>CM035799.1:8731379-9331379 GCA_020466265.1 Siphamia tubifer
AAATATTCCCCAAATGGTCTGAATGATGCACAGTGAAAACGATAACAACAGCCAATCAGTGCCATTAAGCAAAATCACTACCTTATTTCGACAAATAACGTTAATATTATATACTATTCAATATTCTACTACAGTATTACCATCGAACAGTTTGTCGTCTGGTTTGCCAGAGTTATTTGTTGTGTATTTATCAGTCACACAGAGGCAGGATTGTCATTGTGTGTCTCATTATGTGACACAATAACAATAACCTCAGAACTAGAGCTGCACAATATATAGTTTTGAACATCAACATCACAATGTACGTGTGAGCAATAGTCACATGACAGGTCCTGACATGATTTGTATTTATTTATTATTTGTATACATTTTATTTTGTATTCTGATTTATGATTTATTTTGTTTGTGTGTGTGTCAAACATACACATATCACCTTATAACTTAATCAATACTGAATACAGTATCATAACATTACACACACTGGCGCATATATACATATGACAAAATTATCAATATTGCAAAAGGTCAAAGGTCAAGGTCGCATTGAGCAGAAATTGTAAAAAATCACATCATTGGCTCTAATTCAAGAATGGGTTGTCATAGAAACTTGAGATTGGCACAAAATAGGGGCGAGATTAGGCATTCTGTGAATACTTGTTCCAATATTTGTCATTATTGGCAAAAATCTGGTGATACAATATGAATCTCAATACTCAGATCATGATACAATATATTGCAATACTGTTAACAAGGCAATTTTTTGTTTGCTTTTTCTTTGTTTTCTGTAAGTGAATGAGCCTACTTCATTGCTTACTTATTATTTTTGCATATTATTTACATACAATTTTAGGTATATTTTACCATCATGTGATAAAAAAAAGAGATTAAATAAAGATAAAAATTCAGCCCAAATGATGATATTATCTTATTCTTATTCTTATTCTTCACAAGATCATTTTATAATTATCTTGTTAATCCTTGTATCTTAGTTTTATGATATTGCTGGTATGTTACATGGTTTATTTGTGAATATGGATAATTTGGTAGTTTATAATTACAGTTATTCCCAAATTAGCTCATTCTATTACATGCAAAATTAACCTTTACCGCTGACACTGACATAGATTTCTGCACCTCACAGCCCTTATGGTTGGTAACTGTAGTAAACTGATGAATATAAACCCTATTTCTATGACATATTAGGTTTAATTTGTTAAAATATGCAAATCTCTGACAGTGCAAGAACCTACTTCGCTGCATATTTAATAGTTTTAATTAATATTAACATTCATAAGTGTTAATTTTAGGCACATTTTACCATCGTGTGAGTAAAAAAAAGAGAATAAATAAAGGTAAACTGCAGCATACATGAATTTATTGTCTCTTTTTTTGCTTTAGAAGATCATTTTAATAATCTTGTAATCCTTGCATCTTAGTTTTAAGATATTGTTGGTCTGTGATGTTATGGTTTATTATAATAATTAAATGGAACCTGAATGTGTATGTATGAATACAAACCTTATTATTATTATTATTACTACAAATTAGGTTTATTGTTATTAAGATTTCTTAAAATATGAAAATCTCTGAAAGTGCATGAACCTACTTTGCTTCTTATTTGACATTTTACATATTATTAACATGCATATGCGCTAGTTTTAGGTAGATTTCACTATCATGTGACTATGAAAGAGAATAAAGAAAGGTAAAATTCAGCATAAATGAGGATATTGCCCTTTTTTTGCTTCACAAGATCACTTCATAATTTTCCCTGTAATCCTTGCAGCTTGTTGGTCTGTGATATCATAGCTTAGGGATGAGTACATATAATTTGGTCGTTTCCAATTACAGTTATTCCCAAATGAGTTCATTCTACTAGATACAAACATATCCTTTACACTGACATGACATTTCCGCACCTCACAACCACTATGGATGGTAAATGTCGTAAACTGATTGTGTATTTGTATATATAAATCTGATTTTATATGACAAATAAGGTTTATTTTGTTAACATATCTAAATCTCTGAAAGTACACAAGCCTATACATTGCAGCATATTTAACATTTTTATATATTAGAAAACATAAATGTGTGTTCATTTTAAATACATTTTACCATCATGTGGCAAAAAAGAGAATAAGTAAAGGTAAATTATAATATAATATATTGCCTTTTTTTGCTCAATAAAATCATTTTAATAATCTTGTAATCTGTTCAGATTAGTTTTATGATATATGCGGGGATGTGACATGATTTGTTTTTGTATATAAACCCTATTTATAAGACAAATTAGGTTAATTTGTTAAAATATCTCACCCTCTGAAAGTACACGAGCCTATGCTTTGCAGCATATTGAACATTTTTACATATTATTCACATAAATAAAAATAAATACAATTTCAAGTACATTTTACCATCATGAGGATATTGTCTTTTTTTGCTGCACAAGATCATTTTGATATTCTTTGCAGCTTAGTTTTATTATGTTACTGGTATGTAACATCATAGTTTATTTGTGAATATGGAAAATGTGGTTGTGTATCTGTGCAAATAAATGCTATTTCTATGACAAATTAGATTTGTTTTGTAAAAATATCTAAATATCTGAAAGCATGTGAACCTACTTTGCTCCATAATTAACATTTTATACACTATTGACATACATATTTGTTAATTTTAGGTAAAAATTTACTGTGATTTGACAAAAAAGAGAATAAGTTAAAAAATAATAACATTGGCTGATTTTTTTTTTTCGCTTCACAAAATCGGTTTAACAAAATCTTGTAATCCTTGCATCTTAGTTTTATTATTAGTATTATTTTATTTGTGAATATGGATAATTTGGTTGTTCACAGTAACAGGTATTTCCAAATGTTATCATTCTATTACATGCAAAGATTTCTTTTGTTATAATATCTGAATCTCTCAAAGTGCACGAGCCTACTTTGCTACGTATTGAACATTTTTACATACTATAAACATAAATGAGTGTTCATTTTAGGTAAATTTTACCATCACGTGACCAAAAAAAAAAATCAATGAAATAAAGTAAGTAACGGTAAAATGCTGCATAAATGACAATATTGACTTTTTTCCCCAAATTATTTCATCAAATCTGACTGTAAACTGAAAAATCAAAGACTCACCGTGAAGACGCACGTGCAGAAACACAAGATGACAAACGCCAAACTTTTCATCTTCTCCTCTTCAGGTAGAAGCTGCGCGTGAACCAGGACTTCATAGAAACTCGAGGTCAGAAGCTTTTAACCCAAAAGACGCGTCGAAAATGTTAATAAACTCCATTGATGTTGAGGGGAAAAGCCAGTTTTTTTTAGTATGAGTATTATTAAAATATTTAAAGTGAAAGTGGGGTTCACGCGCGGCCGCTGGTGATGTCTTGTATCCACACGAGTCGCGTCCACGGAGCGAAATGTGCCCACAGATGAGTTTACCCGCTGTTGAGTCCATCCACTGACAATAACAGAAAATACACGCGCGCGAACTTCCGGTTCGGACTTTCACAATAAAACCAACGCGAACTACATGAGCACGAGCGGTGAGGATATGAATGGAGGCGTGTTCATGTGCGCGCGAGCGGAAGTTTTTACAGCCTTATTTTATCTAAAGGAGATGGTTGTTGTAATTTATCATCCTCTTTTTTTTTGTTTGTTTCCGTTTTTTTGTCATCATTATCACAGTGAAACACAACTTCCTGTGGTGCAGAAACGTTCCTATAATGTTTCAGAGGATGTACTAATGTTGGTTTTTTGTTTGTTTTTGTTTTTTTTATGGACACATTCACATCCACGAGGAGCTATCATTTTAATACTAGCAATAATATATATTTTTTTAATAATAATTTGAAAATAATAATAACAAAATAACAATAATAATAATAATAATAATAATAGAAAAACAATACTAGAAATAATATTAATATTACTACTAATATTAATATTACTACTACTACTACGATGACTACTATTATTTATCATTCCTGAAAGTTTAATCAAAATATGTACAGAAATGTTTGTGTAATCCTGCTGTCAGACAGGCAAACAAACTGACTCAAATGTAATACCTCCTTGGCGGCGGTAATAATAAGACTAGACAGACAGAAAAGTTTGTAAATAGTTCTTTGATCGCAGCCATCTTTGTTTTGTTTAATGTCTATGTCTTACAAATTGTCTTTTGTTTTCTATTTGTCTCAATATTTTGTTAAGCACGACAATAAATATCATTACTAATTATATAAAAATGTTCTCATTCATCCAGTGTGATATTTCATGGTGTAACTAAACTGGACAAAATAAACACATTAAAACTGTGTATGACGTCCAGTACCATTTCCATCCAACCTGTAAAACCTGAGTGACAGCTGAAGTGTCACAAATCCAATATTCTGTCTGTGATTATACGCCTGAATCACTCTCCTCATGGTCAACAAGTGCACTCCATTGAACACAATCTATTTGTTTACCAAAACAAAACCTAAATAAAAAAAAACAATCATTCAGGTGTTTTTCAAAATTCTACACAGTCACAGTAACAACAAAAGGTCAGCACCTTTGTGTTTGCTGCTGTTTCTATAATAATAATAATAATAATAATAATAATAATAATAATAATAATAATAATAATAATAATAATAACCACAAAAAAATGAATAAAAAAATATTGTAGAACTTTTGTTTTAGCAGAACTTTTTATTTTATATGTGAAAGTACATTTAAACTTAAACTTAAACTTTAATGTTTTTCTTTGTGTGTGTGTGTGTATATATGTGTTGTTATAAAAAAAAATGACTTTAGTCCTTTAGAAAATGGTTCTAGGACTCATCACAATGTAGAAAAAATACTTCTCAGTGGAAGAAAAAGTGCTTTAACTAAAAGTACATTCAGCCGAGTGTTTAAATGAGAGTAAATATTGTAAATGGACCCAGACCAAAGCAAAGGCGTTGGGTTTGGAATTAAAAATATTTTTGTGCAGAGACTTTTATCCGAAAGACTGTGTGATGTTGATCATGTGAAATGTAGGAATGAAAACGTCTGGCCTCAGCATGAACCAAACATTCCTGCTTTTTTAATGTCATAGAAACTTGTCAAACTTTGATTATTTTCTGTATATGCCCTGGTAAAGGCCCTTGGCCGCAACACGTAGGCTGATGTGTATTTAGCTTTTGCATTGTTTTATTAAATACTTTTTAATATATATATTTTTTTTAAATCTCAGAGTACCTCTGCTTTTTCCTCTTCTGAACTTTAACCTCCTCAGGTACAGATGAGCACCTGAGTAATACCAGTTACACAGTCTCCTCGGCGCTCGTAGCCCTTTTTGCCTTGATTATTTTCTGTTTAAATTTATATTTACCGCACTTAATATAAATAAATAAATCAATTCTATTCATCTCCACTATAAGATACATGGGACTATAAGATGCACTGTCAACAAATGGTGTATTTTAAGGTTCTTGATTTATAAGGCGCATTAATTGAAGTCAAAATTCTGAGATAAAAAGTTAAAATTATGAAATAAAAAGTCAAAATCAGGAGATAAAAACTGCAAATTATGAGATAAAAAGCCAAAATGATTAGATTAAAAAGTCAAAATTCAAAGTCACTAAGTACAACCAGAATTAATCCATATATAAGACCCACTGTGGTTTTGGGAAAAAATTCAAGTCTTAAGTGTCCAGTTTTGTAGCCTGGAAAATACAGTAATTGACCTGCAACTCTGTTTATTCACCTTTATTTATTAAAACACACACCACTGCAGCTCAGACATATTTTTTGCACCCAGCTTTGTGTGTGTGTGTGTGTGTGTGTGTGTGTGTATATATGTTCTTTGAAGCAGACAAGAAGATTAACAGAAGCTTTGTGTAATGATTCCACAAATTTAACAATGGTTGAGCAGCAGAACACGAGTCAAACCAGGATTTATTGGCATTTGAAGACGAGTTGATCTGAACACAATGTGTAGTCTCAGTACGGCCTGAACAAAAAAGAAGAAAATTCAATTCTTTATTGGGTTCAAGTATCTTATTTGAGGTAAAATGATCTGCCAGCACAGAAAGAAATTGCACTTATCAAGTTTTCTTAAAATAAGAAAAAATCTAATCAAGGATTAAAAACTTAGAATAAATATTTCAAGCAGAATATACTTGTTTCAAGTCCTCTTAGAATAAGAGTGTTAAAATCATTTCCTTCAGGGGCCACATTCAGCGTGATTTGATCTCCAATGGACCAGACCAGTCAAATTAATCAAATTAATAATTTAATAATAATAATAATAATAATAATAATAATAATAATAATAATAATAATAATAATAATAATAATAATAATAATAATAATAATAATAATAATAATAATAATAATAATAATAATAATAATAATAATAATAATAATAATAATAATAATTTTTGTCATTGTTTTAGTGCAACAAAAAACATTTAAATTATGAAAATCCATTTATAAATTATCCAATTACAAAAAAAGTTACATTTCATAAGGAAATTAAGGTCAATTTTAACAATATTCTGTCTCAGTTTATCATTAGTCCATGTGTTTTATTATGGATCAGTTCTACAAAGACACTAAAGTCTTAGTAACAGAAGCAGAAAATGGTTTAAATTGTGTCTAATGTTCTTTAGACATGTAAGGTTGTTCACATTTGTTCAGATTATTCACATTTTATTGTTACAGGACAGTTTGTGAATCTCAATATTTTCATAATTTAATATTACTGTTTGCAGTTAAACAAAAATGTGAAGTTGTCATCATTTATAGGTTACAGATTTATAGATTACAATAATCTCTCCCAACCAATGTTGTATGAGATTAATAAATCAATAAATACATTTTAAAAAGACAAATAAATAATAAATAAATAAATATAGAAAATAAAATATTTACAAATAATAAATAGATAAATAAATAAATGCAAATCATGTCAGGACCTGTCATGTGACTATTGCACACACGTACATTGTGATGTTGATGTTCAAACTATATATTGTGCAGCTCTAGTTCTGAGGTTATTGTTATTGTGTCACATAATGAGACACACAATGACAATCCTGCCTCTGTGTGACTGACAAATACACAACAAAATAACTCTGGCAAACCAGACGACAAACTGTTCAATGGTAATACTGTAGTAGAATATTGAATAGTATATAATATTAACGTTATTTGTCGAAATAAGGTAGTGATTTTGCTTAATGGCGCTGATTGGCTGTTGTGTTATTGTTTTCACTGTGCATCATTCAGACCAATTGGGGAATATTTCAGAGTTTGTGACCTTCATCAGACGTTTAAAAACCAGTTCTTCCTCCTGCGTGATTGCACAGTTTTGGTAGTGGGCATGTTGGAATGGGATGGGAGTGAGAATGAAGTGGCAATTATTAATATTATTCATCTGCTGTGGGTGAAGGAATCTACACTATTCAAAAGTGCAGGAAGGTAAATATGTCCAATGACTCCTGTATGGGACAGGACAGGACAGTCCTAAAATCTAAAGTACTATTTGGACAGGATTAGTTTTACAGTTTTACAGGAGCATGTAGAGTCATGTTGGTTTGTCACATGACCTCTGTAATATATATGTCCAATAGGTAAGTTGCAGTCACATGACTTTCCCACTGTAGGAACCATTTGTAGTTCCTATTACCTTTTTACTTCCTGGAACCCCCCATTCCCTTTACCACAGCATAGATCCTAGAACTATTTTTCGTTACTAAAAAAGTTTGCTTCAGAAGCGCTACCTGGACTCACAATAAGTAATAATTAGAGGTGCTCTATGGATGGGAAAACTAAGAGTAAGACAAAGAAGAGAAAATTCCAAGGCACTCTCTTATATGTGAACATTTAAAAAGCCTTTATTACATTGGCTTGGTTCCAAAAACCTATGGATGCTGAAACGCGTTGGGGTCTTTAGTTTGAATATCAGCTGAAAATCACTTAGTAGAGATTCATTGTATTTTATCAGTAAAGTCAACAATGTATAAATAAATATCAACCAGATATTTAGGAATATTAATTAATTCCACCTTAGTACAGTTAGTAAAGTTTTTTTTAACTGCACCTTATGTTTTACTATTTTACTATATTTATACATATGGTCATGATGGATGCACTAAACAGAATCTCGTTGTACCCCTTGAAATGACAATAAAGTTTCTATTCTATTCTAAATGATTTTTTGATGATATTTTATATATCTGAATTAGTATTTTCCAGATAACTAGTAAATATTGGACAGTTTTCCTCCAAAATTGACTTGGATTTACTCAACATGTGCTAAATCTTAAATAAATATCATTCATTATATATGAATTATATATATTATATATGTTTGACTCCCTGATGAAGGCTTGGATACTGAAACGTGTTGGGGTCTTTTATATGTTTTTGTAACTAAGCCAATGTAATAAAGGCTTTTTAAATGTTCACATAGAAGAGAGTGCCTTGGAATTTTCACTTTTTTTCGTTCCTACTTGGGGGCAGGGTCTTTTTTTTGTAGTTCTCTAGGAACTATATGACATTGGTGTTTGGTGATTGGTAGAGCCAAGAACACGCCTATTTCCTCATCTTGCGTCTTGAAAGTCGGCCATCTTGAAAGTTTTGACCTCCAAAATCTAATCAGTTCATGTACCTGTCCTAGAGCATTAGCAAACATCCCAAGTGTCCCAGAAGTTCCGGAAGTCTCCCTGATTTCAATAGTGTCTCACTGATGCTTGCGAGTCAGATAAAATATTCCGGGTTTTGGACTATGTGAGGGAGTTTTTTTTAACACCGCAAGTGAGAGCGTGTAGGCACGTCTCCACCGACTCTCAGATCAAACTTATTCCCAGTGAGCTGCTTCAGTCTGATATTTGACAGACGTGCACCTTCTACTCAAGCATCAGCGTCTGCTCAGCCTTAGCCTTCAGGAGCGGACATAGACTTCCTTGCTGTCAGGGAGTTTAGGGACCGTCACAAAATAAATCGACTGGCAACACTAAAAAAAGAAACAAAAAAAGAAACTATTCTCCATTAAATCAATTGTATATTCATCTCAAATGTAGAAATAAACACACGAATGAATGAATCAACACATAAATAAATGAATAATTAATAAGTATTAATTTAACTAGCAAATGCTTACTCAAATTACACGTTTTTGTTCAATAGTGTGTGGGTCATGTGACCTCTGGACTCCAATAGGCCTTTAATTTATAGCCCTGGTCTGGGCACACAAAACACACCTCGTATATTTAATTTATATCACTTCATTGATTTTCTTGCAATTGTTTACTCATGAATTACACGTTTTCGTTCAATAATTCGGAAAGGGGGTGGGGGGGTTGGAAGGGTCGATAAGCATCTTCCTGAAATGAGTTTTTGGAACTTGGGATGTCTGCATTAGGACACCAAATTCAGGTCAAATCTGCCCAGCAATTCAAAAGTTATTGCGGACGCGGCGCACACAAAACCATTACATCCCCAACACTCCATGTCTCGACAAGACATGACAATAAAAGTCCAGATACATAACACAGAATTTGTTCATTAGTATTCATGAGCTCAGAGTTTGTTCGGACAATCAAACGCATTACAATGGTTGATACCTGCAGCAGCAGCAGCAATCATTAATTGGTCGCAGATCGGCATGTGTGTGAAAAATATCTCGACTTAATGTCTGATATCATTTTAACAAAATCTAATAATGTAATTATTTCATTTTCTCAGACCTATAATGACCCATAATTTAGTCGTCATAATAATTTTAGCCAGGCTTGTTATCAGCACTTGGCTACAGCCTGAAAGCTCTGATTGTCACTGTTACAACAGTCATTTAAACTGCTCTATAATTATTTAGAAAGTTTCTGCTTCAGATGAATAGGTTAAACAAATAACTTTAGTGCTGGTTAGTTCATGTTTTTTAATATATATGATGGTGTGTTATTCAGATTCAGATTCAGATTCAAATTTATTGTCATTGCACATGTCACAAGTACAGAGCAACGAAATGCAGTTAGCATCCAACCAGAAGTGCATAGCAGTGAATAAATAATATAGACTTTGTAAATATACACAGTATATGTAGAAGGTGCTAGAATGAGATTATATAAATTACTATGGATGCAGGTATGTACAAACTATAACAGGTTATGTCTATGTTACAGTATGAGTAGCTATAATATTATAGATTTTTGAGGAAGGTATGTACAGACTGTAGACAGGTTATTGACAATGATACAATGCATTATTACAGTGATTAAGGTATAATTAACAGTATGTACAGTAGTGCAATGAGGTAGGTGCAATTGATAGTGCAAGTGATGAATCAAACTAAATGACAAGTGATTAGGGATGAGGGTTGTTGTGTGAGTGAGAAGAGGGGGTGGGGTTATTGGGGGGCAGAGTTCAGGGATGAAACTGTTCCTGAACCTGGTGGTTCTTGTCCGTAGGCTTCTGTATGGCCTCCCAGAGGGCAGGAGGACAAACAGTCTGTGTGCTGGGTGAAAGGAGTCTTTTGAAATATTTGCTGCTCTCCTAAGACAGCGCTTCCTGAAAATGTCCTCAATGGCAGAGAGTGAGGCTCTGGTAATGCGCTGGGCGATTTTCACCACCCTTTGCATTGCCTTCCTATCTGCGACGGAGCAGTTCCCATAATAAAAGTTCCACACATATGCTGGTTTATGTACATGTATACAATGGATTAGTAAATATTCCACCAGTTCAATAATTTGGTAAATAAATAGTTAAACTTTTAACGCCTACTGTCACAAATATGCAACATACAAAAAAATAAAAAATAAAAATTCTATCTATTGTATGTGCTATAGTCAAAGTAATGATCTTCACTCAATTTATCTTTTAACTCAAAAGATTCAAATTTGTAATCAGATTAATCACAGCGTCGCTTTGGATTAATTTTGCTTCATCATGATCAAAACACTTTGTCAGTCGACTGTTTTGTCTCAAGTTTTCTTTTTTTGTACACAAATTTAACACAAAATACACAATGAAACAAAAAAATGGTGAGTAAAAAAAATAGACAAAACATGTTAAAAATCCACTATGAACCTTTAGAAATAGTTTTAATTTTAATGATCAACCTACAAGGTTGAACATATAAGAAACAACACTGCTCTACAATTTATTTATTTAGAAAGTATCTGCTTCAGACATTAAATGTGTTATATCTTACATATTTTAATCAGATGAATCAGAAAACAAATAACGTTAGTGTCGGTTAGTTCATGTTTTTAATATATATGATGGTGTGTTATTCCACATATATGCTGGTTTATGTACATGTATACAATGGATTAGTAAATATTCCACTAGAAAGAACCTGTAAAGTGAATGGATCATAATGTTTTCAAGTAGATCTGACACCAATATTCCTTTGAACTAAAACCTATTCACTTGTTCATTCTAAGAATTTCACATTTTGACCCCAGACTTATCTTGGAGACCTCATTTAAGACTAGAGTTTTCTTTATCAGTAACACACATGTGGGAACATTTCGTTAGTTCGATTCCAGAAGCATTTGACTTATAGACTAGTGTTATTGGACGGTGTTAAAGGAGACCAGAAATTATCAGAAATAATCAAGAAAATTAACAAACAGGACCAAAACATTCAGTAAATTAAACAAAAATGACCAAAATAATCAAGAAAATTAACAAACAGGACCAAAACATTCAGTAAATTAAACAAAAATGGCCAAAATAATCAAGAAAATTAACAAAAATGACCAAAATATTCAGCAAAATTACCAAAATAGCCTTAAAAATTAACAAAAATGACCAAAATAATCAAGAAAATTAACAAAAAAGACCATAATATTCAGTAAAATGTCACATTTTCACCCCAGACTTATCTTGGAAACTTGATCCACCCAGCATTTAAGACTAGAGTTTTCTTTATCACTAACACACGTGTGGGAACATTTCATTAGTTTTACTCCTAAAGCATTTGACTTGTATCTATCATCTGATCAATCATCTATCGATCTGGACAAATGATGATGTGGTTTTCCTCCTAACACTCCAGTGAACATAAACTAGTAAAACATTTAGCTTGAAAACACACATAAAATCCACAAAGGCACAGAAACTGCAGGAAAAGGTCAGATTAATACAATTCCATTCTATTTCTCAGAAGAATTGGAAATAAATTGGTATTTGTCGACTTTTGATTAAATATCAGCTCTGCCTGTTTTTGTTTTTTTTTTAAATGATTTCTCTTTGGTTAAGGATTGGTGGTGCTTAGGGATATAAAGCTACTTGTCATTTCCGACAGTGTAAACCTACTTTAACCAGTAAAGACAGTGTTACTTTTTTGGCACTTCCCAAATACATGTCTCTGAAGATCTTCCCTTTCTTACAGTAAATCATTTATTACCATTTATTATAATACAATTGTCTGTATTTTGTGTTTTTTCAATAAAAACAATGTATTTTCTTATATTTAATGTACTTTTTTGTTAATTAAAGCTCATATTAAAGTTGAGGGAAACAAAGAAAAAAGAAAAAGAAGAAGAAGTGATTTTTTCAGCGAAGATCAATAACTTATTAGAAAAGTAAGTGTCTTCATCCAGTCATTGATCCAACTCCATGGGTTTTACTGGTGGATCAATATTGTAGAAGATGGCGGTGTTTCCATGGTAACTACAGAGCTTCTGAATATTCAAATGGGTTTTCTTTAGCACTAACACAGGGTTCTCAAACATGCGGCCCGGGAGCCAAATGTGGCCCGCCAAAGGTTCCCATGCGGCCCCTGGGATGAATTTGCTAAGTGCAAAAATACCACAGTCAAGGCTTTGGAACTGATTTTAGTACAGGTTCCACATACAGACCAATATTATCTAGAGTCAAATTATAACAGTAAAACCTCCACAAAAAAAAAAAAAAGAATGACTCCATATTTTCTTCTCATTTTGATGTGAAAATAATTTAAATTATGCCCATAAATAATAACTTCAAATCTCTGTCCTTGTTATAGTGCAAAAAATAACATTAAATTAGGATAATATTTACACTTGATAAATATCTATACGTGAAAAACCTGAATAAATATGAACAACCTGAAATTTATAAAGAAAATTAAGCACAATTTTAACAATTTAGTGTCTTTATAACAGATCTGATCCATAATGTACGTGCGTAAATGATAAATTGAGGCATAGTATTGTCAGAATTCCATGTGAGATTTCAGTTTTTTCAGGTTATTCACATCTGTCTTGTTGGATAGTTTATCTTAAAAAAGTATAAAAAGGTAATGGGGTTTGTTTACACTAAAACAAACACAAAAATGTGTTATTGTAATTTTTTTTCAAGGTTATTATTATGCAATTATTTTACTGGTTCCGCCCACTAGATATCAAATTGGGCCGAATGTGGCCCCTGAAGATAATGAGTTTGAGACCCCTCCACTAACACATTTGGGACAGAGCTGCCAACACTCCCATTTTTCCCGGGACTCTCCCATATTTCTGACCCATCTCCTGTTTTGTAATTTCTCCCGGTAATCTCCCGTAATTTATTAGGTCTGAACGTCAAAAATAAAATGTAAAGATATCATTTGGCTGATGTTCTCCACTTGCCAGAGATCATGTATGGAACCTATACATGTTTATTGACTATCTGATAACTCATAGATGCGTAGTTGATCTCTGCACAAGTTCCCCAGACAGTATCACACACAACGACCAACGATGGCAGCTCCGAAAAAAGTAAAATAAATGTGTAAATTCAGAAGAATATCCGGTCCTTAGCCGAAGTCACAGTGATGACAGTCATGGTTTCTGCACGGTATGTCAGGGTCGATTTCACTGTTGGGGGGTGGGGGGATGATAGCTCTCAATATTTAAAATTGCAGAAACATGTTAGAGCGGCTGAGGCTCAGAGGGAAACCCCGGGAATCACACATTTACAATATTCATCCACAAATAAACACCTTAACCCTTTAAACTTCCACACAATTTCACCTACATTTCTTAATAAAGTCAATTGAATGCTGTTCTTGAACCATTTTCATAACATGTAATTGTTGTTTGATTCTATTATTAATGAAAATATTAAGATTAAAACTGGGATATTGGAGGCAGGTCCTGTTAAATAATGCAATAGATAAAATCTTTTGTTTGTGTTTTGGATGACATGGACACAGCACCAATACAATCAGTGACTGAACTAGCTGTTTTTAAATCTCACTTTAAAACATATTTATTTAGGTGAGTGTTTGACATGTAGTCGACCGTCCATGTCTTTTTTTAATGTTGTTGCTACAGTTTTATAACTTGTTTTATCTTTGTTTTAATCTTGTTTTTATAACTGTTACTTGTTTTTTGTTGTTTTTTTAATCTAATTTTGGAAAGCACCTTGTACATCTTTTGGTGTTGTAAGGTGCATTATAAATCAAATTTGATTGATTGATTGATTGATTGGTTGATTTTTTTTGTTTGTTTTGGATGTGTTTGTTGGAATATGGTTCCACTGAGAATAATTATGAGACATAAAGGTTCAGATCAGCTGTTTGTCATTTGTATTTTGAACAAATGAGTGATTGTACCTGCTGTGGATATTTTATCTGAAAGCGGTTTATATCTTCTGATGTGTGAGAAGTTCTGCTGTCAAACTACATTAGGTCATGTGACATATGGGACATGTTTGTGTAGTTTGATTAACATTTTTGAACGACTACTTCCAGCCTATATGTGGACCCTTGGAAGTTTAAAGGGTTATTTTTATATGTGCTCATTTGTGCTGTTCTTGTTTTAATGTAAGAAAACACAAAACATTTTGTTTGAAGATTCTCAGTCAAGTTAAATCCAACCAGGGGTAAAGTAAAGTATTTTATTTGTCATTATACTTTGTACAACGAAATGTGTTCTCTGCCTTTAAATGTTCTGCACTTGTATAGTTGTTTTCCACCTTCATGGTTCTCAAAGTGCTTTACATTGGCCTCACATTCACCCATTCACACACACTCATACACCAGTAGGTTCCTAAGGTTCTATCAGTCCTACTGGGAGACAAAAGTGTCTTTGCCCAAGGACACTTGGACATATGGACAGCCAGAGCCAGGACGTGAACTGCTAACCCATTTATTTATTTATTTATTTAAATAAATTACATTTATTTATTTCTTTATAGATACCTTTTTAGATTTTTTTTAAAAGATTTTTTAAAATGTAGTTTTTGGAGGGAAAAAAAAAAGATGTTTACTCTCACTATATAATGGATAATACTTTACCAAGAAGTGATGATTACAAACTTTGTCCTCATGAGACATGGAAATGAGTGTGTGTGTGTGTGTGTGTGTGTGTGTGTGTGTGTTGTCAATTCCATTCTTAAACTAACCATATGGCACTTATTCTAGCGTTGCTAATTAAACACTAACATTAAGAAGCGTCAAGAGACTATTTCACATGGCTAGTTCAATTACTTTGTCCCCACTATGTAATAAAATAGTTGTTATGTAGCATATAGACTCCAGTGTGGTCGCTTCCACACCTGCAGATGAACCAAAATTGGTTCCATCAGTGTTTATCTTCCTTTAGAAATAAGCACCAATTTGGACTCACTATGGAGCGACACATTCACACATTATCTACTCACTCTGATCTTTGTATATTCTATTATATTCTCTTTATTGGACAATTTTGGCAATTGGCCAACTGGGGAACTGAACACTGAAGGCAGAGGAGATGCTATGGTGTCATAAATGTGGTCATCTTTACCCATGATGCATTTGGACTACTTCCTTTGGACACATTTTGCAGTTGTTATCCTGCAAATTAGAGCTGCATAATATATTGTTTGAGCATCGACATCGCAATATATGTGTTCGCAAAAGTCACATGACAGGTCCTGTTAATGTAGGAGACAAATGAACTCAACATTTTCTGACACACACTGAGCATCACAATCATTCTGAAGCAGTTTGGACTGAGTCACTGGTAAGAAGACTGAAAAATGAGCGACCAACAAGAGAAAATCACCCAAAACCAAGGGTTAGGGTTAGGTAAATTATGAGAACCTTAGTGTTTTTATTCCTCTTTAGGCTGAAAAAAAAAACCCCCAATGTGATTTAAATCTTTTTAATCAATCTCATTTTTATGGAGTTACAAAAATGTCCACTCAGCTGGAAAACGTGTTTAAGCTTTGACACAAAGAAATGTATATATAAAACACAATATGAAACAAAAATTTTTGTAATGCAGTTCTTGTTGAAGAAGAGACTGTTAATTAACAACAAGTAAATGTTTTCCAGGTAAACATGTTAGTGCAGATCAGGTATTAAGAACAGACCAGTTACAGTAATGATATGAACTAAAACAACTAAACCCATGAATATAAGAGAACAACTGTAGAAGAACTGTCCACTGTACCAGTGTGTATCAAAGGGTTCATTTGTTTTATTTATTTATGCATTTATCTATTCATTTTATTTTACTTTATTTTTTAATATTATATTTTTTATTTTATTTAATTATTTCTGCTACAAGAACGATGATACTGAAACACATGTTCTATGTCGACCACTAATCTGTTTGATCGTTTGCGTCGGCACCACACAGCTGAGTAGTTTTTCATATCACAATATACAATATATCGCAAGGTTATAAAAAATCATAATGTCACTTTTTTCTAATATTGTGCAGCCCGACTGCAAATAAGTCTTAAGTTGGAGTTCAGATGTTTATCTGTTCCCATTGTCATTTCAGGACAAATCAGGGGTGGGGGCAGGTCACAGTCTAACACCCACTCTAGCACCAGCTCAATGAAATATGCACGAGGGTCCTTGGAAAACTTGTCGTGGTGAAAGTATCCACGTATGGATCCAAAACCTCAGTGTACGTTTCAGCTTTAATTGCACATTACAAAAGAAGAAAACAAAGTTCTACATGTTTCCACTGAGTGATGATGTCACTGATGAAGCATCTGATCACAGTCCACATCAGGTTTGAACTGGGACCATATAATAGAGTTAAATAATGGGTTGTCATAGTAACCCACATGAGCCCATATGAATGTGTTAGTAGATGAATGATGTCTCAGATTATAGTATTCATCTTGTGCTTTGACCTTTTATGGACTGGAATACATTCACATTCCTTAAGCCTTTTTTTCCTCTATTCAACAGCATTGGTGAAATATCCAAATTAATTTGTATTTCCCTTTAAGAAAGATATATTACCCCGCCCTCTAAAGGGGAGGTGGGGGTATTGTTTTTGGTTTGTTTGTCTGTTTGTTTGTCAGACACTTTATGCAAAAACTACTGAACCAACTTCTAATATTTTTTTATGAAAGGTATGAGGTGGTGAATGTAGGTTAAAGATCAAAGTCATCAAAAATGGTGTACTATGGTGTTTGTACCATAGGCGGAGTGGGGGGGCACTGTAGTTATGGTGCTGTAGTTCTGTAATTGAAAATAAACTACCTAAATAAGTAAAATACACCTGGTGATATTTATTTATTTATTTTCCAGTGAATGCATTTATGTGTCAGTTCAGTCGTTAAATATATGGCCACGTCTGCCTTTAATACATACATGACACACACACCAACACAAAGTGTGTTGTTATATTATAACATTTGAAAAAAACTAAGTTTTAGGATTTGAAATTCCTTATTATTGTTCTACTTCAAGTTCAATATGTTATAGAAAAGAGTTTCAAAGCATATCCTGTTTCTTTTGCACTAAGGCAATTGGCTAAATATGCAAATATATTTGTCTTAAGCAAAGCTCTGACCTGCAAGTGTGTTTGACTGAACTGGATGGACTCAAGTTTCCAATTTAACATCACACTAGTGTAATGTGTTTCAGCATTTGACTGGTTTCTATAACAAAAAAAAGCTCAAACACACATACTGTCACGTCCCAAATGTATTTAGTCAAAGTACTTCCTTCTATAGGGGGAATATAAAAGAAACTGCATGGTTATAAATATCAACCTGTACAATAATAAGTTATGATATGTGATATAATACAATTTTCTTTTATGAGCAGTAGAACAGATAAAGCTGTGCTCCTACATTTATACACTGACCAGTGCTGCTTCTATTTTTGTGGGGGGGCACATGACATGACGTGATGTGACGTGACGTGACATGATATGACAATATAAAATATTATAGTATAGCATAAGATACGATAACATAACATAATATAATGTAGCATAGCACAAGATAAGATAGCATAAGATAACGTAACACAAGGCAGACCTCTGCCAAGGGTTGATGTCCGGAGGTGAGACGATGTGAATGAAAAAAACCTGAGATTCTATCTTGTCTGAATCCTGAGATATTACCACTTATGTGTTTTAGCTGTTTACCTTGATTGCTCAAAATGTAATGAGTTCTTCCTTGACCCATTAACTATCATTCCTGAAAGTTTAATCAAAATCTAGTGGGAACTTTTTGCAGAATCCTGCTGACAGACAGACAAAAACAAACAGACTTGAATTTAATACCTCCTTGGCCGAGATAATAATAATATAGTATAGCATAATATAACATAAGACAACATAATAATTTGTATAGAAAAATACCAATATATATATATATATATATATACAGACAGACACACAGATTGCAATCTGTTATTTTTACAGATTTCCATTTTAGGTCTATATTTTTATAAATGGGCACTGAGTGGAGAGCACGTTGAATTTAGTTGTACCTGTGACAATGACAATTAAATATCTGTCTATCGTTCAATCTTTTATCCATATTCTCTCATGTTTCATAAATTTGCTGCTCATGTGTGTCCATTTTCCCCTTATTTTGTACATTTTGATCTCATTCTTAGTTCTATCTATCTATCTATCTATCTATCTATCTATCTATCTATCTATCTATCTATCTATCTATCTATCTATCTATCTATCTATCTATCTATCTATCTATCTATCTATCTATCTGTCTATCTGTCTGTCTGTCTGTCTGTCTGTCTGTCTGTCTGTCTGTCTGTCTGTCTGGGGGTCTGTAGATCCACAGTTTGGACCAAGTGTCTCTGAAAACCTGTCCTTTGGTGCCACCTGGTGACATTATGTCTGCATGTGTGCCCACCATTGGTCCACGATGTGTTCAAGGAACACTAGGAAAAAAAGGCACCAGAACAAGAAAACGTAAAAATCTGCAACATGATAAATGTTAGGGCTGTCAAATGCCGTTTTAATCTGATTAATCACAGGGTTGCTTTGGATTAATTCCAATTAATCATCATAAACATTCACCCCCCGAAAACAATCAAATGAATGATGAAAATTTTAAAACTTCACTTTGTTTGTTATTCACATAAATGATACGTTGTAGATTTAAACATTTCTGGATATAATATTCCCTTTTTTTGCTTTCAAATCGTGGAAAGTTTACATTATTTATATATTATTATGTTATTATTGGGACTTTACAATTATTACAATTTTAATACGATTAATCGCAGGGTTGCTTCGCAATAATTATGATCAAAACACTTAAAGTTTTGTCTCTTTTTTAAAACTCAAATTTCCCACAGAAATACACTAAGAAACACAAAAAATGCGGAGAAAATAAATAAACAACATATACTAAAATTCTAAATAAAACTAGCCCCAAAAAGCAATGACATTTTATAAATATATTAAAAAGCTGGTTGTGTGTGTGTGTGTGTGTGTGTGTGTGCGCGCGCGCGCGCATGTGTGTGTTGTACACGAGTTTAGTCATAGCTTTAACCAAGATCCCCTTTAACCCAAAAACAGAACTGCGTCGTCGGTCCATATAAAATATTCTATTATTTATTATTATAATTATATTATAATGTAATGCTTAAAACATTATTGATTTGAAAAATATTGGTGAATTATGAATCAATAAAATAATTACAATACATTATTGTGTTTAATCCCAAAGATCATAAAGGTTCCCTACACGAACAATCCTCTATATTTAAAACCTGAATTATCTTTAGGAGGAGGAGTGAGTGAGTCACAGAACACGGAAGTACATGTTAGAGGGAACTCCACATAGAGGAAAACAACTTCCGTACATATCGAAACCAACTTTTCCGACTCGAAGACGGAGAACAATTAGGTTCAACTTCGTAATAATAGTGAGTAAATATCATCGATATTATTCTGTATCATTAAAAAATGCAAATGCCTTGGTACAGCACAACAGAAGTTTCTTCATCCATGTCTTTTCAAATCATTTTATAAGTGTCCAATGAGACCAGTCTCAGGTCATATTATAACTGACTCCAAGCAGAGACCAGAACCTTGTTCCCAAGTTAAGTTCAAACCTTTGAAACAGGTAGAATACATCTTAAGATTGATGAGTATACCCACTGGTTCTTTTTTAATCACATGGAGATAATATGAGGAGCATATAATTAAAAGTAATTCATTCTAAACAACGAAGTTTTCAATATTTCATCTCAATTCAGCTTTTAAAGCACTGTACAGTAACCAACACTGACTCATGTGTTGTACAATAAAACAACAAAGAGAAAAGCATCACTAATGAATAATAACAACAGTACAGTGCATTCTCCTATTAAAACAAAAAGTGTAGGTGCCATTTTGAAAAATAGGTTTGAAGTTTTGTTCTAAAAGTTAGCTGGTCTGTGATACGATGTAAGTCCAAGGTAATCCACAGCAAAGGCACGATCACTTCAGATCATAAAAGGCAGATCATATAACTGGTAAAATGGGTAAATCTATTACTGTGGTCAGAAGGTGGAGCACCTTCTGTATCTTTAGATATAAAACAGGTAGTTGAGTCCCATGTGTTATCACATCTTGAATATTGTTCCATTATATGGTCTGCTGCCAACAAAACTGATATAGCAAAACTCCAGTTAGTTCAAAATAAAGCTGCTCACCTAGTGCTGAAATGTTCCTATTTAACAAGTTGTAGAGAAATGCATTATACCCTATCTTGGTCTATGCTTCAATATAAACTTATTAGTATTTTTAAAGCTGTCATTCCATGATTATTTCGTCAATATTACTGTGTTCTCCATTGTAATTTAATACATTGTGTGTTAGTTTCATGAAAAAACGTCCGGATAAATTTGTTTCCAGGTCGAACAACAGTTTACCGGTACTTCCTCATTTGCGGCCACGAGGCGTCTCTGATTGGCTCAGAATGCGTGAAGGAACACTCCCCCCTCCCCCCTCGGCGTGTATGTGTTTAGCTTTAGCAAAGCATCATCCAGCTAGGTTTCGTGCCCTTGCTTGATCTGAAAACGTGCAGGAAAAGAAACACGTCTTTATTTCCACAGAGAGCACCTGATCCAGTTTGTACAGCAGCTACTGTGGCGCCGTCTTCTCTTGTAGATGCTAATGCTAATGCTACTTCAGATTCATGGGTGATGCTAAAGTCCCTCTGTCGTCAGATGGACTGGCTTTTTCTGGGTCCCTCGTAATTCTTGTTGTTTTCTGTGAATGTGGTATGCAGCCAGTGGAGGTGACAACCCACTGTCAAAGGTAGCATGTGTTGGTAATTCGGGGTGACCCATCAGATTCCAAAAGTGGTTTTCAGTGGAATGACACCTTTGAAGAAAATAATTTTAACTGGTAAGCCAACTTCAATGTTTGAAAGGTTAAGATATGTAAACCAGATGCACTCTTATTCCACTCGGTGTGCTTGTAGCGCTGATCTGGACATTAATCAACCAAGAAAAGGCTGTGTTATTAAGGTCTTCACAACTCTGGAACAATTTACCAAAAAGATGAGGGATTTACCAAATTTACATGCATTTAAAAGAACACTAAAATCTATGTGTGTACCATATGTGAAAGGTTATAATTTTATTTTATTTTATTTTTTGGGATGTGTTTGCTGTTATTTATTTTTATTGCATTGCCACTGTATTTTTCACTGTATTTGCTGTGATTGATGGATATATTTTATCATATAAATCATGTCATCAAGACTAGTAACCACTACAGTGAAAGCTAATGGGAATCCCCATTAATAAACAATAAACAAAAACTTCACTGTAACTACAACTGAATTACAGCATTAAAAATATGTGTTGTGTATCTTTGTCTTCACAGACTCATCATGTCAGCCAAAGATTTTTGGAGAGACAATGGTAAATGATCTGCACTTATATAGTACTTTTCCACCTTCATGGAGCTCAAAGCACTTTACATTAATTTCACATTCACCCATTCACACACACACTCATACACCAGTAGGTTTTTAAGGTCTAAGGTCAGTCCTACTGGGAGCCTAAGTCAGGGTACAGTATCTTGCCCAAAAACACTTCGACATGTGGACAGCCAGAGCTGGGACGTGAACCGCCAACCTCTCGGTCATTGGGCGACTCACTCTACCAATTGAGCCACAGCCGCAATAAAATAGAGATTCTGAAGATTCTGACAGGAAATCACAAACTTATTGTAGAAAAATGTTATGAAAAAGGCATGATAACTGAATCAGACTACATAAACCTGAGGACAACAGGAAGTGAAACAGAGCCTGTGATTCAGCTTATCAATAACATCATGGGTAAAGGTGATAAAATATGTGAAACATTTTTGGATTTCCTGCAAACTGATGAAGACATTACAGACGCTTTGCCGCAGTTGAAGGATATACTGTTGAAGTACACTCCCAGTCTACGCAAACCAGTACAAGAAAGTATTTCAATGGCCAAAACAGGTCTGTGACTCATACATTAGTGTAGATCACATGTATTCAGAATGTGGGATAATGAGCCGCCTGTAAGCCCCCCCCCTCAAACAATAATTTTTATAAACATATTTTTAACTAAATGGAATTTTTTTCCCAAGTTGTTTCCTATGATGTTATGTATGACCAGAACAGAAAAGGCTCTGACTATGGAAATGTGTTATCATGAAATATGCCATAATGTAATGACTGCCTTTGGAAAAGCACTAGTTTGTCCTTCATCAGTTTCTACTGTTTTTGTTTTTTGACAGTAGCTCAAGCAGAAGCAATTACAAGATCCACCTTTGTTCTTGATGAGGTAGTGATTCACAGAGTACACACAGTAACTCTCATTCATGAATTCAAAGGTCACAAATATTTTTTATGTTAATGTTTTACTTTAGGAAGAGTACTACGCCCTGACTCATAAACCTCGTGGATGGTGTGTGATCATCAACAATGAGAATTTTACTGGACAAATGCTGAAAAACCGGAAAGGAGCTCAGGAGGATAGAAGTATGGACTATTAAAAATGACTTTACTTCTATGTCCTTATTGTGTATTACTGATCTTTTAATTGCTTACAGCATCTTGTGGATGAGGAACATAAGCCTTATATTTAATGTGTGTCTTTTGTCACAGAGGCTCTCGCAGAAGTGTTCACTCGCCTCGGCTTCATGGTGGATTTACAGATTGATTTGACAGCAGATCAAATTCGAACTAAACTACAAATCATGGGCAGAAAGAATTTCCTGCAACAAGATGCCTTGGTAACAACACCTGTATCTTTACTGAATATAATTGTCTTATTACTCTTTAGGGCTGGCATTTTTAATCTCACCCAACATTGTTTGGGAGAGATTTTTGTAATCGTGTGTGTGTGTGTCCGAAGAGACATATCATGCTATAACTCGATGAATACTTGAGATATCACCATGAAATTACATGGGCATATACATATAGCTAATGCACATCAGATGTAATGATCCATTTGAGTAAAGATGAAAGGTCAAGGTCACAATTACCCTAAAAGTCAAAATCACATTATTGGTTATAACTAAAGAACAGAAGGTCACAGAACTTTCAGATTGGTACCAAACGATATGGAATGAAGATTTCTACAATTCTCATGATTGGTGTTATCACCTATGACCAATAGTTTTCAGATCTCTGGAGGTCAAAGGTAATATGTCGCAAAATTAACTTCTGTAACGCTGTGTGTGTGTGTGTGTGTGTGTGTGTGTCAAGCATAGACATATCACGCTATGACTTAATACTGGATATATTATCATAATATTACACACACTGAGTCATATACATATATAATGAAATTATCAATATTACACAAGGTCAAAGGTCAAGGTTACATTTAGCAGAAAGATCAAAATCACATTATTGGCTCTAATTCAATAACAGGTTGTCATAGAAACTTGAGATTGGCACAAAATAGGGGCGAGGTTATGCATTCTCTGAATACTATTGTTTGTTTTTGACTGGATGAAATAATTAGTTGTGTTTTTCTGTTAATTTTATTATAAGAGTACTCTATCATAAACCTAACAATTGAATATTTATACACATATACATCTAATCCAGAACAAAGTATATTTTTATTGTTGAACACTTCTTAACATTTTGACACTATAGAAATACATTATTGCCCATAAAGTTGGAATAAAATATTTTTTATCTCTTGTCATCGAATGATTGTTGACAAAATTATTTATTTTTAATGGATAAAATATAAGTGGGCCTCAGTATCTAACAAGTATTCTGCATTGTTTGGTACCAATCTAAAAGTTGATACGCATTACCTATATGTAAATGCCCATGTAATTTCATGGTGATATCTCAATAGTTTTAGCATGATATGTCTCTAAGGACACACAGACAGACACACACACTGATTACAATAATCTCGTCCAACGAATGAGATTAATCAATTTCAAGGTGATTAATGTGTATAAATAGGAATAAAATGGGAATGTGATTGATTCCAACTTCTGGTTAATAGTGTGTATTTCCATTTTTCTTTCTGCTTGTAAAATATTAAATAAAGCAGTTCTTGCATAACTTACATATGCTCTAAAATGTAAAACGAAATTAACATAATGACAAAACCATCAAAGACTGCCTGTCAAATCCAAAAAAATTCAGGTTTCAGTGGAAATCATGAAAAAAATGGTCATTTCTGTTAGTTTCATCCAGCTGTCCACAGAGGCAAATTATATGTGAAAATAATATAATATATAGTACACACCTGAGACTTTCAGAGATGACACCATTGTGTCTCTGTACCAGATCTGTGATCCATTAGTATTTACGTCATGGACAACATCTACATTATTGTGTATTGCAATGTAACACAGTATATCTCTGTGATTTTAGGTGGTGTGTGTTAATTCCCATGGAGACAAAAGTATAGTTTACGGATCAGATGAAGGTCGAGTTTCTCTAGAAGAGTTGACGCAGCCCTTCACTAATGATAGAGCTCCAACTTTGGCAGGAAAACCCAAACTGTTCTTCATAGATTCCGCTCAGGGTGATGATTTCCAGAGAGTAGCAGTACCCTGTCTTCCAGAGCCAAGGCAGGGGCACATAAACATACCTCGACCAGAGACAATGACCCAGACGATGCACAGCACTGGCAGCCCGCCCCCCAAAAGGAAGGTGAGTGTATTGTTTTTGATTTTCATGTGGTAGAAAATAGATTCCGTTAAATTACGGTGAATGTAGGTCCAAGGTCCCCAAAAATGTGTTTTCACAGGGATAAGAAATAGAGCAAATCTAGTAAAAAGTTTTCAAGGGGTAGGGTTTTAATTTACTTCTCACTGAACTCTGCTGGTTGGTGTGGTGCTATAGTGAAGTAAGTCTGCTGTAAATCCATCCAGTCTTGTCTGACCCGACCAAGGAAGTGTTTGGAAATAACCTATTTTAGTGGTGATAAACTTATTTTAAATTACGGACTATGATCAGGCATGTTCAGAAAAATTAGATTTTTTCAAGATCATAAAAAAGTCTGTACAGCTCCTTTAATCAACAAATGAAAACCAGAGCCATGGTAAAGTAATATAATAGATATAATAATAAAACCATCCTTCTCATGTTGGATTATAGGGATGTCATTTACAGAGTCACTTGCAAGAGCACCGTCAAAAAGCTGGATGTGCTGTAGCACTCTGCCATCCACTTTGCCACCAACGCCCCCTTCAGAACGCACCACTGCACGTTATATTCCTCCATTAACTGGCCGTCACTTCAGACACAATGCAACATATACTGGTTCACACTCATCTACAAGTCCCCCCCCCACACACACACACACACACACTACCTCTGTCACCTATTACAACTTGCATCTGCCCCCTACAACACTCGGTCTGTTCACCTGATCCACCTTAAGATCCCCAAAACTTCATAGCCGTACCTTAGGGGAGAAATCTTTCAGGACTGCTGCTGCCACTGACTGGAATCTTTTGTCCTTTAAAAGCTATTACATCCATCCTCAAGGACACCTGCCACTGCTTCTCACCACAACAACCCTTCAACCCCTGTCCCCCAGTAGGTTCCAGAAGCGTTTGTTGTCTGTCTGTCTTTTTTTTAACCATTATTTTATGTGATTTCTTTTTTTTTTCTAAATCTGTTTTAAGTTTGCAGCCCTCTACCCTTTACCCTTAAGTGACTCTGGTCTCTTTGCAGGCCGACATTGTAAATAAGAATCTGTTCTTAATGACTTGCCTGGTTAAATAAAGGTTACATTTTCAGGAAAGGTGCAAGGTGGTCAGAGGTCAAGGTCACCAAAAATGTGTTTTCACAATTATAAGAGAAAGGGTCAAATGTGTGCAAGGGGGCAGGGTTTGTTGTGTCAGACAGGACTTATTATTATTATTATTATTATTATTATTATTATTATTATTATTATTATTATTATTATTATTATTATTATTATTATTATTATTATTGTTAGTTATATACACATTGGCGCAGAAGAAGAGTAGAAAACTGCTCCATGCAGAGATAAAGCATGAGAGTTTATGACACAAGGATACATACAGTATACAGTACTTATTCTCAGTGTCAATTCCCCTAGTTTTTCTATTATCTCTGTTAAAGTTTTATACTCCCTGTACAGTATGACTGAATCTGTTAGCACTTTTTAAATTACAATAAAAAGTTACTGATAACAGTTAAAATCTAAATATCATTCAGGTAACAGTGGCCTATTACAACAAAGAGGACAAACAACAGAGTCACCTGAAGGAGGATGCAGATGTGCTTGAGCCATTAGTGACAGTGGCCTCTGATGCTGACTTCCTGATGGGCATGTCCACCATATCAGGGTGCAAGTCTTTTAGGAACACATCAACAGGCTCCGTTTACACCCAGGAGCTGTGTAGGCAGTTGATGAAATCAGGAGGAAGGTGAGAAACATCACCACACATACCTCAAGTCCCCATTAATTGAAATGTACGGATAAAGTGTATTTTAATTCTATCACCACACATCAGCTTCTGGACATACTAGATGTGGGTTTCATCCAAATATTACTGTTGGAGTGGTTTAGATTCCTTTATGTCAGAGATCAGGATTTTGTGCTATTTCTAAAGTATAATCTATGTTTTCTCTACAGCTCAGAGATGGATGACATCCTCACTATTCTGACACGTGTGAACAGGGAAATCAATAAACTAAAGTTTTTTAACAGCTACAAGCAAATGCCACAGCCCCGCTATACCCTCACCAAGAAGCTTGTTCTCAAATTTGTTTGATGATGGAACTAATCTCTGGAGGAGCTACAATGAGGCATGGCTGAGGGATGTAAATCTGACTTTTAACCCTGAACCATCCTAGTCACATTGGATGGTTAACCCTTGTGCGGTCCTTCGTAAAAGGCACACTGGCTGTGTCCTACAATCGGGTCTTAAAAACCCAGATTCCAAAGTTCAGTTCCATAGACTCATCACCCCACCCCCCAAGGATATATTACTGTTTTCAGTAGTAAGCAATGGCATCCTACAGTACGTATAAAAAGGTACATTTATGAACCACCGGGTCTCTTTGACCCGAAGGACCGCACAAGGGTTAAGGGATAATTACCTCCGCCAAGGAGTTTATGGTTTTGCTTGTGTTCGTTGGTTGGTTTGGATGTTTGTTTGTTCGTGTACAAGATAACTCCAAAACTTATGGACGGATTTTAATGCTTGCTGTGTTGGACTTTAAAAATGATCAACTGTTTATCTGACTACTCAGACTGGAAAATGTGACCAACCAAGAATTCAGGATTTTAATTTGGTTATGTAAACATTGAGTTTACACAAATATTTAAGGTGCTGAAATAATATTGTGTTGCTACTTGCAAGTGTGATGTTTTCTTAATTTGCCCAATGGGCAGGAGTTCAGTTAGAAATTTTTAAAAAATTTTGTCATTACAGTCAATATTGAGTCTAATCCTAAACAAACAACTGAATATGTATAGTTTGTTCTATTTTGTTCAGAACAATAATAGTGTAGTGAAGAAGTAAGTATACCTTCAACTATTGCCTTATTTTCAGAAACATGTCATGTTTTAGAAAAGGTGACATGTAAGAAGAAATTTAGTTTACCCCAAATTCAAATTTGCTCACTATTATAAAATAAGCATCACTTGATCGGGAGCAGTTTATAGCTCTTACTGGTCACACAAGCAGCAACATGAATGTAGAAATTGTGTGTGTATGTGTGTGTGTGTGTGTGTGTGTGTGTGTGTGTGTGTGTGTGTGTGTGTGTGTGATCTTCAAAATAAGGCAAATGTGAAAAGTTATTTTTGGAACATTTATTTAAATAAAAGATATCAAATCTCAAGTTGACAAAGCATCCTTGTTTGTATTTCATCCTAAATTAAGCACATAAATCACTCTTCCATACATCAAAACCAGTCACTTAACCTGAAAAGTGCACCGTAGTATAATTAAAATAAATTATTTGATTTTCAATAGCAATACTTTCCTCAGCTTGACCCGCAGTAGTCTGCCTCTGATTGGCTAATCAGTCCAAAAAACTCGTGAAGGCAGCGAGTACTAGCCAATTAAAGACAGAAGTGGGTGGGTCATACTTTCAAAGTCTAAAGGGGAAAATAGACCTTTTGACTGGCAGATACTACTTGGTGCCCATCACGAGGGATTTAGAGCTGCGTGTAGTGAAATGGGTGGGTGGGTGGGTGAGTAAAAATAAAGTAGGCATACGGCGTACGTCAAGGTTATATTAACAATTACTTTGTACGATGGGCGGCTTCGTTGGAGCTTTGCGCCGCTACAGAGATGTTTACGGTATAAAAGCGTCGTTGCCAGGACAACAAGAGTTTCCAGCCTTTGGATGGAAAAGCGACTCCACGTCAACCAAGCGTTTGATGACAGAAAAACAGACTTGTATTAAAGCACACTACTCATCAGCCTCGTTAGTTTGATTTACAGAGTGGGGCTTTATTTTCCGCGTGGAAACTGTCGTAAATCTCAGTGATAGTGATGGAAACCCTGCTGGAAAACGACACTCCAGGCGGATCCACGGGCCGGATCGAAGGAGTGAAACAGGGACAGTCAGAACAGTCGGAACAGTCACAACAGTTAGAACAGTCACAACAGTTAGAACAGCCAAAAGCCTCAGATGAAGCCGTTACTTTCATGTCCAGCATTGGTGAGTAATATCCTATTCTTTCCACAGAGAACGGAAGTCAGCACCACCTGCTTCTGTCACTTCTCGTTGAACAGTAAAGGAAAGAGCAGTCAGATTATTTACTAAAATCAAACTGTTAAAAAGTAGTCATAGTTCAGGAGTGTCACACTCATATTAGTCCAGGGGCCATATCAAAGCATTAGCCTGTTATTAAATTAAATCTGCTGTCTGCCAGTCAGCTGGGAAAGACTTTGACAACTAGTAAATAATATTAACATGAATTAAACCATAAGTGTTACATTTCATTTTAGTTCAGAGGTGACGTACAGCCTCATCATTTTAATAACATTATTGTTTGATTGTTTGAAATTGTTATTTCCAAGATGTATAAAATAAAATGAATTCAAATCAAGCAACAAAACACCAATATTGATAAACAAAGGAATGATAACATAATTATATATATATATATATATATATATATATATATATATATATATTTATCATTAGTTTTTAATGCAATTTTGTTGTAACTTGCATCCAATGACAAGAAAGTCTATTCTATTCTATTAATGCACTTAACCAATCAACAAGTCACTTTTAAGATGCGCTGGAAGATATTTATTTATTTATTCAGTTTTTATAGATTTATATATTTTTTAAAGAGGACTTTTTGGTGCAGTGCCTGGTGCTGAAGGTTGGTCAGGTTGCTTTGGGAACCAGTTGGTTTCATGTTGTCTTGTTGTGTTGTTTTTATTGTGTTTTAACCACTTATGCAAACCAATTTTCTCTCTGTGGGACAATAAATGTCTGAACTGAACTAAAATGTAAAACTATAAAATGTAGTTACAGTTATTTCAAATAATTACATTCCACTACTGGATGTAATAACTAGTGGAGAATACTCTGCCTTATATCATTCCATTTAAAGCTTTATTTAAACTCCCTCCAACTTCTTCCAGATCCTGCAGAGCTGCAGAAGTGTGTGTTCGTAGACTCTCTGGTGACTGTGTCCGAGGGCGGCAGAGATCTGGGGAATTTCAGTGTGACAGTGGAATTTGCTCGTAGACTCCAGCAGCCCTGTATGTTAGTCCATGCTCAAAGCCAAGGAGCCATTGATGATTCCCCATGTGGAACAACGGTGACAGGTGAACGTCAACACGTCATTACTTTGTTCATTGACAGCATGTGTCAGTTCATCTTCTGATCATGTCCTCTGTCTGGCCATCATTTCATGTCATCATTTCAGCCTACATTACAACAGACCTGGAGGTACTGGAGGAGGATTATCATGAGTATGTAAAGGTAAGTCGCTCTGTGATTAATTTAAAGCATTAGAAGCTTGAAATAGTTTTAAAACAACAAAGTCCTAAAGTCATTGTGTGTACATCTGAATTATACTTTCATCAGACTTTTTTTAAATTCTGACAGTTTCTCAAAATAACACTATTAGACCATCAAAAGTCATTAAAAACAATGGTTATGTAATTCACTACTAACTCCTGCAGGGTTCCCACATGTCCTGGAAAACCTGGAAAATTATTGATCAGTTTTCCAGTCGTGAAAAACATATGGAAAATTGATAAAAAGGTTAAGTGTTCTGGAAATGGTTAAGTTATTCTAGAAAATGCTGTGACTGCGTGTGCCTAAACACAGATAAAAGAAAAGAAAAGTCATTTTTTTAGAGGAAGTACAGGATAGACTCCAGTTTGTCAGGTTAATGAAGTGCTATTCTGTAATCTGTGGGTGTTTGCATTATTCTATAATACATTTGTCCTAATTACTTTTCATAGATAAATTATAGTCATAAAGTACAGATTAAATGTCTGAGTAATAAACAGAGGAACAACCTGTGTAAATACTAAATATCACTGTAGAAAAGAACACTTCCAAAAAATGAGGGGAAGTTAATATATGACGTGATAACTTGTCTCTGTAGCAGCTGAAAACGTCCTGGAAAATAATTTTAGAAAAATAGTAGGAACCCTATCCTGTGTGTATATGTGATTATCATGTGCCCTTTTAAGACACCGGTTTATTGTATAGAATTATAAAAGTGAGCTTTCCAAACTTTTTAATACATGTTTTCCCATGGCTTCAATGTTTTTAAACTTATATTTATTTAACTTTTGTCTTTTTTGACAACATTACAGAAAGTTGACAATAATTTAAATGACAATCATACCACAGGACTGACCTACATGTGACATGTGTTCGTACAACGTCACTAAGATTCAAGTAATACACAGTATTTGCACAATAGCCCATATCGTAAAATGGCTTCCATTTTAATACTGTGTTTAGATTTTTTTTTTAAACCATTGAATTCCCCTGTGTATGAATTGTCCTGTACAAATATATTTACCATGCCTTGATTTTCATTTCTTGTCTTTATGTACTTAACTTTCCTTTACACATTTAAATCCCTTCTTCAGCTCGAGGGCCACAGTTTGGATAAAAGGTTTCACTTGGTGCAGCGTGATGGGCAGATGTTAATCAATAAAGTTACCACTGTTGGGGAGGTGAGTAATGAATGACTGTTCAGTATTTCTGGGATATTTGCAGTGGAAGTTTATTTCAAATCACCATCTAGTGGCCGTCAGTAGATTTCACAACTGCAGAAACATCCATATTAACTTCACTTTCAAGACACGTAGCCTTTTATTAATTAACTTATGTTGTTAAACCCACTTTTATCATATCTTTGGTTCATTGACATTGGTTAGGAGAGATTATTGTAATCAGCGTGTGTGTGTGTGTGGGTGTGTGTGTGTCCACAGAGACATATCATGCTATAACTCAATGAATACTTGAGATATCGCCATGAAATTACATGGGCATATACATATAGCAAATGTGCATCAGATACAATGATCCATTTCAGTAAAGGCCAAAGGTCAAGGTCACAATTAACTAAAAGGTCAAAATCACATTATCGATTATAACTCAAGAACAGAGGGTCACAGAACTTTCAGATTGATACCAAACAATGCAGAATGAAGATTTCTACAATTCTCATGATTGGTGTTATCACCTACAACAAATAGTTTTTGAGATCTCTAGAGGTCAAAGGTGACATGTCGCAAAATTAACTTCTGTAACACTGTTTGTGTGACATATCATGCTATCACTTAATAAATACTGGATATAGTTCAAGATAACTCGAAAACTTATGGACGGATTTTGATGAAAATTTCAGGATATGTTGGAAATGTGAACAGGAAGAACTGATTACATTTTGGGGATGATCGGGGTGTGTGTGGGGGGGTATTCCTTGGCGGTCTGCACTCTCAGAGTGCTTTTCTAGTTCAAGAATGGGTTGTCATAGAAACTTGAGATTGGCACAAAAAATAAATAAAAACACAATCAAACTTGTGCTGGTAATATTACTATCCATAATAAATGCCTCCTGGAGTGAATGCACTGTTTTGTTCATCTTTCTGGTTGTGTGTTTCCAGGAGGTGACAAAGCAGAGTGTTTCTTATTCCATGTCTGACCTAAAAGGGCTGATAACTGAGGGCTCCAACCTACTGCTGATGCGTTTGATGGCTTTGAGGACGAAAACACCACAACACATGAGCTTCATCTCCATCAACCAGGACTTGAACATCATCTGCACCACCTTTGTACTTAATTACAAGAGTCTAAAACCTCTTGGTGTTGTTTTAAATCACAATTGTTTAGTGAAATGTGTTGATGTGACTCTGCTTCCAGGGTGAACTGGGCATGAAGCAGCTGGAGGTTGGTGCTGAGAGTGTAGAGGCGTTCGGGTTGGAGAGGATTCTTCACTCTGTGGTGGACAGTCCTACTACCTGGCACTGCTACTTCTTGTCTGATGGGTGAGATTACCTTATTTTCCGGACTATAAGGCACACTTGAATTTTCTCAAAAAAATGAAAGTGTGCCTTATATATGGATTAATTCTGGTTATACTTAGTGACTTAGAAGGGATTTTGTGTTGTACACTGCACTATTCGGCGTAGAGTAAAACATACAGTGTTTGTATAAAGGCTGAACTGAAAAAGTCAGTGGCTGTGTTCAGTTTTCTCCCGTACTCTGGTTTCCTCCCACCATCCAAGCACATGCACTGATAAGTTAATTTAATAAATCTAAATTACCCATAGGTGTGAATGTGACAGTGATTGTTTGTCTATATATGTTCAGCCCTGCGATGAACTGGCGACTCATACAGGGTGTACCCCGTCTTCACCCATTGTAGCTGGATTAGACCCCCACATACCCCCGCGACCCTCGTGAGGATAAAGCGGGTTAAGATGACAAGACAAGAACTTTTTCTTGGGCTCTGTCCAGCTGCAGTTTGCATACAGAAGAAACAAAGTAAAAAGAGAATAATTTTAAAGAAAACAAAAGTACAGTAGCATCAAACTTCACAGAAGTATTTACTGTATGTACGAGGAAGTGCATACATAGAATAGAATAGAAAATGTATTGTCAATGTACAGTATACAATGAAATTCAGTGCACTTGCGCACTGTATCATTAAAAAAGTCATTAAAAGTCACTAAAATACACAAACAATAAATACAAAAACATCCATTCTCTTCTCATTCATACGGTGCAAGAGGTATGATGATAAAGTGCAGCATTGCATGAGATATGATTTATGGATTGTGTATTCCATAAATAGGGAACATAGGGAATGTGTATGTATAAAAAAATATATGAATGTACAGTATTGCACAATGAAAATATTGTATTTATAGTATTGCACTATGTCCCATATATATGAATATTGCACCATGTAGTTTATTGCACTGACAGTCACTGTGGTCGTTCAGCAGTTTGATGGACGTTAGCAAGAATGCGTTCTGGTAACGATTCAGCCTGGTTCTGGGGACCCTGAGTGCAGAGGTTGGTGGGTGGGGCTTTTCAGAGTCATTATATTTTAACACTGAAGAGTATATTGCATTAACTCTGGTAGAATCAGTTTACTTTAACACTGAATATATGACACTGACAGTGTAAAACCTTTGTTAACTCCAAATATTTCCACCAACACTGGAAGTTATCTTGTTGTTGGAATATTTAGTATATTTATATTTTTATCTTGCTACAGTCCTGTGACATTCCTCGTTATTTATTGCATTTTATATAGTTTTGTGTTGTTTTTGCTATATTGTTTTTATCATGCTACATTCTTGTATAGTGACCTTGGATGTCTTGATTGGCGCGTTCAAATAAAATGCATTATTATTATTATTAGTAGTAGTAGTAAATAATTAAAATACTTTGACACTGGATTTTTTTACACTGGCAAATTTACTGTGTATCTGACAGAGAACCTTATTAACTTCTTGTCATTTTCTTTTATGTTTGTTCTGTACAGACACTTGGTGAGCAGAGTGCAGCTGGGATCACCTACGACCATGAGGATTCTGCAGCTGCCGTCAAAACCAGACAGAGGTAACCATATCCATCCCTTACACATTACATTCTGTCATGGGTTGACTCTCATGTTGTTTGTGTTTGTGGATATTAGAGTTTAATAAGATCCCCCTGGCATGGGAAGAAGACATGCAGATGCGCTCCAAGTTCCTGGACAGAAAGGTGACCAATAAATGATCTGATTTATATTTGATTTACTGACTGAAATTGTTTGAATAATTATGTTTTTCCCGTTTTAATGTACCTGATATGATGTGAATATTTAATTTGTATGTGTCAGGAGGAGCTGAAGGCAGACCACGCTGCTTATCTAAGACAGCATCCAGAGATTCGCACTCTTATATCGGACTTCTTGCAGTTCTTGCTTCTGAGAAAACCAGATGATGTTTTCCAGTTTGCCCAAGAGTATTTCCTCCCATTCGCCTCCCGTCATCCTCCAGAACTTATCCTCAAAGCCTCATCAGTGTGAATACAGAACAATCTGGCATTTTTATGTAATTCTTTCTAACATGTTTCTTTCATCTTATATTTGAGTGACAAAAGTGCATTATAGATGACATTACATGTGCCAGAGTTGTGTGATCTCATAAAAAAATAACACAAATAAAGTTTGTTTGAGGAACAGTGCTTGCTGTGATTTCATTTTCTGATGATTTACATTATTTAATTGGACATGAAGGAATAGATTATATAATAAATAGTAGTAGTAATAGTAGCAGTAGTTGTAAAACTTTTATTTTGAAGGTTTTTAAGCACAGCGTTTAGTATGGGTGTTGAAAAAAACTTTTAAAATGATTTCCAGGATTTGTTTGATTAAGCTTTTATTTTGAAACACAGACTTTTATTGCGAAGGTTTTTTAGCGGAAGTGAATAACTAAAACTTCTGAAATTCCCGTTAAAGTGAAACTAAAGAGGAAAGTTAGATAACCCAACTAACGAAACTTCGTATTTTTTTTTATCCCTTTTGTGATTGATTTTGTTTTACCTAAAAACAAAAAACGCATTTTCGTCCTTTTCGTAAGTGAGTATTTAAAGTGACCGGAAGATCTTAGCGGTAAGTTTAAACGTTATAAACTCTTTAACAAATAATTCAGAAATTGAGAAAACTAGGTTATTTATCTGGGTAGTTATTGTTGACGCTAATTTAAGGCTGTTGACTTTCATCTAATGCTAATATAACTTTGTAAAGCAGTGTTTATATTACTTTTCCTTACGTGAAAAGTTAATTTAGTAGACATTTGGAAAATTCCTTCCTTCCTGAAAACTAGCTTAAAATTAGCTTAAAGATGTTTTTCAGCTCTGGGCTAAAGTTTCGCTAACTAGGTAAAAGATGAGGGAGAATGTTACTTATGAACTATTGACTTTTATTCGAGTATTAAGGTTTTTTGTACTTTAATATACAACATGAAATGTAAATGTATGTTCACTGTACTTCATGGTTATTTACATAAATTTATATTTTTCTAGTTTAGATTTGGTTTCCAGCTTTACAGATAATTTTCCAGTGCAGTTAAAACCTTGTTATTTGTCATTAACTAAGACAATTGTTAATATGCTAGGTTGAGAAAATTATTCTCCTTTTTTTAGCAAGTCTAAAAAATCTTGTCTGGATAATATTTGGTCACAAAGCTCAGGGAAAGTTGACATTTTAAATCCTCACAGACAATATTCATTCACAATCCAGAAAACCAGACATTTTTTTCACAAATGGAAGTAATATTCAGGATTCCTGCAGGATCTTGAAAAGTCTTAAAAGTCTTGAATTTAAATTTTTATTTAATACCTTAAATACGTTTTTAAAGTGTATTACATTTGATTTGGCAGGTCTTAAGTTATGTGGTTATTAACTTGTTTCCTGTGTTATTTTTAGGCTGTAAAGAAAGTAAGGTTAGTCTGTTCAGTTCTACCCTGATAATTTATTTTGAAATTAGGAATCTGGGATTACTAACTTTGATAAATAACATGGAATGGTGAGAATCAAAGCATTAAATAAATACATTTTGTTTAATTCTAGGAGTCTCTCATTTTTAGCTGTATGGCCGTGAAATGGGCATTAAATTCTGTTCTAAGTCATCTTAAAAAAAGTCTTTAATAAATCTTGCATTTATCTTATAGAAACCTGTAGGAACCCTGAATATTTCGTTCATGTGAACCTATTTTTAAGTTGTTTATCTAGTACAGAAATCTGAGTGTCATATTAGTCTTGATATGTATAATTATGTTGTTTTCCTTAGAGTACACAATCATTTTTTAAAAAGAATATTTATTTATTTTTTCATTTTATTGTTTTGAACAGCAGACGTCTGCTCTTGTGACCTGGGCAGTGATGGACATATTCACATTGGCCCGCATTGATGAGGAGCTGGATTCGTCCGAGGTGGCAGCGCTTCGTTTTTTGTGTCATGATGTTGTCAGCAGGAAGCGACTGGAAGATGTGAGCCTACAGTATCATCTTTGTATTTCTATTATTAATCAGTTGTTGGACCCTAGGCAGTGACACTAGTTTTTGATTTTAGATCACTTGAGTTTTATTTTGTCAATTTCAGCAACAAATGCATTTAAGATGAATAAGAAATCTATACATGTAAGTAGTACATAACTAGGGTTGCAAAGATAAATATCAGTTGATCCTTGACTAATGAATCCATAAACTAAACATATTAGCCCTATCTTAGATGAATACTTGTTTTTGTTTTGTTTTTTTAAATCAACTCACACTGTTTTTGACTTTTTTTTAAATACCTTTGACAAGTGTGGCATACTCATAAATTATTTTGATAATTGCTTTATGGAAAATATCTTTATTTTGTCTATCTTCTGTTGGTTATACTCTGAAATATGTATTATATATACATACAGTAATACCTCACTTTACAAAAGACCCAACTAATGAATAATCCAAGTTACAAAACACATTTATGTAAAATGAATACGAAAGAAAATTCAAGTTACGAAACCTCCAAACGTTAATACAGTACTGTACGTAAATACATACGTACTGTACGTAGTATGCCTTCGACCCTCGTTCATCACAGAGTTCTAATACGCTTCCACACTGATCACGGCAAGCGCATGCAGCGGGTGGCAAACCCACTCATTTTGTATGTGCTACCAGCGGCGTGTGTGTCCTCCTCCTCATTAAGACTAAAGCCAGGCTTTTTTGTTGTAAAGTTGACAGGTACATGTTTAATGTTCACACTCAGAAGTGGTTGCAAAGCAAAATGCGCCCTGCCACGCAGTACTCCGGCGCTGTACCTAGCGCTGTGCACCAAGTTTGCATGGTCAGTGTGGCAGCATCTTTACTGTTGTTAATTTTTGAAGGGTTTAGGGGGTAGTATTGGGTGCCTAGGAATGAATGAGGCCTTTTACATGTAAAATGCCACTCTACTTATGAAAAAAATCACGTTAAAAAAACACTTCTGGAACAAATTAATTTCATAAATGTAGGTACCACTGCACTAAAAAGACCCAATTTAAATGATAAACGGGTGTTTATTCCTCAGTTTTATATATATTAATCATCCTGTTTTTAAATATATGTGTTGTAAATAATCACTGTGATTAACATAATGTTTTTTTTTCTTTTTGTGGTATTGCAGTAAACTGTTTATTGAAACTGAAAATTAAAGCAAAACTTCAGCAAATCTTTGGTAACTTTAAACTGTCAACTGTTAAATGTGTGGTACTGGTGGGTTCATTTTTCTACTTGTTTACTGATGTGTTTCTGTATTTTTCTCACACAGGTCAATGATGCAAAAAAGCTGTTCTCAAGACTAGAGGAAAAGGGTCTAATGGAAAATGATCTTTTCCTTCGCCAGCTGCTCCAAACTATCCGGCGGGCTGATCTGGTCTCCTTTTTGGAAACAGACAGCAGACCGTCAGAGGAAACAGATGCTAACCCCATGCTGTCAGATTACAGGTATTATTGATAAGAAACTTAATTTGACAAGACAGGCTGCAACTTCCTTCCCCAAGTAATCTCTGGACTGTTTTAGAATAGAACAAAGTTATCAGCAATCCAAATCCAATATTCAGTTTGCTGTTAGAAGACAAAGCAAACTAATTAAAATAAGAAAAAGCAATTGTTTGAAAACACAAACATTCTTATGACTGTAAGAATAGGAATGCTGAATAAGACTTTATATTGCATTTATTTTATTCAATAATAAATGAAGCACCACATCAAACAAAATAAGAAAATTAATAGAATGAGAAAATGTAAATTATCTTAAAAAAAAAAAAAAAAGAGTAATAAAAATAAAATGAGCAGAAAATGTGGCATATTTGTAGCTTGGCAAGTAATCTGGTTTTCTCAGTGCATTCAGTACTGAGAAAACCATCTGGAACTGGTCCATTTACTGGGAATTATGCCTGATCTGTTTTATACTGGACTAATCACAAGTCTTGGGGGCAGGTATTTTGTCATGAGTCAAAGTCAGTTCTAAATCCACAACCCTTTACAACTGTTGTCAATTGTTTGATTCAAAAATAAGGATTGGATTCCTGATTACATCCGCTATTCTTAAATTTCTCTAACACGTCTGTCTTGTCTGATTGGTTGACTTGGCACCTGTTAGTCCCGCCTTCATATATGGATTCAAGTCCCACGATTCCAGACAGATTTCTTATTGAGAAAGACAGACGGCTGGTCAGGTCGGCATCTTACAAAGTCAACAGAAAGTAAGCAGTTCATTAAAAAAAAAAAAAAAAAAAAAGAATCATGTGATCTGACCGTTTTGGTGAAAGATTAACGATTATCAATTAAATTGGAGATTAATTTAGTATTTGACAACTTTAATATCTAATCAATTGATCAAGTAGACTCAGTGTCGCAGCTCACAGTGGTAAAACTACTGTGCACACACACACACACACACACACACACACACACACACACACACACACACAGAGACAGTGGTTTAGCAGTTGTTGTGATTTCTCTCTTTTTTTCTTGTTCGTCTTCTGAATGTTGTGATTTCTCTGTCAGGGTTATGCTTTACAAAATACATGAGGACATAAATGCTGACAACCTGAAGAAGATGAAGTTTCTACTGAAGAAAGAGTTTGGCAGAAACAAGACTGAGATGTGCAAAGTGAGAATAAAACCTACATTTACATAAGAAATAATAACGTGTGTAGGAGCTTTCAGCTGTTTGGACATCAGTCCACTTAGCAGGTTTTAGAATGTGATGTTTTGCTCAGTTGGAAGTAGATTGTAGTTTGGTTTAGCTGCATTTAGAAGGACAGACAGTCATATGCATTTACATGGATACAGTTATCTGTGATATATTTTTACAACATTTCATAAGAACTCTAGACAAGTCTCAAATTTTAGTAAAATCATCAAAAATTGTAGAAATGTCTTAGAATTTTTAATTGTTAACATTCTTTACAATGAATTCAGTTTATCATGTAGGTAGGTTTCAAAGTCGCATTTTTTTTTTTTTTTTACATTATATTAATTTAGGAACAGTTCTATGACTGTTCTGCTCTTGCATCAGATTCTGTCAGTTTCAGCAATTTTTTTAATGAGGTGTTTTTGACAGAGACCATTATAGTAAATTTTTGAAACATATAAAGGTTTACACCACCTCTGAACCTGACTGTAAATGCCTTCCTTCTGTCTTATGTTATGGTCCAGCTGAATGAATGGGAACATGCTATTACAGTGGTTCCCTACCTTTATTTGCCGTGACTCCATTTTAGCATCGTAATTTTCTGGCAACACCAGACATTAAAAACAGAGACTTTTTTTGCTAAAATCAATTTCTTTTTGATCATGTAATAGTTTACTGTTTGATGTTACAAATAAACAGACATTTCAGACAACATTTAGCCCATATAGTGTGTGTTATAATGGATCAAGGCGGATAAGTCAGGTGTAGATTCCTCCACAAAGGGAGAATTTTATTTTCCTTTGTCAGTCCAACTTGTATTTACAATGTTGACAATTAATATTGAACAAACAATAACTAAAACTATGAATTATGAAAGAGTTGCAGCATCTGAAACTGACTGACTTCATTTTCAGCTTCACAGTTTGTCATGTCGTTTATATATTTCTCAACTCACCATATATTTTTTATTAGTACATTAAGAGTCTCATTGAATCGTTGATTTTCTGTGTTAAGTTCACTATGAAACATGAGATCTATTCCTATATTTTCATACTATTTTATTATATAGCATTATGTTCATGGTTATTTTTTATATTTTTAGTCAATATTTATATGTAGATTGTTCTCAGCCCAAGTACAATTATCATTCTTGAAGTGATCTCTGTGTTTGCATCATAACTATGTAGCTGTTTTAAACTCTTCTGTTCTCTGTCGATTACAGACAACACTGGATGTGTTTACTGAGATGGAAAGGATTGATCTTCTTACAAATACAAACATGGATTTGCTGCATAGAATCCTGTTAGAGCTAGATCAAGAGCTAGCGGAGACTGTAGATAACTACAGACAAAGTATGAGACACACACACACACACACATATATATATATATATATATATATATATATCTTTTGTGTCGTCATTTGCTATGGCATTTATCAAATAATAGTTGTTTTTTTTACAGGGCTTCACAGACAACCTCTGACCTCATCCCCACATGACAGCATGGACCAGGTGAGTGTGTTAAAGTGTGTTAATGTGCAGTTATTCCTAAGATGCACCGCTTCAATCAACACCAGAACTGTTTTCTTTCCACAGAGGGTCAACAACACCCAGCCCCCCACACAGGATTTTCTGTCAATATCAGAAACTCAACCCAGCAGTGAGTTTCCCCCTTTGTCACATTAAAAATATTCAGAATCATTTCATTGTCGTTGCACATATTTATGTTACAATGAAATTACCCCCCCCCCCGTGCAAATTGAGCATAAAGATAAAAACACAATAATATATAGTATTAATCACAAGTCATGAGCTGTAAATTGTTTTTACAGCGTGTGTTTTTTCTCAGTTTTCTGCTTTTTGTTTTATTAGGTGTTTTAACAGGTGAAAGTGTTTGTACTGATGCAGATATACCAGATACTAGGACATCTGTGTCTGAGCTCGACGAGGTATCCATTCACTCAGTACACAAAATACTATTCATGAATGTATTGTTTGCATATTAAATGTTCATGTTCTTTGTCTGGGCTTTACTTTAGAAAGAGTACTACAGGCTGAGTCATATCCCTCGTGGATCTTGTTTGATTTTCAACAATAACAAATTTAGAGGACCAGATCTGAAAGACCGAAGAGGAACTGAGAAAGATACAAGTATGTACCATCAAAGCATAAAAATCTGTCAGCTTTATTGTTGTTCAATCAATAGACATGATAGAACGCAGTGTTTTACCAGGTTCTCTGTGTTTGTAGCATGAAAAAAAGGATAAATATTAAATTATATAAAAGTTAATGGCATAAAAACTTGCATAAAATACAATTAAATATAATAAAACAAATGGTTCCAGGCACAATAAACCCCACCCATCACAGGTATTGTAGCTTATTTTGGCATCAATCCAGCGGATGTCATATCAATGTCCTCTATACATACAGTATACGAGCCAATTTCGAAGTAAATTGAAACAAAATGCATTTTTTTATAGATATATATAGATTTAAAATTTTGCACATTATAAGTAAATTGGGGTGGGGCTTGAAAGATTCAAAAAAAATTTGAACTTTGACCTACTTTTCCTAATTGTAACTAGATCTGTTCTGAATCTGTTGGTATGAATTTAACCAATATTTTTGCTGCTAAAGTGTTAACAGCAAACAAACAATACCAATAACAATACCCCTTGTTTCCCCTTCGGAGGGGGCGGGGAATAAACCTGTGAATATTTCTAACATTGCACAATATACAACATTCTTTATTTTCTTCAGTGTACATTAGTGGCCTTTTAATTGCCTACAGTGACCTGGGGGTGAGGAACTTAACCTTCAGATTCATCATGTGTCTTTTTCATAACAGCGGCGCTCGAAGACGTGTTCACTCGCCTTGGCTTTAAGGTGATGGTTGAGAATGATTTGACAGCAGATCAGATTCGAGCTAGACTACAAGAGTTGCGCAGAGAGAATTTTGTGAATCATGATGCCTTGGTAAGAAGCTTTTTCTGCATTAAACACTTTACGTTCTGTTTTCTTTACACTGTGGCACAGTTTGGGGCAGTTACGGTCTGAAACATTAGACATTTAGTCAGAACAGCAGAGAAATTGTTGGTTGATGTACTGTTGAGCAAAGCACTTAGCCCCACATTTGCTGCTGTGTGGTGTGTTCCTTCCATTCACCGTATCTGTCACTTTAGGTGGTGTGTGTGCTGTCACATGGAGAAAAGGGTTTGGTTTTTGGGGCAGATGAGCGTCCAGTTTATCTCCAACAACTGACCAGACCCTTCACTAGTCACCAAGCGCCAACCTTGGCTGGAAAACCCAAACTGTTCTTCATCCAGGCGTGTCAGGGTGACGGCTACCAGATGCCTGCGCTGCTGTGTCCTCCACGGCTGACGCAGGAAGAGGAGGAGCCACAGAGAAGCGTGGAGGAGGACGCAGGGCCGCTCCAGGGGGAGACTGTTCCCACAGACTGTGACTTCCTGGTGGGCATGGCCACCGTTCCAGAGTGCAAGTCTTTTAGAAACACTAATACAGGTTCCATCTACATCCAAGAGTTGTGCAAACAACTGAAGATTTCAGCAGCAAGGTGAGAGATCACATTTAATGTGTGTGAGCGTGTGTGTGTGTGTGTGTGTGTGTGTGTGTGTGTGTGTGAGCGTGTGTGCGCGTGTGAGCGTGTGTGTGTGAGCGTGTGTGCGTGTGTGTGAGCGTGTGTGTGTGTGTGTGTGTGAGCGTGTGTGTCCGAGAACACAACAACAGCAGTACATGTTATTTTGTTGTTCTTCTTGTGCAGCTTTTTTTCTTCCTTTATTTTTTTTTTCATTTGTTCTTTTCAGTAGGTCCTTTCCCACAGAGTAGTTCTAAGAACTTAGTTCTACAAACTAAATAGTTCTAAGAACAAACCATGGGAGGGACAAATGTGATGCTAACGTCCACCACAGTGATGTGTTCTTTAAACACTAAACTACTATAAAGTAGAATAGAGAATGAGGAGGACACAGTGTTTATGTTCTATATTGCGGGAATTTTAATTATGGTGAAATACAGCATCTAATGTCATGAATGGAGGAGTTTACAGAGGGTTTGGAGACGAAGAATCCAGCGGCAGATGATACTATGACGTACGTTCATATCCTGTCAGAATGCAAACCCGAAGGTTCCCTACGAACTATAACGTTCTATGAACTACTTAGTTCTTAGAACTACTTGGTGGAAAAGTGCCTATAGTTCCTGGAGAACTAAAAAAAACTGCCTGCCAGGAGGAACTAAAAAGGTTCTAGGAACTACACATGGTTCCTACAGTGGGAACCTATTGTTACTCCACCAAGGAACAGCAGAGTTATGTTTTCACCAGCGTTTATCTGTCTGTCTGTCTGTCTGTCTGTCTGTCTGTCTGTCTGTCTGTCTGTGTGTTTGCAAGATGACTCAAAAAGTTATGGACAGATTGAGATGAGCAATTTTATTCCACTTGTGTCTGACGTTGTTCATGTTATTATTTTAGTTGGTTCATTCATTTTTTGTTAATTTTTATTGCTTATTTTATTCTTCTTTTTTTTTTTACTACTAAAGGAGTTAAAGGGTTAACTATTGTTCTGTTTTGTCGTCTTCAAAGGTTTTCTGTCACAGCAGGATGTCGTATTATTCCTAAAGTTTGATTTGTGTTTTCCCTGCAGCCCAGAGTTGGAGGACATCAACGCTGTCCTGACACGTGTGAACAGGGAAGTCAGCAAAGGAAACTTCCTGAACTACAAACAAATGCCGCAGCCCAACTACACCCTCACAAAAAAACTCGTCCTCAAATTCGTTAACTGATGAAGCAGAGCGTCAACTTCATTTCCAGATTTAAACGTGTGCATTTTATTTCTATAATATGGAATAAAATCAGAAGATGTTAATTGTTTTGTTTTTGTGTACGATCACACAACGGAAGAATCATTGCAGTTGTTTTTTTAATTGATTTAGAAATTATTTGTTTACATTGACAGTGTGTCATTTTTCTGCTGAACAATCTTCCTTTTTTTCAGTTTTATTGTCAAACTCAAGTATTACACTGCATTTCTATTCATCTTCAGTATCATAACAATTAATCTTAACTTCAGAAATAGTCAGATTTTATGTATTTATAAAGTTAATCATATTGGTAAAAACCTACACCTAAGATGTAATTGTCAGTTTGGCTTTATTGTTTGTCAGTGATAAAAAGAATAGTAATATATTTGACTTTTTTTTGCTTCCTCCTGTCACTTGTGTTTTCTTTTTTAAAACAATTATGAAGTTACTGTTGTTATAAACGTACTATTAATAGATTAGTTTGGATAAAAATGGAAAAATAGTCCGGCCTTCAACATTAAATTGTAAAGATCAATATCTGTAATATTATGAGAATAAAGTAAGAAAGTTAAATAATAATAAGTTTATATCAGAAAAATGCAGTTTTACAAAAACATTTTCAGGAGGAACCCTGTGAGTATTAATATTTGTGGAAAAGAGTTTTACAGCTTTGTAAAGGCTTTTTTTCTCTTTTAATTCACAGCACTTTTTGTCCCTGAAATGTCATGATTTATTGTTGTAATAAGTTTTATTGAAGCGACTTCAAATAATAAATTTTCTGTGGGGAAGATTATGACCTTACTTTAGGAAACGTTATTTTTTTTCCCTTTTTTTTGTTTTTTTTTAATCCTTTGTGTGATCCTAATACATATAATTTTCACACTAACACTTAATAAAATGTGCAGAAAACACTCCTATCCTTCAAGAAATACCTTAAGGAAATAAATTCTAACAGGTATTAATATATACAGGGTGTCCCATCAGTTTCACATAGGATACATAATACATTCCATACATGGTTCTAACATTTACGTCTTTATATTTCAGATGGTCTTAGAAATGTTCTTCAGCAGTGGATACAAAATGTCAGTCATGTAATAATAATGGATTAGATTTATATAGCGCTTTTCAAGGCACCCAAAGCGCTTCACATTAGTGTTCCATTATTCATTCACTCTCACATGCTCCCTCTGGTGGTGGTAAACTACATATGTAGTCACAGTTGCCCTGGGGCAGACTGACAGAAGCGTGGCTGCCATTTCACGCCTACGGCCCCTCTGACCACCACCCAACATTCATACACCAGTGTGAGTGACACTGGAGGCAAGGAGGGTAAAGTGTCTTGCCCAAGGACACAACGGACTGACTAGGACAGAGCGGGAATCGAACCGCCAACCCTTCGGTCAATGGACGACCCGCTCTCCCAACTGAGCCATGGCCGTAATATGTAGAGCATATTATATAAATAAAAACGGTTTATGTCAAGAAATGTTTATTTTTTTCTATAGGTGGAGACTTATGGGACGCCCTGTATATACACATTACTGCTCACACGTTTTAAAACACGCTGATTTTTCCAGTTTTGTTTGGAAACTCAAGTTGTTCAAGTCAAATGGATGGATTCAAATGGTACAAAGGTAAACGGTGAACTGTTAGAATTTTTTATTTTTTTTTAAAGTGAAAAATAATGTTTTTAAAAGGGTTTTTAAAATTGATTTTTGATGGGGGTTCTTAAGGGTGTTTAAAAAACAGTTAAAAGCCCTCTAAAAAAAAAAAAAAACCTTAAAACTCCTCATAAGAACTCTTTAAACTGTTTTTTTTTAAAAAATCAAACTTTTTTTTTTTAACGTTTTTTAATACTTTTTAGGGGGTTTTGAGGACTTTTCTAAGGGTTTTTGGATATATATTTTTTAACCCAACCCTTATTTTTTCCATTTCAGAAATATACAGAAAGGCCTTTTGGGATGGGTTAAAGTGGGTTAGAACTACTTTCTGCAGCAGTAGACGTTGATCAAGCCAATAAAGTTGATGCTAGGAAGAAGAACTGCCTCATTTTTACTGAATTTTCAATTAAATTCTGGTGTTTTAAAGCTTTTGACTCTATATTTTGACAATAAAGGATATTCATTCATTCATTCTTAGTGGAGTAGAATAAATCTAAATATATAAATATAATATAAATGTGTATAAAATAAATGTAAAATCAGTATTATTAGTTGTTTGTGGTGACTCAGCTCTGAACCCTGCTGTTAACACACACACACACACACACACACACACACACATGTTAGTGGATTCCTGTGGACTCCACCCTGATCCTCAGTGTTCCAGGAAATGTTCTCCAGTGCAGCTGCTGAACCCTGTCCCTCTACAGCAGGTTGAATCTCAGCCTTTATCGAACATTTACACCGAGGATTCTTACAGTTTCTGACCCACGGAGGGTGCGCGTGGACGCGGAAGTACCAGCTTATTTAAAAAAATAAATACAATTCTCTTTATTTAATCTGTGGAAATAAACCCGTGCAGAAACACACTTCGACCTCCTTCTTGGTGAGTGCAGCTTTTTCTAACATGTTTTATTTTCATATTAACCATTAAAAGGAGTCATAGTTTGGATTTATTTCACTAACGTGTATTTTTAGTGTCATGTCCGTTCGTGTCCCACACTCACCTGAAAAGGCTGTTTGTGTGTGAACACTGGGTGGAGTGGGTGCAGCCTGTGTTCTGCCCAGTTTAACCCCACCTTGGAAACATTTATGAACAGCACAGGCTGAAATTACATGTGCTTTCATTTAGTTATGACTAAACTACTGAGTATTTCTGACTAAAATCTGTATTATATCATATATTCACAGTGCATACAAATACATTAGAAAGCTATCAATGTGATTTAAAGCTGTTATTAGACTTTTTAAGCTAAACTAATGAATATTTCTTATAAAAATATTCATTTCATCATTTATTCACAGTGCATACAAATACATTAGAAAGCTATCAATGTGATTTAAAGCTGTTATTAGGCTTTTTTAGCTAAACTAATGAATATTTCTTATAAAAATATTCATTTCATCATTTATTCACAGTACATACAAATACATTAGAAAGCTATCAATGTGATTTAAAGCTGTTATTAGGCTTTTTTAGCTAAACTAATGAATATTTCTTACAAAACATTCATTATATCATTTATTCACAGTGCATAGAAATACATTTGAACACTATCAATCTTATTTAAAGCTATTATTAGGCTTTTTAATATCAAATACTGGCTTTGAGGGTAAATAAAAACTAGTAAAACCATCACCAATACTTCCTTTACATCTAATTTCAGTTGTTTAAACTCACTTTCTAGTACAATTTGGAATAAAGTGGAAGACATTTACTGATTTTTGAAAAACAAAGGGGGTTGATTCATGTTTTTCATTATTCCAAACTACACTATATGGCTAAAAGTTTTTGGAGACATTGAATTCCAGTGTTTCTTTTTATAACAGGGGTCTGGATATGAAACAACAGTGATGTCATAAAGTTTGTTTCATTACAGTTGTTAAATACTTGTTTCCAAAATGTGTTGTTAAATTTCTCTACACATTGATATATATTTTATTTATCCATGACTATGATTGTACATGTTCTAACTTACTAGTGCTGCTTTAGTGACAGTTCCCAAATGGATTTTTCTCCATATTTAACATTTCTTAAGTGATTTCTCACCATTTATTGTAATACTATCTTCTTTATATGGTGTTTTATCACAAAAAATCAGGTATTTTCCTATTTGTAATTCACTGATCATGTAGATGTTCGTAAAAACTCAGGTTAAAGTTGAAGATTATTATATCAAAAACAGAAAAAAACTGAATAAAACATGCCTTCAGTAAAATATATCATTAATTGAACATATATAAACCAAGTTTGTCCATCCACTGTCGTTGATTCAACTGAAAAATGGAGAAAAGTTAAGAAAGTGACTTTATATTATTAACTACGGGTGTACATCCACTATCAATGATTCAACTCTATGGGTTTACGAGTGAATCAGTGTTGTAGAAGGTGACAGTGTTTCCATGGTAACTACTTAACTTCCAAACATCTAAATGAGTCATATCTGATGACCATAAAAAGATGACAAACTGTATTTTACATCATTAATTTACATCAAGCGATAGAATTAGTGTTGCTTAATGTTGCTTTTTGGATGTTTTGGTGACTGCTTTAAAGCCAGTGACATGATTTAGTTCACATCTAATATAATCTTAAAGCTGAAACATTGTGGTTCCTCTTACATTTGCTTCTTCATTATCATAATGACGTCTAATGCTTGGTTGTTTCTGTGAATTTTGTGGTATAACAAAGACCAAATGTGTGCAACGAGCAAAGTAAAACAGGACGTTGTCACATGTTTATAGTTCCGTGTTTAAGTTTAAAACCAAATAAGGATTAGAAAAAATGATAAGATAATGGCCTGTTGTCCATTTAAAGGCATATTTGTCCTTGGTCACATGTTATTAGGTTATTATATTATATAGTCATTGACCTGAAACGCAGCCACAAAGTGCAGAACAGGACATGGTTTCATAAAACAAGTGAAATGATCAAATATTTGATATGTTTCTGATATGATAAAAGGACTGAACCATATGTTTGATGTATAGATCAAACATGACGCTGTCATTTGTGGACTGATGTGAGATTACATTTGCTCTACCTCCACCCTACAGTATGATCGATAGCGTTATCTGTTCAGCTTTTAGTGGCAGGAAATTAAGTGATGACACTTAAGTGGTTTGACTTTTTATTTTCCTTACTGTATGTAATCAGTTGACTTGTTTCTGAATTGAAAAAGGAGGAGTTTTGTTGACGAAATAATAAAAACAGCAGCAGAAATGAACATTGCTGATGGATGTGCATTAATAAATATGATCAAAGAAAGAAATTAACGTTATATAAGTGGAAAAATGTACAGGTTCATAAATACAGATATATCCGTTGTACAATATACTGCAATATTTAATTTCACAATACTGTATATACAGTATATTATATATATTTGTTATCTATATTTAACTTTTAAGTGATTTATCTTCTGTATTTTGAATTTAAATTGAATGAAATTAAACATGCTCAAAAAAAGAGTAGGAAGACGTTAAATCTTATATATACCTTGGAATTATTATTTTATATAAATATCAGTGCAATAATAATAAAAATAACAAATATCAATATATCAAATCCTCACTCTCATATACAACAATACCCAGCATTAGCATTAGCATTAGCACTCCCATGCTAGCAAAAACCAAGGGGAAAAACCTAAAGAAAACCCCAAAACCACAATACACAATATAAATACATGATATTTTATATTGCCTTATGGTAATATAGTAATAATATATTCATATAACCCTATTTAAACTATATATTATCAGCACATACATGTCAAAGCCCCCCCTGAAAACACACTCACACTTTGTTCTCTAGATTTAGCAAAAAAAACATTTGTTTCTATTTGTTTTTGTTGTTTTATTTGTTTGATGTTGGGACATGGTTTCTGTTCCATAGACTCACGTCAGTTTAAAAATCATAAAATATGATTATCAAAACCATGTGTATAATTATCAGAACCTATTGTTTCCTGAGCTTTTATTTTGAAGCCTGTCATTTGTGTGGAAACGTTGACCTTTTGAAGCCAGACGTGACCTTGTTCTTTTATCTCCAAAGTTAAATCAAAGCCTCAAAGTCTCGAACGGAAAAGAAACCAAACAAAACCCCCAACAGCAGGTTCAGTGTGAGCGAATGGTTTATTTGCAGAACGTATGACCTTTACCTTAAAGCAGGTTTATTGACATATTTGGTTTAATATGACAATATCTTGTGCTTTAGATCTTACATGTGAAATTTGGTCGTTGTGCGATGTCACATAATGTCAGAGTGACGTCATACGTGGTCAAATATTGAAATGGCCATATCTCAAAAACGGGACTGAGAATTTTTATTTATTTATTTATTTTTATTTTTTTAAACTCTAAGGCAGGGTCCACATTCAGCCTTAACTGGTATAAAGTGGGCCAGACGAGTAAAGTAATAGAAATAATAGGATGAAATTCATATAAATAATATCAACTCCAAAGTTTTCTCCATGTTTTTAAGCAAAAATTGTAAAATTCCATCATGAAAATGTTTACATCAACCAACTGTACTTGAACATAACATGGACAAATATTAACAACCTGAAAATTCTTAAGAAAAATAAGGGTGATATTAACAATATTACACTTTAGTTTATCATTTATATACATGTGCATCACAACTTAAAAATAACAGTGAATTTACAAATACACACATTTAGTTTTTATTAATTATATGTTTGTTTGTTTCTTTATTTATTCCCTTTTTCTTAGCAGTAAAAAAGAATTAATTTTAAATTTTTTTCAGAATTGTTTATTATGATTATGGTCTGATCCAATTTAGATTGAAATGATGTCAAATCATTTTAACTTCCTTACTTAATAATATCATTTTTGTAATTTTTACATTTCACACATTCATCCAAGGGGCCAGATTGGACCGATAGGTGGGCCGATTTTGACCCCCGGGCCACATGTTTGACACCTCTGCCAAATCTGGCCCTTGGGATGAATTTGTAAAATGCAAAAATAGATATTAAATATTTAATTAATCATTACTTTAGTTCAGGTTCAACGTTCAGACCAATTCAATCTGAAGTGGGTCAGTTTATACAAGTGGGTGTCCAGCGACCACAGACGGTTTGGGTGAGTGGGACGTGTAAAGACAAATGATCAACAGCAACAAAGAGGAACAAACAACACAAACACTGGGCGACAGAAAAACATAAAACCAGAGAAACCTGCCGGACGAAAGAGGACAGGAAGAAGAACAAAATAAACACAAGACAAGAGAGTAACAGAGTTAAATATTATTATATTATATTATATATTCTAATCACTTTTCACATTTCATTACTGTGAACTTTTTTAACGCGTCACTACTTTACACACTGTAGAAGTTGTCAAATAATTAACTTCTTTATATTCAGCTTTTCTTAAGTGATTTATCACTATTTATTATATGCATTAAAATCACCAGTGTTAATATAACACTTAGAGTTGATTTTAACACTACCTCAGTAAACATATGGTCCCTCTCTACAGAGTGTAAAATGTACACTGAACCTAGAGTTACATTTCCAGAGTCAAATTTACACTAATATTTCATGTAATTTCAAGTCATGTCCTTATTCTGATATGATACAATTTTGAGAAAATAAGAATTTAATGCAATTTTATCAGAAACAATTACTCAAAATCTGAATAAATGCTCAGGTTCTTAGTAATCATAACAATACAGAATATTTCAAACTCATTAAATGGATTATTTAAATAATCTTTCTGGCACCAAAATCTCAAATTTACATGAAAAAAAAAATCACCTTAAATCAGGTCAGAAAGTGTCGAAGTAAAATCAAAGCTTCAACAGAAACAGTAAAGTATCAGGTTTGCAAAACCAGTTTTCATTGTTTTTCTTTTGAGGATATTTTCTGGAACGTAGCTCAGTCGTCTGCCAGCGATGTGTGAAGATATTTGTGCTTTTAACACTAACACTGACTCAAAACTACGTGATGAATTATAATTGAACGTTAACGCTCACAGCCTGAGTCACTTTTTACCACAGACAGTGTGTCATTCATACATGCACAGATACTTCACTACTGTCCTTTTTTAAGTGTCTATAATTAAATACTTATTTTTCTTATGACTGCTTGTTATTGCTATGTACATTTTACAGTTGGGGAATATCAATACAAAACACTTTAACATCCTGAGACCCTCAGTCCTCTGTCAGAGAAGAGACTTTAACACATTTATTAAATAAAAAAAATATATATATATATGTTATCCACTCTGAAGGACATACCATAAAAAATAAAATATTAAAATGCATCTGAAAAACTGTTGCATTGTACTGTTTACAAAAAAGATTATTTAATGTAAAAACAAAAGGTAAAATTTGTACCTTCTGAGGTTTTAAGATGATAAAGTAATACTATAGATATATAATCAATATATATTCTTTATGTATTTCTTTTTTTGTAATTCAGTATCAAACACATCCCCAATGTTTTACTACTGTACAAAGGACGTTTGACAAAAATAATGTTTGAAAAAATAAATGCTGCAACATGATTCTTTCAACTAGAAAACTTAAATAATCATAAAAAAAAAGCTACATTTTATTTTTCTCTGGGTCTCAGGAGGTTAAATCAGGACTGTCAAACTCTTTTCAGATCAGGAGCCACATACAGTTTAATATAATCCAAATTAAATATCAGAATGTTTTTGTCTGAATACAATTATGTTCATACATTTAGATTAAAAAGTCTTCAAAGGGTGATTTTAAATGTACTTAGAAATAGATATAGATATGACCATTTTATTTCCTGTCTCTGATTTATAAATAAATAATTATATTATAAAATCATTTGAAGAACAGATGCCAAGTGAATTATTTTTAAGCAAAAACAAACGTCCATTCTCATGACTTAAGGCTAATTTAGTCTATTTTCTATGTTTAGATTTAATTAAAACCAAAGTAGGGACTGTTATTTTTATTAAACAGGATAAAAATGACATTTAAGACTAAACAGAATGAATTGTGGGTAAAAGGCAACGTAAAGTTTGGAGTTCTGCTGCTCAGATTGAAAACTGATTTTCACATTAAAGTGGCTGCGGCCAGAGTTCATGTTATTAAATTTACAAGTCGTTTATATGCAAGAAACTTCAGTTATGAGCATCATTATTTGCTTGAATATAATTATTTATGTTGAAAAAACAGGAAAAGAATCAGAGCAATGAGTATTTAAACAGCGGCACACACTGTTTTATGTAAGTGTGGACATTTAGCTTTTATTCAATGGATTTATAACAATAAAACTAAATCATCCATTTAGACACTCAAACTATTTTAAGCACAGTTGCTTCATTTTCAGAAGCTCTGCAGCAATTGAACAATAAATTATAGATAATCTATGATTTTAAAGGCATTTATGTGAAATATAAATCTGCACATAATAGTTTACTGATAGAAAAGGACAATAAAAATGATCAATAAAGTGGCCTATTGGGAAAATTCATCCTTTTTTAAAGAAAATTAAAATTAGTTATGTATTAGTTGCCTTTAAAACAGCACAATTCATGTTCAAAATAAAAGTAGAATAGAAATCTGTTGCCTGTTCATATTAAGTAAATGTTTGGAACAAGTTAAAACACTGTACAATGTTATTTATGTTTAAAAGACATGTCATGAAAATATATGAAGAATGTAAATGTTGACTCAAACTATTGAAATGTTTTATTTTTGTTGTTGCTAACGTTACTAAACAAAAAGGTGTTTGTACTTATTTTCTTTAAATAGGACGTTCTGCAGAAGAAGCTTAATCTTCAGCCTGTTCCTTTTTAAAAATCTTTTGTCTTTAAAAACATTAACTCTTGAAACAATATGTAAAAGTGATCTCATTAAATTGTGTTGCATGTTACAGCAATTCTTTGCATTTAGTGTGTTTTCTATAAGTACATGATATTTGAGCTGGTGTGAACATATAATGTGTACAGATTAAGGAACAATAAATAAATATTGTATTTTCTGGACTATAAGCCTCACATGTATATAAGCCACATCTGCTGTATTTAAAAACATATATAATAATAAAAGATATACAAGCCGCACTGGGTTATAAACTGCAGATATGTATGTTGAAAAATCAGATATTTATTTCCCCTAAAAAGTCAAAATTATGAGATAAAACGTCAAAATTACGGGATACAAATTCAAAATTATGAGGGATTAAAAAGTCAAAATTATGAGAAAAAAAGTCAGAATTGTGAGATAAGAAATAAATAATTACAAGATAAAAAGTCAAAATTGAGAAAAAAATGTCAATTATGAGACAAGAAATGGATAATTATAAGATAAACAGTCAAACTTATGCTATATTAAGTCACAATTTCTGATTTACAATTTCTTATACTGTCACATTTGTCTAGTTTAAAAACTAATGAGTCTATTCTGAGAATGTAAAGAGTATAAAGTACAGATATTTATACACAAATGTAAGAAGTAAAAAATTTCCATAAAAATAAATACTCAAATAAAGTACATATACCTACAAACTGTGCTTAAGTACAGTAAAGGAAGTACTTGTATGTAGTTACTTCCACCTCTGGTGTTGTGTGTGTGTGTGTGTGTGTACTGTTACATAGATCTTAAATCCTGTGTCACTGCTGATACTCTTTTTCCGTTCAGTGTTTTCTGTCCGGTTGCTTAGAGCCTGAGATGTGATGTAATGGCATCATGAGGTGGAGTCTGCTCATGAATTCCTTTACTGTGCGTATTCCCCTAAATGTCCTACTGAAAACAGAACACAGAGGACACTCAGCGTTACCTAAATAACTGAAAAAAAAGGAGCATAATGAAACACACAGGTTTGTTTTCTTTACTTTAATGTAGAAATGTGAATGTTTAAGCTGCACAGTGTGAAGTGTTTAGAGCCACAAGGATTTAATTTGGTTGCAGAGCACTTAAAGTATAAAGTATCCTGTAACGTTTCTACAGCTGTGGGAAGAAACAAACTGCCAACGTGTGTGTGTGTGTGTGTGTGTGTGTGTGTGTGTGTGTGTGATGGTTATTATTAGAAATTTCCGTCATAGATACATGTGTGGGGGTTTTTTTAACGACATTCTGGAGCTGAAGTGTATGTTCACTACAGCCTGAACTAGTGTTTGGAGCTGACTTCCTGTTTTTAGAGGGTGCGGAGGTGAGGTTTTTGGGTGTTTTTTTTTTTTCTCCTTTTACTGTCAAAATGCCATTCCACAGACAATCACACACAAACAGCTGGTCAGAGCACAGGCCTGAAGACAGTCGGTCATATCATTTACTTCCTGTTTGTAATGACACGTGAATGTTCTAGAATAGATGTGTATGGCTTAAAGTTAGTCACATTAATCCTTACAAACCAAAACAAAAAAAGTACAGAAGAATTTTTTTTTCTTTCTATTTTTATGTCCTCAGGAGTGAGTGTCTGTTGAAATTCTTACTGGATTTTTATAAAGTAACTGTTTAAATCCTCAGTTCACTTCATGCCAGACACTTTTATTTATCATTCTACATTTTTCACATGGCTTTAATAAGGTCAAAAAACTGAAGGTTTAACTTCTTAAAGTGTCCATTTTTTCTACTTCATAATAATAAAAATAAATAATAATAATAATAATAATAATAATAATAATGATGATGATAATTATTATTATTCAAGCAATCATTTAATCATCAGTTACACATTATCTACACCAGGGGTCTTAAACACATTTCTTCAGGGGCCACATTTAACCCAATTTTATCTCCACTGGGCCAGACCAGTAAAATAACAACATAATAATCTATAATAAATAATGATAACTCCAAATATTTGTTGCTGTTTTTGTGAGAGGGGCAGGGGGGGATAACAAATAATGAAAATACTTTTATAAACTGTCCAAACTCAAAAGATGTCAATAACCTGAAATAAAAAATCTTCAGAAAAAGTGCAATTTTAACAAAGTTGTGTTTTAACGTATCATTTGTCCATGTTCATTATGGATCAGATCTACAAAGACACTTAACACTCATGAACAGAAGCAGAAAATGGATCAAAATGTGTTTAATTTTATTTTAATTAACATTTTCATTTGTTTATATTCAGGTTTTTCAGCTTTTATTGTTACAGGATAGTTTGTAAATGTCAATATTGTCATAATTTTATCTTTTTTTCTGCTAAAACAAAGACACAAATTTGGAGTAATTATATTTAGACATAATGTAATATCATTTACCACATCAAACAGAATAAAATATGGAGTAATTATTTTTCATAGGCTTTTCTGTTACTGGTCTGTATGAGAAACCAGAACTAAATTGAGTTCCACAGTCTTGTCTGTGGTTTTTTTTTAACTTTGCAAATTCACCTCATGGGCCACATTGTAACCTTTCGCGGGCTGCATTTGGCCCCCGGGCCGCATGTTTGAACCCTATGATCTCCACATTCTATATGTAACACATTAAAGTAAGTTTAATTACAACTAATTTTGTGTAATTATCTTATTCTTGTTGGAGTTGTGTGATTTTACGTTAAACCTTAAAGGGATTATCTGGAGCAAAATTAATTTTAGATAAATTTTTTTAGATGATTGGGAGCAAAAATAAATAAATAAAATGAAATCGTGTTACTCTGAACTCAGTAATTGACTATTTCAGACTTCCTCCTAAAGACGTCCTCTGCATTTGGAAAAGGTACTGGCTAACGATAAGTAACTCTGGACACACTGAGGACATGAAGACACTTGGGTGTGTCTTTAGGGACCCTCTACTTACTACCACATAAGTGTCTAAAAATAGTGTTTTGTGTCCTATTCACTTCCATAATAACACAGTTTGGCTCAAAACGTCAAAATCTAAATGTGAACGGTGTCAACTACATGTATTTACTCCTAATCATTTAAACATTGAGCTAAAATGACTGTTACTCTGGACAGTCTCTTTAATGCTTCCTGTGTTAGTGTTTAAAAATGACAAACTATCGATCTGATTCTACAGAATGGAAACATGACCAACAAAGAAATCAGGATTTTAATACAAAATTAATTTTTAATGTGGTCCTGTTTACATTAAGTTTACATGAATATTTATGGTGGTGAAATAAGTTTACTTCATTTGCACAATGGACACTTTAAGGTCAACATTTCCAGATTTTCCTCTTAAAATGAACATACTTTTACTTTTGGTTCCTGGTCCCAAGTTTGGGAAACAAAGCTTCACTATTGTGTAAATATGAAAAGACTTTTATAATAAAGGGTTAGTTGTAGTGTTTCATATAATAACAGATGAACTGAGCTGTTGATTGAAGAGTTAAATTAACTTAAAATTTATTTAGTTAAAAACCTGATGTCAGTTTTAATGTTTGTGTGGATCATAAAACATTATTTCTGCAGATCTTTATGTTACTTTAGTATTTACATCTGTCATTTCTATTTGTCTATTCTATAAATCCACTGAATATTCCAGTGTCATAATGTTCCACTCATTATACACATTATCAGTCACTAAATCTATTGGTATCACACTTACATTCCTTATATCCGGTAATAACAATAACAATAATAATAATAATAATAATAATAATAATAATAATAGATTGGATTTATATTGGACTTTTTTGACCACTCAAAGGACTTTACTTTTTTTTAATATAGCCTTTGTTGTCAATTGTAAATGAACTGAGCTTATATAGTACATGTAATGCACCTATGGTTCCTGACGTGCTTTACAATTCCTCACATTCACCCATTCTCACACACACTCATACACTTGTGGGAGCACCTTCATGTTCAGTGTCTTGCTCATGGACACGTTGACACATGGGCAGTCAAAGCCAGGATTCAAACCGCCAAACCTTTGGTCATTGGACGACCTGTTCTACCAACTGAGCCTCCACCTCCACCTCCACAATAACAGATGTCAAATGTTTTCTGTTAGACTTAAGGTTCTCACACAGTGTTGTTGGTATTTTGGTCCATTTTTCCTCAACGACGAGTCTTCAATGATTGTTATATTTATTTCACCAATTCCAAAACCAGCAGTGATGAGGAGTGTAACATATACAGTACAAAAATGACCAAAAATAGCCCCAGGAAAAAAGGAAAACACAAATATTTACAGGATATGTCAATCACAAAAATAAAGTTGTTCCATGTTCTGAGGCTGCCGTTGGGCAACACGGGTATTCAACTCCCTCCAAAGATTTTCAATAAGGTTGAGATCTGGAGACTGACGAGGCCACTCCAGGACCTTCCAATGCTTCTGCTGAAAACACTCCTTTGTTGCCTGGGCACAATGTTTAGAGTCATTGTCCTGTCCGTCTTCAAAGCCGTTGGTGATGGAAGGAGGTTTTGACTCTAAATCTCTCGATATATTCCATCATTCATTCTTCCCTTTACATGGATCAGTCATTCCTGTTCCCTTTGCCCCTAATACTTCACAGTAGCTGTTGTGTTTTTTGGATGAAACTCCACATTCTTTCTCCTCCAAACACAACTAGTTGAGTTTTTACCAAAAAGTTCTGTTTGGTTTTATCCGACCATAAGACATTCTTCCAATCCTCCTCTGGATCACCCACATGGTCTCTAGAAACCTTCAGATGGGTCTTGACATGTACTGGCTTGAGCAGTGGGACAGGATGTGAGTCCCTAGTGGCGTAGTGTGATGTTGATGTTTTTTTTTTTTTTATACCTTGTCCCAGTTGTCTTCAGGTCACTCAAAGGTCCCATGTGTTGTTCTATAATTGTTCCTCATAGGGCATTAACTAAAATGTCGACTAGTCAACATTTCGACTTTTGTAGCACTTAAATTTAGAGGAGTCAAAAAGTCGCGTGTTATTCTTCCTTTCTCTCTCGGCGCGTAAACACAAACCAGACGTAAACAAGACACCTGCAGGTAAGACAGTTGTGTTGAGCTAACAAAACAAGAGGGACAGACACATCGCATGTGTGGAAATACTTCACTTTAGATGGAAAAAAAAAAACGACACGGCATCTGAAAAGGTATGGGCTAACAGGAGTGATACGAGCAGCATCTGCTAGCGACAGCGCAGAAAACCCGCATTAAGACAACACACTCTTTTTTTCCCCCAAACATGATATGGACAGTGTTGTGTTCATGTTATCGAACGCTGCCTTAAACTTTTTACATGTAATATGAAAACTGAGGACGTGACAGACGTGTGGACAGTCTAGTTTTAGAGCCGTGGGTCCAGACCAAATGCAGACATACGTTCACCTACTGATGTTGTTCAGTTAAATTTAACAAAAAAAACTCTTTGCTAACATTAGCATTTGTTTTGTTGGGGTTAAAATGCTGTTTGTGTCTTGTTAGTGGACATTGTTACGTTGCAGTGAACTTTAATACAAGTTGCTCATTGCTGGACAGTGTGTCCATGTTTTGGGGTTTTGGGTTTTTTTTGGTAATTTTTTTTTACCGTGTGTTTCCCCGCTGACAATGTGATGATGTCATCATGACTCGTTGACTTGGCAGATAAGTCGACTTGAAAAAAAGTGAAGTCGTTAATGCCCTAGTTCGTCACGGTTCTTATCATTTTAACTGATGAGCACCACATAGAGGGAGGTTATCAATGGTCTTGTCCTTCTTCCATTTTTTAATAATTGTTCTCAGTTGATTCTTTTACACCACGCTGGTTAACAATTGCAGATTCACTCTTTCCAGGCTGGTGCAGGTCTACAGTTGTGTTTCTGGTGCCCTTTGACCTCTCTTTCATCCTGACCATAGTGGAGTTTGGAGTGTAACTGTTTAAAGCAGGGGTGTCCAAATCCAGTCCTCTACATGTTTTAGATATTTCCTTCTTCCACACGATTCAGTTTAACCCTTTAACTCCTAAATCTTTAGCAGTTCCACAGTAAAAATAATGAAAATAGGCAACAAGATGAACAAAAATGGCCAAAGTCACCAATAAAATGAACAAAAATAATTAGTAACATGAACCACAATGTTTTTGTTCAGTTTGTTTATTTTTCTACATTTTAGTTTTGATTTTATTTTATTTTTTTTAAATTTTGCTCCATTTGTGTCTTACTTTCTTCATGTTACTAATTATTTTTATCAGTTTATTATACATTTTTTTTAAGGTCATGGACAGATGTCTTATACTGATGGTAACAAGTACAAACAGGTGCTATTAATACAGATAATGAGTGGATGACAGAGGAGCCTCTGAAGAAGTTGTGAGAGCCAGATATTATCACTTGAAAATAGGCGACCAAATAATTATTACCGAGCCTTCGCAGCCACCGCCGCCCCCCCCCCCTAATTGTGGAACTGTCTCCCACTACCCATCAGGAACTCGGACTCACTATCCACATTGTAATCCTGTCTTAAAAGTATTCATTGAGTTATAGCATGATATGTCTCTGCACATACACACACACACACGCACACACACACTGTGGTTACAATAATCTCTCGCAACCAATGTTGGGCATCTTTAATAAACCTTCAAGCTTTATTGTGATATCCTGACTGTGTTTTTTTGTTTAGTTAAGTATATGATGCAGTTTATTTGAAACTAAATCATGCATTTGCTTTTATTTAAGAGCTGATATTGTCAAATAAAATCAGCCAATCTCATAGTAGAAGTGCACCTATGGTAAAGATTACAGGCCTCTCATCTTTTTAACAGAGAGAACTTGCACAATTGATGGTTGACTAAATAATGTTTCTCACTTTTGTACAATAGAAACCAGCTGGACAACAGTTGGTTTCTACGTCTGACTAGAAATGTGGACTTTTCTTTGGAGCATTTGTCTTGTCTTTTACTCCAGTATAAATAAGAAGCACATGTCACATCCAGCAGGAAAACACACACACACACACACACATACATTAGATTGACTTCCACATCCAACCAATCCACAGAAAACCAGATTAACATTTGTATTTTTTGTCTCAAACAGAAAACATATTCAGAAAGTCAGATCATCTAGGCAGGATATGACGTTTATATGATTCCAAATGATAATGTTGTGCATGTAAATCTACTCATTAGTACTGATTATGTAAAACAGCTTCTGAAAATAAATTTCCATTACAAATAGACTCAATAATCAGCAGCAGTGATGGTGTTGAATGACTAATATTAGGCTAAGTACTGAATCTGAGGGACATATAATAGTTTAAAAATGATCAAAAATCTCTCCTATTTAGTTTAATTTCTGCATTCATTGATTTATTTATCTATTTCATATCATTCATCTGCTATTAGTTACATAAATAGATGTTAAAATCACTCACAGTTGTGCCGAAAAATGGAAACAAAAGCATCTTAAAACAATGACGTCAGGAGAAAAGTCTATTTATTAACATAAAAAAAAGGAAAGTGAATCACATTTCCTCCTTAAAAGTTGTTAAATACTCACTTTATATGAAAAGACATGCTTTGCAGTGAATTATAATATTATTCATATGTTTATATCATATTGATTCACACTGGAATAAAGAGAACACTCTAACTTCCTAAAGTGAACCTCATTGAAAAGCTCTGTAACATGATCCAGAGGGAAATGGATACGAAGCATCAAAGGAAGCAGAGTAGAGAAGAAAAAAAAAAAACTGGAGATGCATGAAGCACAGAGAGTGTATTGCTTAAAATATTTATGGCATATAATAGTTCAACTAAAATAAATGAGTTTGTGATGTTAAAAGATGCTTATGCTTTACAATTAAAACCAGAAAAGATGGAAGGAAATAATTCTAACTGAAGATATTATTAAAAAAATAATAAAAATGTGTGATGATAAATGTTACTATAACTGTGTTTATGTACATGTTGTTTTAGCAAAACTATGATCACATATGTATTTCTGTCATTGTAGTCGTAATAGAATAATAATAATAATAATAATAATAATACCCAAAGTGCTCTACATTATTGATCCATTATTAATTTACGCTCACATTCACAGTCTATGTAAAAGTGGAATATACTGCAACTATAAACAGCATTAAAAATTAAATCTGAATATTGAAAAAACTATGAGGGATCATGTGGACAGAAAAAAAGAATAAAAGACCATAATAACCTCTGGTGTCTGTAGTATTATATAATAATACAAGATTATTTAAGAGATGAATGATTGCACTAAATACTGACTTTAGCTGCATATATTATTTGTGCTTTAGTTATTTGCACACATTTGTTTTTTTCTGTTTTCATATTTTCTTTTAGAAATAAAGACACGCCCATTCCTGTTCTATAAAAACAACCATTAGGTTTTTACACATACACTGTATTTTTTTAATTATATTTGTCTAATTTATGTTAATTTTAAAATACTTTCAGTTTAAAATTATAAATAATTAAACTAGAGCTGTATGGGAACATTACATATTGACATGTAGCGAGTTATGAGTAAAAGATAAAATTATAAATCTTTAAATTGGATTATTTTAATGTTTGACCAAGAGAATGTGATTTTGAGCAAATGTAAAAATGTCAGTTTTAGCTTTTTTTCTATTTTTGTTTTTTTATACTTTAATGTGATTAATACATTTCTTACTGTAGATATGATTAGAGATGAAAAAAAGGTCTATTTTTTTTAAACCAAAAAGTTGATCAGTTTTAGTGTAGTTGAAAATGTACACATGCACGATGTATTACAGTGTAGTTTTAAAAGACGTTTTAGTTAAGAGGCTTATTTTACTGGAACAGTGATTGAAACATCAAACTAAAGATTTCAAAACTACTGTGAAAAACTAAACAAAGAAACAATCAGTGTTGAATCCAAAGTATTGATTATTGCTTCTTGTATTGACCTTTTAGATTGGATCAGATTTACCTTTTGAAGATAATACATTCCTCTAAATAATTAAACCTACTTTTATGCCACCTAAACTAATTAAAGCTGAACTGAAATAATAAATAAATAAATAAATAAATAAATATTGTAAGTATTTCATGTTTCTAACTTGAACTCTATTGTTTTGTTGTTCGTCCTCCAGGCGTCATGTCCAGGTCAGACTACCCTCCAGGGTACAATGACACCCACAGCCCACTCTATGCTCCCCAGGGTGGGAACTACCCTCCACCTCCTCCCTATGGCTTCCCAGGCTACGGGCCCCCCCATTCGGGCCAACCCTCCGCTCCATACCCCACCGGTCCTAATGCCCCCCTCTACCACGGCCAGCCGGGGGGCTACCCGCCTGGCCCGTACTCAGGACAACCTGCTGGACCTCCTGGAGCTGGATACCCCAGTCACCCCCCCATAGCCCCTGTGATCCCCCCCACCATCCCATCAGACGTCCTGAGCTCTGGTGAGTCAGAAGTTAATTTAGTTGGTAACACTTTATAATATCTACACACAATTGACTATGTATTAACCATTTGTTACCTATTTGTTAATGTCTTGTAAAGGTTCATACTAGTGTAAATGTAAAATTTTATTATTTTTAACCAACAGGTGCAGTGTTTACAACTGTTTGTTTGTTTACCTGTAAAGCAGATATACAAACACTGCACCTGTTGGTTAAAAATAATCTAATTTTACATTTATCTTTGGAAGACGCTAGTATGAACCTTTACAAGACATTAACAAACAGGTAACAAATGGTTAATACATAATGAACAACCATTTATAAATGGGTAATAAATGGTTAATAAATAGTCAAGTGTGTGTAGATATAAAGCTTTGAGTGTGGCACAGAGAAAAGCTACACACACACACACACACACACACACACACACACACACGACAGGAGCAGGAAGGAACGATCTGCGATACCTCTCTTCATTAAAGCATGAACAGAACAGGTTACCTTTTAGCATTTCCACATTATTCTAATTTACTAAAGTGTATTTTGTTCGTCCTATCGATGCAGAGGACGGGTTTGCAGCGAGTGGCGGCGGCGGCTGGGACAGTCTGAGCATCAGACACACCTTCATCAGAAAGGTACTTTTGATCTATTAATGTATTTTCAGGCAGAATTCAGGGTTAATTTTGGATTTAGATTAACTCAACTGTGATCTAATGTCCTCCTTTTTGTCCTGATGTGTGTTTTTTTTTAATAGGTTTATCTGATTTTGGCGGTTCAGCTCCTCATCACTACAGCCATTGTTTCTGTTTTTACATTTGTGTGAGTATATGGAGTGTGTTTTAAGGAAATGGCTTTTAACTAGGGCTGTCAAATGATTAAAAAATGTCATCAGATAAATCGCAGGGTTGCTTTGGATTAGGTTTGATTAATCATGATTAAATATGAATTTTTAATCTATATTAATTGCGTTTCATTTTTCATGAGCCAACAGACTCAATAAAGAAAGGAATATATCTGCACTTAATGTGTTTGTTGTAACCTGGGCGTCGCATTAACCTAGTGTTATCAGAACCTCTGACTAATGTATGAGTAACGTTAATGTGGTATTTTAAGCTGGAAGTGCTTTGTGAAAAGAAAACAACGTCGACTGTTCTATCTCTGGGTTTTCTGTATTCAAATTTCCAACAAAATACACAAAAATACACCACATGCAGAGACAACAAATGTGCAAAATATGCTAAAATCAATTAAAATTCCTAAGAAAACTAGCACAAAAACTTTTCTAAAATACAGAAACACCAAAAAATCTGATAAAATATCCCCAAAAAATTAGCAAAAATATGTTTATTCGTCATCTTCAACCATTTCAACGCAACAACAGTAAACAACCATTAACATTTAACTGCATTAACATTTTTAATCATATTAATCATGATGGACTATAACACTTAGACAGATATAATCCTTAGTCCGTTTTGAAGATGTTTTGTAAATGGATGCTTCTATCAAACTGGTCCCAGGGACTAAAAATTCAAACCAGATGTAGATCATTGTTATGAAGAAACTTTGGAAGCACGTTGGGTCCATTTAAAAAAAATAAACATTTACTGAGATAAAATACAAACTATTTTTCTGATAGAAAACATTTTTGTTTTATGCGTGAATCCAAAAATCTGTACCCAACATGGAAAAAGGCCAAAACGTACACAGAACTATATTTTTTAAATCACAGATACATTTTGGAAATGGAGAGTAAATATTCAATGACAAAAATGGCTGCTGTTGCAAAATCACTAACAATTTCCATGTGTTTAACCCCTGAACACGTGAAAAAAAAAAAAATTAGAAAAATAGAAAAAAAATTACAGTTTTTTTTACTGTGATTTTACTGAGTTTTGTTCATGGATCTGATATATGGAGATAAACATGTGTCAAAAAGTAACTAATTTAGGAAAAAAAAGCCCAAACTAAAAGTCCAGGAACCAAATTATTTATTTATTTATTAGTACATAGTTCATTTTAACTAAGTTATTTCGTAAATATTTATCAGTTTTGATTAATTTTGTTCCTTATTTTGTTTTCCATTTCTACATTTAATATTGCATTTTATTATTTTTCTTCACTTTTGTGCCATTTGTGTCTTATTTTGTTAATGTTACTTGTTATTTTGTTGGTTTATTTTACATTTTGGGCCGTTATTGTCCATTTTATTACTTATTTTATTAATTTTTGACTGTAACTGTTAAAGGGTTAAACGGGTGAGTCCTGCATGTAACACTAGTGGACACGATGGGTTACATGTAAACAATGAAATGAGCCTGAGGTTTATGACAAACTCCTGTCTGAGCCATGTTTTCCAGACATTTAACCCTAATATTTTATTAACAAAATTAATAAATTATGGAATGGCTCAGAGCAAGAAAAATTATATATATATTTTTGCATTCATTAGATACATCCTGGTGGTAAATATGTCTGTTTCTCTTTTATTATTAGGATCTAAAAAGGCTGGAAAAGTCCCAGATACTAAAATAAACCCAGTTTCATGTAAAGACTCAGCAGTAAATCTTACTGGAAAATGTTTAATACAGCTGTAGATGGAACATAAATAATGTTCAGACTCTGGAGAAGATAGTTTGTTTGTTTGTCTGTTTGTTTGTTTGTGTGGCTTTAATGTTCCTGTAACAGTTTGACTAAATACACAAACTCATATTTTATCTTCTGATTATGGAAATAAAGGCGTGTGTGTTTTTATTCCTATCTTTATGAGGACATGGGGACTAAACTCCAGGTCCCCATGAGGGTTACATATAAATGTAGGTCCCCACTAGTCAAAGATAAATTTATATGTATGAAGTATGGAAATGTATGCAAATGATCAATTTGTTTTTTTCCAGAAGTTCCCAGAAAGCATGGGGACAAAATATGTATTTTTCAAAGTTTTATAGATGTGTTTACTTTTTAAAAATTCAAATTTTTTAAATTTGCATTTCATTATATATATATATATATATATATATATATATATATATATATATATATATATATATATATATATATATATATATATATATATATATATATATATATATATATATATATATATATATATATATATATATAATATTTTTATTTTTTTCAATAACATAGGTTTACTTTAAAAAATAGATTTTATTTTTTATTGTAATTTAATTTTTTTCATTATTTATATAAATATCTAAATATAATTCATACTTATTTTTATTAAATGTAATTTTCAATTTTTGTTATTATTATTTACATTTTATTGTTTGTTTTTTAAGTGTTTACACTCACTACCGAATGACTACTTGGATTACAAAATTGACATAGACATGGAAACAAGAGTGTGTGTGTGTGTGTGTGTGTGTATATTATTGTTGTTTTATCAGTGTGTCATTTTCTGTTTTTCTTCTTCCTTACAGCAAACCTGTTAAATCTTTTGTACGGGAAAACCAGGCGGTCTACTGGGCATCCTAGTAAATATCCTTCAAATATCGTCTTCTTTCTGTTCATGTATTAAACTAAAATGGCGTTCGTCCACTCACTGTGTGTTTCCTTCCAGTGCCGTGTACATCATCACCCACCTGGTGCTGGTCTGCTGTAAGGGGCCCAGGTGAGCTTTGATTATTTTAACTAATAACAGCACACGCCTTAAAAGTCTTAAGTTTTCCAGACCTTGAAAAGCCTTAAATTTTGGATGAAAGTATGGAGGGGAAAATTTGTTATGATAGAATTTTAGCGTTTGTGAAATGAGAAATATAAAAGGTTATTGTGAATTATGTGTTTGTTCATTCAATGCTATAAAAATAAACACAACTGGTACAATCTGAACCAGTGAAGTAGACGGAGACACACAAGTATAAAAATAAATCAAATCAAGGTCTTGGGGGGGAAAAAAATATTAGTTTGGAAAAAGTCTGGAATTGTATTTATGGAAAAACAGCAAACACTAGAACAGGGTTTTTAGTTCAAGTCCTTGCAATTCTAATCAAAGCTACTTACAGACACTTTGAAAAATAAAACTATGACATTATCAGGTTCTCTCTTGTTGACTCCAGGTACATTTTTAGCTTAATCTTTTTTTTCCGTTGTGAGTTTGTCTGAAGAGTGCCAAGTGGCTTCCCTTTTTTTGGATAAAACTTTGTGTTTTCCCTTCATTTAAATAATTATTGTTAATATGAAACAGAATTTTGATGTTTATAGCATAATATAATGTTACATCATTGTGATTAAAAGTGAATCCTGAATCTATGTCATCATGTGGATATGGAACTAAGGTGCTGTTCTGGAAAAATTTGAAAAGAAACCTTGAAAGTGCTTGAATTTGACCTTGAACCCTGAAATAACTGCATTAAATGTTCTTATCCCACTTTCTCTGCAGGAGGAAGTTCCCATGGAACGTCATTCTGCTGTTGATCTTTGTAAGTTAAACCTATAGATCTGCTTCATCTCCGACAGATTCCTGGACATAGATCTAAATAGATATAGATTCCTTTATTGTTGTCGTTAAAAAAATACAAAGAAATGTATAAACAAGAATAAAATGGAACTCTTAAAATTAAGCTTTAAGAGGTTAAAGATTTAAAGGTTACGTTTGTGTTAAATCGTGATTTAAATTCAAATTAAGATGTTAAGATAATCATATGGAAAATATATATTAAATATTACAGCTAAATTTATAAAATATGACATAACAAAAAATACAACTTAACTGAATAATACATAAACCAACTAAATTTATAATAGTTTTGTTTTTTTCATTATGGTTCAGTTTTATTTAGTTTAGATGTTTTTTTTCCTGTAATTCAGGCTATTTTAATTAGTTTTTAGAGCAGGGTTACTGGTTTTTATTATACATTTTTTTCTCCTAAATGCTAACATTTTCTATTTTCCTCGTCATCATATTCACATATCTCACACAGGACGCTACTGTTTTGTCCTAACTTTAGTCCATGTGTTTCCAGGTAGAGTGTAGATGAGACACAGAGAAAGACAGACAGAGACAGACACAGAGAGAGCAGTGTTATTTTTAACAGTTAACTATTTTTAACTCAGACTCACTCATACATTCAATGGTTGTGACTAAAGTTCAGTAGATTTCCAGTAACCTGTTCTTTCTTTGCTATCAGAGTCTCTGTTTGACTCAGAGTATTTGTACAACATGTTTAATATGTTTTATCAGCTCTTAGCGTCACATTCATGATCTATTTTGACCTAGAATTAACTTTTATTATTACTTTATTTTACATGTAGTGTTATCATGTACAATCACAACTTCCAGTAGATTTTAAACATCGCTCTTATATTCATTATCTACAAAATTGTTTTACAAATTTACATTGAGAAACAGGACCTTCATTACTGTAGTTTTTAGGAATAGTCTGTGGTTTCCAGAAAGATTATATACAATATTATGAGACTTTGTTTAAAACATTTCTAAAAATCACAAGAATTCCATTTTATTTGTGTGTTTTCTGTGTCATGGATGAGTTAATTTGTGTCTTGTTCTCAGAGGTGTTCAAAGTACTCCCATTCTGTACTTAAGTAGAAGTACAGCTACAATACTCTTTTAAAAGTAGAAGTACTGATTCAAATCCTTTACTGAAGTAAAAGTAAAAAGGTACAACTTTTCAGTTGTAATAAATAATTTTTGCTATGGATGAAATAATACATATTTAAGCAGGAAACAACTGAAAAATGTCAAAAAATATTGTGTAGATGATGCGTTTTATTAGGTCATGGTACTCAGTTTAGTAGGTATGGACAAGACATTTAAGAAACATTCAAAAGTCAATTTAAAAAAGCATAACATAAAAAAAATCGAAATTGTGAGATAAAAAGTCAAAATTATGAGGAAAAAACTCAGAATTATGAGATCAAATGTCGAAATTATGAGGAAAAAACTTTTGAATAATGAGATAAAAAGTCAAAACTAATTATGATATAGTAAGTCACAATTTCTGATTTACTAATTTAGGACTTGTTTTTCATATGGTCACATTTGTCTAATTTGAAAAAGTAATGAGTCTATTCTAAGAATGTAAAGAGTATAAAGCACAGATATTTATAATTTAAAATGAATTTAAAATTTAGGGAGTGAAAGTAAAAAGTTGCCAGAAAAATAAGTAAGTACAGATACCTAAAAAATGTACTTAAATACAGTAAAGGAAGTATTTGTACGTACTTCCACCTCTGCTTGTTCTATTATTTCATCACCTTCAGTATTTTTTTTTTTTTTCAGACTCTAGCTTTGTCCTACATGACCGGATCTGTAGCCAGGTAAAATCTAAACTTTATAATTCACTCAAAATGATGCAAAAACTTCCCATCAGTTTTAATTTTGCGTTGTTTTTTTTGCGTGCAGTTACTATGACACTAAAGCAGTGTTTCTGGCCATGGCCATCACTGTCGTCGTTTGCATCGCCGTCACAGTCTTCTGCTTCCAGACAAAGGTGTGTTGTTTTTGTTTTTTTTCTCCAAAGCTTATCTGCATCAAATAGCAGCGGCGTGTTTGCACGGTGAAACGGTCACAGTATTTCTGGTGTGTTTCTGTTTCTAGGTCGACTTCACTAAGTGCCAGGGCCTGTTCTGTGTCCTCGGGATCGTAACATTTGTGACTGGCATCATTACAGCCATCGTCCTGTCTTTTAAATATGTGAGCACATGCAACACTGACCTCTGACGACATACATTTATATTAACTTCACTGTAATGACTTGATTTTATTTTATATTTTTACAGATTTATTGGCTTCACATGGTCTATGCAGGTCTGGGAGCTATAGTTTTCACTATGGTGAGATTATTCAAATATTTGTATTCATTTCAGAAGTCATTTAATGTCAGAAGTTAAGTAATTATTTCAGTCATTTCCTATATTAATCACTAGAGTACACATCTGCGAGCTCTGGGACTGCCATTCCTTTGCATATTTACCATTTTATTTGCACAAATTGTATTTCAACTGGTCTAATTAGCATCATACTACAACTTTTAAAGATGTCCTTTTGTTTTTTTCTTTTTATTTATCATCTGTATGTGTTCATAGTTGAATTGAGAGATTAAAAAATTCTGATATTTAATTTCAGTGCAAATAAAATAAAATCAGACGCAAAAAAATTCATTGGAAAGGCTAAGTCTACTTCTACTTCTACTTCCATGGGTGATTAGCTCGCAAAAAATTTGAATGGGAGTGAATGGAGCGAATCAAACTAAATTCTGATTCTGTTTGACAAGTGCTCTGAAATTCACATATGATAGCGGTTAATAAGAAATATTTGATGTGGCATAGGCAGACCACCTGTTTTTGATGGGAAGCAAATGTGACGTTATGTGGACTTAGTAAAAGACAATGTGTCGCGTATGTAACGTCACACTCTGCTCAGCTGTGGTGTGAGTCTGTAGTGATGTCACATGTGCGCCACGCGTGTAGTCCAAATTATTAACGGGTTTTACTCACAAATGAATCAGCCGTTGGTTAACAGAAGCAGTTGAAACACACAATAATTATAATTTATTATGAGGTACAACGTATGTGATTCAGGGCACATGACAAACTAGATACAATTTTAGTATTTTTTTTTTTTCTCATTGAATACCATTCATTAATTTTCTGATCTCAGGCCCCATGAACCTCCCAGAAAAGGCGGAGACTTAAGCTCCCCACGGCTTTTAAAATAGATTTACTTCCATAAGATGATTATGAGGACTATTAGATTATTACATAACGTATCTTGTCTTTAATTGTTCCTGAATGCATCACAGGCCACTTGTTTAAAGATTTAAATGTTTGTGTCGTGTGTCTCAGTTCCTAGCGTACCACACACAACTGCTGATCGGCAACAGGAAACACTCCATCAGCCCCGAGGAGTACGTGTTCGCTGCGTTGTCCATCTACGTCGACATCATCCAGATCTTCCTGTTTCTGCTTCAAATCATCGGTGCATCAAAATAAGTCAAGTTCCAGTAGAGGTCAACAGGAGATGGACAAAGACCCTGCTGTTTCACAACCATTCCATGATACTTTTTGCATCAAATCAGAATATACAATTACAATGCACTCCAGAGGTAATGTCTAAGTAGTATGCACGTAAGACGCACTTTTATACAGTTTTCTGGTGGTAAATGCTGGAGCGATGGTGTCTGTAGATTCTGCTTTGCATGTAGACGTACAATTACACGTAAACTCGAGTGTTACGACTAGTGCTGGGCAGTATGACCACCAGTCACCAGGGACGCTTCATCGTATACAGTATGTAGACCATATGTTAATATTTCCTTTTTTTCCCCCCACGACTGTGTCTTTAAATAAGTCTCAGGTTTTTTTAATCCAATAATATTAAGCAGAATTTTCTTCAGGTTTCATGAAGGCTGCAATAGCACTGAGAAATGTATTTAATTTAGCAATCATTTGTCTCATTACTACAGAAGAGGGGGAAAGAGTCATATATTTATTCTTATCATTATTATTATTATGAGAAAAAGTCACAAATTATGAGAAAAGCAAAACAATTCTGAGATTAAAGTCAGAACTGAGAAGGAAAAAAAATGAAGAAATTGTACTTTTTTCCCCCAGTGGCTCTAATCTTCTTCCATATATTACACTCTCTCTGTCTCATAATGAGTATATAACACTGACAAAAATAACATTGCTTTAACAATAATGAAGGATCTATGGTGCAATTTATCAAATATAGTAAACCTCTGAGTGGATTAATTTCAGTTTTCATTCAATTGTAAGAAAACCTTGATGATAAAAGTTAAAGTTTGCTCTAAAGTAATGATCATGTGTGAAACTGTTGCAGAACACATTCAATACTTCAACTAAATAATACTTATGAGAACAACTTAATCATTATTTTCTGTATGAAACTAGTAGGACGTGTCTATACTTTGGTGGATTATTACAGTTAATGTCAAAACATAGATAATTATCTGTTTTATAAAGTAAAACTGATATTGAGAACAGTTAACAGGCGTCTCCATTAAGCTTCTGGCAGTAAATGGTGTATAATTTATTACCCATATTAACTGGTCTGGTTTTAGTTATGCTATAATAAAGTGCATTTGGAAAATTCAGACGACATAGGAAAATGAAGCGGTCTCATGTGGTATATTGTTCAGCACTACTCTGAATGAAGTGGGACACATGGACTCTTTCAACTTGTTTCAGCACAAAGACACCTTTGTTCCAGGGATTCTGCAGGTTGTTAACTGAAAAAAACATTTTTTTAGCCTGAAAGTTTCTTTGTCATTTGACAGGTCATAAACACTGATGAGATTCAATTCTTGTTCTGTTAAAAAAAAAAATTAACTTGAACCACATCGATTACCTTTTACAAGTCAATGTATGAGAAAAAAAAATGCTAATGGTGGATGATTCACTGAGTTCAAAAGCAAAAAAAAAAAGCACACACAATAATGTAGGTAAAGTGTTGGAAAAATCGGGTGCTCGTTAAAGAAAGGAAGGAATCAAATGACACCAAAACAGGCTAAAGACGAGCAAAGATATACAATGTAGAGAACAGGTACAAAGCACTTATTATAAAACAGTATTAGAATAGAATGAGACGCTGGAGAAACAGAAAACTAATGTCAATACAGTGTAATCAGGAGGTCCACCAAAGTCTGCTGAAATAAGACTAAAACTGTTCAAATGGATTTAAATACAGCTGCAAAATTTAATAGAGTAGTCAACTAAAGTTATGCAGGTTATAGATTAACTGGTTTAGGTTAGAAAAGGCCAAATTATGAGTCTATTATTATTTTAGCAGAGTAGTGTTTTTATGATAAGAGCTGGGTGATAAGGCCAAAACAATCTAGGATTAATATAATACACAATTTAGTACAAGAGACAAGCAGGTTACATATTGAATTATTGAGTAAGAAATGTGTTCAGAAGATTTTATTTTATTTACAATTTTCACACAAATATTTATTTCTGTATGTTACTCAGCCTTAGTAATAATCAGATTGAAACATCTGTACAAAAATATTAATCTAAAATGAGTTGTATTTGGCTAAACCCACTTTTATTAGTCTTTGGTTCATTTATTTGTTTTTGGACCCTAATGTTAATAAAGTTTAATTTGAACCCTCCAGTTCAGGGGTCTCAAAGTCATTTTCTTCAGGCGCCACATTCAGCCTGATTTAATCTCCAATGGGTCGGACCAGTAAAGTGAAAACATAACCTAAGAATAATGATGTTTTTTGACAATTTGTCATTGTTTAATTGAAAAGACAATACAAAAAAAACCCCATTACATTATATATATATATTTTTATAAATTATCCAAATGAAATTTCATGCAATTTTCTTTAGACATTTCAGGTTATTCTGATTTTATTGTTACAAGACAGTTTGTAAACGTAAATATTTTACTAATTTTATATTTTTTGCAGTAAAACAATGACAAAAATGTGAAGTTGTCGTCATTTATAGGCAGAGAAAAAAATAAAATATGGACTCATTTAAAAAGTTGTTATACTCTTCATCCCATGGGCCGCTTTTGGCCCCCGGGTCGCATGTTTGAGACCCCTACTCTAGGTGCTGCAGAGCCATTTTCATATTTATTCAGGCAAAAATGGAGTGGATTTTTACAACTTGTTTTATTTCTGTGTTAATTTGTTACGTTTATCACTAGTTATGTTACAACATTTGCACATATAAGGTCGAGACTTGTGATAAACATTTGTCTGAGTACAACATAACTGTTTATCAGCAGCAGTTGTAGTAAAAACTGAAAATATGTTCAAAACTTAAGTCGATTAACTCGAATGTTCAGTTGTTGACAATATCCTTGAGGGTGAAGTGGCTTAAAAACCATCTTTCTAGTGTCATTACTCTAAATAGGATTGAAGATGAAACTGCGGAGTTGAATTAATGTAGAATTCAGACCCGAGCAGAGCATTTACAGTTTATGTGGACCACAGGGAAATGTTTTAAAATTAATAATTCCATTTTAAGAAGCAAAATATCACCGCCTTTAATTAATATTTAAGTATATTCTGTTTTGTAAAGGTGCACAGAGATAGTAGCGGGAGAAAGTTCCAGTCAGTCCATTAAAAAAAAAAATTTAAATCTATTAACATAATCACAATTCTGCCATCACATTAAATCTCAGGACATCTCAGTATGCAATTGAACATAACGCTGTACACTCAGATCCAAATAATTATTTAAAAAATGGCCTTATATGAAATAATCTCATTCCAGGCACTTAATTGTGAATATTTTCTATTATCACTGCTCTATAGTTCAATAACGGTTGAATTTTCCATCACACAAACACATTTAAAGGACATCATCTTGGGGTTTGGGAAACACTGATCAATATTTTTTTTTACTATTTTCAGATGTTTTATAAACCAAACAACTTATAAAGGGCATTAATTGACAGTGAAAATCACCCTGAACCTGCAGAAACCCTGTCTTGAATGTCTTGGCTGCAGTCGTTGGTTCATGTCAGATGCTTTTGCTGCCGGCTTTAAATAAACATTCTGCTTTAACTAATAAATCACTAGTGCCTTCACAACGATGACATATCTGAGATGACATCAAAGTACTTTACAGGGTTGTATTCGGTAAACTTTTATAGTATTGTTACATCCAGGATGTGCTTGTGCTCGTATCCACAAACAGGCGTCTGTTCATATATTGTGTTACAATCAGATGCAGAGTGCCAACAGGGTGGATTTTTCCACACAGGGAAGCACAATCAACACTGTGTTACATCATTTTGGGAACACAAGTTGAGTTTTAGCTCATGTTTCGGTGCAGAGAAAACCCACCCCACCCAACTGGTACTTAATATGTTTCCACCCGAACATAAAGTCTGACCCAAACCCTTAAGACCCTGTGATGTAAAGCTATTTTCAATGTACAGAACCCATTGTTGTAAATACATATATCAATGCTTGTGAGACTGTTTGCATTTTCATAACAAATAAAGATTTTATTTGTGAATTTGATTCAGTTTAAAAGCATTTGTAGCAGACAGTGAAGATAAATATTTGACATATATACACAATATGTTTAACCTGTGAAGACCCAGTGGACCCTAATGAATATTTCTTATTTGCTTTCAAGTGATTCCGTGCCATTTTTCATAATATTACACAAGTCATTTAGTTTTTTTCCATGTAAATTTGGTATTTTCCTACATTGAATTCATTGATCGTGTAGATGTTCTTAAACGCTCAGCGTAAATTCAAAACGTCACATTGGAAACAGAGAAAACTTAAGGAAAAAAACTTGACTTTTTCAGAAAAGATACCATTAACTGAGCATAAGCCAAGCGTCTCCATCCACTGGCACCGATTAAATTCCATGGGTTTTACTGGCGAATCACTGTTGTAGAAGATGGCAGTGTTTCTATGGCAACTATGGAGCCTCTGAATGTCCAAATGGGTCACATCTGACGACAATTGTATTTTACACCAATTATTTACGTATATTTATAGAATTGGGGATTACCAGGTGTTAAACATTTTATATCAGTAGATGGTTTGGGGTTTTTTTTGTGGTTGTTTGAGTCTTTATTGACTAATAAAGACAATCACAAACTCATTTCTTGCACAGAAGTGCCAGTGTAGGTAAGTTGACTTCTCTTGTAAGCAGCAGTTCAGTCACTGTTAAGCTGAGAAAGGTAGAGAGCAAAGCAGATCACGATTGGTCAGCTTTAATGCTCTCGATGCGACGATGACGAAGGTACCGACTTCCTTCGTATTCTCCCTCGTTTGACTCTTTCATCCTCTGTCGAATCTTCAGCTGCTTCAGTCTGTTCTTATCCACTTGTCTTTTGGTTAATATGAAGCCGATGATCCCGGCGGGCAGACCTATCATCCTGAGAACGAGATGAGCAGCATGAAACCCAAAAGGTGTAGAGTAGTGGTCCCCAACCCCTGGGCCGTGGACTGGTACCGCTCCATGAATCAATTGGTACTGGACCCCAGGCTGCCTAATAAATAACTATTTCTGTTGTATTCATTATCTGAGTCTGAACAATCTTATTTTGAAAAATGACTGGATTCTCTCGGTTACATCTCAGTCACTTGAACGCCAAAAATGTAACCCACAAGTTAGCAAAATGAGCAAAAAACAGATGTCTTTGGAAAGTTGCTTTTTGAAGGGACTGAAGAGACAGAAGAAGAGCCTAGAACTTTCAAGAAAAAGAAAGCTTTTAACAGACAATACCAGGAGTTGTACTTGAAATATGGATTTATCATGACAGATGACTCAGCATAATCTGCAATGACCGATATAAACAATCTACGCATGCACCCCCCACCCCCCTTTGGTTGGCGTAAAATTGTCAAACGTTAACCAGTTTGTGGTAATAAAAATGTTGTGGACCACAGATGTAGAGGGTTTTCAAGCATTAACCCATAAAGACCCAGTGCTATTTTTCTGGCCAGTCCAAAATATTTTTCGTCAGCGATTTGTCACCTTCCATTCATTATGACATCCTCTGTCATTTGGGTATTAACAATGAATATATTTAAATTACTGATCTTGTGGATGTTCATAAAAGCTCAGATTAAAATGAATGGTTCTCATATCAAACCCTGAGAAAATTAGATCAAACTGACGTCATCTGTAAAATTAATCGTTCACTTAAAACTGTCTCCATCCATCATCATTGATCCAACTTCATTGGTTTTACTGGTGAAAGAATATTGTAGAGGATGAAGGCGTTTCCACGGTAACTACAAAGACTACTGAACATCCAAATGGATCATATCTGATGCCCACGAAAAGATGACAAACTGCATTTTACCCCAATTATTTACATGTATTAATAGGATAAGTGGTTGTAAAGTTATCAAACATTTCAGATCAGTAGATGTTTTTGGTCACTGGTGTACATTTGGATCTTTATGAGTTAAGTGTGTTTCTTAGCACAAGGGGGAAAAGACGAATTATAGAAAGATGCAATTTATTGTCAAAGTAAATATCTTAAATCTTTTCAAAACAGTTAATATACTGTGATAAAACTATTCAACAAGGCTCACATGATCAACTGAACACAGAACACCATGTTAAACAACATAAACAGCCCTACTTCCATTTCTTCTTATCCGTGTTTATTCTGAATTGTTTTGTTAGTTGTTTGGTGGCACTGAATGCAGGATGCTGTGGCATTGTATTTGTACAACAGTGTCATAAGAGGAACATGTGCTAATGTGGAAGGAACTTGGTGGTTTTAAAATAACTAAAGCCATGAAAAAATATAAGTCATAACTGAACATGTCTAGTGTGTAATTGCAGCATTTCAAAACAATAATGCAGAAATAAAAGAAGAAATGAGAATGATATTCCTGTCACTGCAAAATTGAGAATTTCACTCTTATTCCAGCAAAATATATCCAGCCAGACTTAATCAGGCAAATGAGAGAAAATAGCAAGTGACATTTATGAATAGAAACTGAAGATGCAAGTGTTTTTGTGAGTTTTAATGGGAAGAGGAATTTAGATGGGTGACATGCAGGGATGTGGGAGAAATTACAAATATGTATTGCATGGTGCAATTTTGAGAGCAAGACAGGGTAACGTGGTCACTTTCCAAATAATATGAACTGAGGAGCATGAAGCCAAACATCTCATATGAAGCAGGTGAGACAGCTCCAAGAACTGATAATAAGCATAATAACCAAGTATAATCTTTTGTTACGGTTACATTCTAATAAAATAATGTTAGTTACTCTTTATACGATGATTTAAGGGGCACTACTTTTTTAGGTTTGTTGGTTTCTGCTTGTTTGGACAAAATACAGAGAATATGGAAAGAGATTTAAAAGAAAAAAAAATACGACACCAGCAATAGTTTTTTTTCATCCAAAACTGAATCCTGACTGTTAGAGGGATACGTCTTTACATTAGAGTGCATTACTGCATTCATAATGTGAATCTCTCTTTTAAAATGAAGTTTTACAGTCAAGTTTATTTTTATAATAGATTTTAAAAACAGCAAGCGGCCGAAAGACATGAGCCAAAATGGTAACAAAAAAAGAAATACTAAAACTGATAACAGACAATCTTAAACACAAGAGTACACAACAATTTACAACAGTGAACGCTTCAGATTTGATAGTAGATCCTATTTTCTCATGTAATCATTGATGAGATAAATACCAGAATATACAAGACATTCTGTCCAGATTTTTGTTCAACTCATTTCTCTGACATTGTTCACCTGATTCTTTTGGAATTTGGCACAAATTTTCTTTACATGTGCCTTTTAAAGGTTTGCATTTTTAACACACTTTTTGAAAATGTTTGAAAAGATCGAAAGTTAAGCCTAAAAATAAATAAGTAGGTGTGGTATCAGTGAGCAGGAGGGGTAAAAGTGTTTTTCACTTTTTCACTTGTTGATTTAATTTTGCAATATAAGAATAAAGTATTATAAACTTTCCATTACTTACTAATAGACAAGTACCTACTTGGTAGAAATCAACAGTACATGCTTCTTTGTTTCGCACACACTTGACACAAATGACAAGTACATGGACTCACCAGGCATAGCCAACCATCTTCATCGGGTTCTTTGCCTTGGTCCTGGGGATGTATTCAGGACCTTCTTCCTCCTCTTCAGCATTGTTTCTCTTGTCTTGAGTCTGTGAACCGGTGCCTGCTGTGTTCGGAGGCTGCGTGCTTCTTTGTGCCTCTGTCCTGGAGATGCACATGGAGGCAGGAGAGACGTGTAACGGCCGACACTGTGCAGCCTGAAGCTGGAACAACCCACACATGACCTGGGGTTGATGACTCCGAGACAGAAGCCATTGTACTGGAACAAGATGTAGACCTGAGGACAAATGAAAAGAGTTACAAATGTACTGCATTTACTAAATACTACTAAATATTATTTAGGGACAAATTTAAGAAATATCTCCTTTGAATATATCCATTTTCTACAGTCTCTCTACATCTTAGAAGTCAACATTGTACCTTTTACAGCACTACATTTGTCTGACAGCTTGAGTTACTTTCAGATTTGGCATTCCCTTGACTATATTAAAAAACCTACTCATCTCCAAATGTTATTGATGAACAGAGGAATGATGTGTTCCATTATAGGTTAAGAAAACGCATTTTATTGTGCTAAACCAGGGCTATCAAACTCCTCTTAGTTTAGGAACCACATACAGCCCAATATGTGCTCATAATATTTAATATATGTCTTCAGAATAATTTTTGCATTTCAGAAATGTATTACTATTTGTTAACCTTGGCTATTTAAATAGTTTTGTACACAGATTTGGTATATTCATCATGTTCTGACTTGGGCATTTACTATAATTATTACATAAAACAAATTAGTTACATTTGTTCCATGACGTTAGGACATAATAATCTATAAACACATGGAAAACCGTTTTTTTAAGTCAAAGAGGATGAATATTACATAAGGAATGAGTTAAAATCTCAAGACCTATCACAAGCATAATTTGTTGTAGACTAAACAAAAAACTGTTCAGAAAATGGTTCAAAGAGCTTAAACATATACAGCAGTAAAGTGCACCATTGAAATTAAGTCCGACTTAACATTAAACCATAACTATCAATTACAAGCATTGACAAGGGTCGCTTACTTGTACGTTTCATGCACCAGGTACAATTGTTAGAAACATTTGACACCAAACACGTTTAATTCTGTCGTGTTTTTAACGCATGACTTTTATTCATATTGAATTATTCCCAAAAAAGAATCAAGTTAGCTTCTTCCACTGCTCAACAATGACATTGTAGTGGTTTAGCCTTAATAAATTATGGATACAAGCCCTTCTGACGACCACTTAAATGATAATTTATCACAGACTTGGGATTCACAACTGACATTTGACAGAAAACGTGATATTAATGACATTACCTTGTAGCACCGTTCGAACTGCAGTCACACAGGGCGCCGCCATGTTTGTTAGGTAACGGTCATGCGCAGTGGCCTTTTTAACTTCAGCACTGCCGCCTTCTAGTGGACAATAAGACGCTCAAGAGCCTTTATTTTAGCAACAACGTTTTATTTATGAAACATCCTTACTCAAAACATGTCATAATTTTACAAAAAGGTAAACCATAAATGATGAAATTCTGAAGAAGAACCATTTTGTTTGCCTCAAATATACAGTTAATGATAAACAGCAAATACAAAGTTCAATACAGAGTCAGACAGAAACCAGCCAAAACAACAGTATATTTACAAGTCAGTTCGACTAACACAACACCTTATTTTCTAAAGAGCCCCAGAATATTTTTCTGTGTAGATGTTAACATCACAAAAAGTATGTTAACATCTCCAATGCTACTTATTATGCTTTTTTTAAATGAGCATTCAACAGCACACTGAACGCCAAGTTTATTGGTGAAGGACTCATGAGGCAATGGAAGAAAAAGTCAAGACGATCCTAATCTTCCAAGACATAGTTGGGGTTGACGACCAAGACCACCTCTTGTTCTGTGCTTGTGGGTTCAGATCCTTTTAGTCCAGACTGAGACAGCTCAATGAGGATGTGATCCTGGAGAAACAGACACATGCAGGGATTGTTAAGCACAGATCTACATTATAGTAATGGAGAAAAAAAGTTCAGGCACAATGAAGTTTTACACAATCTCAAATATTAGAGTGAAATATTTACAGATTTCTTTGGGGGGGAGCATTCAGAAGAAACAAAATGAAATGCAAATTATATTTTTGTTTATTAAGAAAAACTAAAGCAGACAGTTTCAACATGTCATGTCCTGGATGCATTTCATTATTTTACTGAAACATCCATGTTTGACTTCAATGAAAGAGAATATATGCAAAAAGGAGCATGTGGATGTTCTTTATATCTAACTTTTCTTAAGCAATTTATCACCATTTATTATAATATCCTCTGTATAAATATAACATTTCATGAAAAGGTTCATAAAAGCTCAGATTAAAGTTGAGGGTTATTATATCAACAATAGAGAAAACTGCAGGAAAATGAGACTTTTTCAGTAAAATAGGGGAACAAAAGAAAAAGGCTGAGATGTGTTGGGGCTCAGTGACGTCCACTGGGACATGCCTTAATTTATGAAGGCATTTTAAAATCACAGAATGTCTTAGTTTTGTATTTTTTGGGCAAAATCTATAATTAACTGAACATCTCCATCCAATGTCATTGATCCAATTCTATGGATTTTACTGGTGAATCAATGTTGTAGAAGATGGTGGTGTTTCCATGGTAACTATGGAGCCTCTGAACATCCAAATGAGTCATATCTGATGATGAAAAGATGAAAACCTGTATTTTACACCAGTTATTTAAATGTATTGACAGGATTAGTGGATCAACACTTTATATCAGCAGATGATTTGGCTGGTGTGGATGTTTGGATCTTTATGAATTAATGTAATATATCACAAATGCATGGAGTGTCCATGGTATTTCTGTTCTGTGTGCAGGGGAGTTTAACTCACATAGTGCACCAGTCTGTGGATGACTTTGTCTATGAGCGCCTTCTTATTGATGAGCTCCTCCTCTGACTCAATCTCTGCTTCGATCTCCTTCAGATACCAGTTCACCACTGCGCTTTTCTTCAGCTCCTCCTCTTCCTCACCTGTAAAAACATCGGTGAAAGATGAGGAAAAAGCCCCACGACTCACTAGAATCACACCACAGATGATGCATAGAAAGGTGGGTTACATCTTACCCTCCTCCACTTTGCGTAGATGTAAAACCACCAGGTTAGCGATACGTTTGTACTCCGCAAATGACAGGCGGAGGGACGGTTTGGGCTGGCTGCTGGGCTCAGAGTGACCATTGATACCATTCACATGGCCATTTACATGACCATTGACCTGACCGTTTACTCCATCAACATGGCCATTAATGCCGTTGACACCGTTCACTCCATTAGGAACATTTCCTGTAAAAACAAGGAGGTAGGGTGTGAAATGAGACCATCCACAATGTCATTAAGAATGAATGAAATAAAGGCATATAATTGAAATAATATAAACCAGAAATAAGCAGCATGAACACAAAACTAAAAATCACCAATAAACACATCATTAGTTTTTGTTTGAATCAGTTTCTGGTGCAAGGCTTAGCATTATTTGTGGATTTTTGGAATGTTTTGTGTCAATATCATGGCAGTCAAAAGTCAAAAAGGAAGAGCTTCATAATGTTTTTCCACATCTCGCCAAAGAAATTAAATGACACGTATATTACAGTTTACATACATAGATTTGTGGTCATATCTTTATGTTATGTACCGTTGCATTTTCAGCTGAAATTTTAGGACATCTTTTCCAAAACCTCATCAAAAAGCAGGTATTTTCTAAATAAATTCATATATAATTAAATACTTTAAAATTCACTGACAGAAAAAAATTTAAAAATTCCATAAACTAAAGAAAAACTAAAACTTTATATATTGGAAGCATCAGGCTGAACATCTGTCCTCATCTGTACATTCATGTGTTCATCCTGTACCTTCCTCCTGCTGCTCCTCTTCCTCCAGCTCATCATCCTGCTCCAGGTTGATGTCGGGCGTCTCTACTCTAATGATTGATTTGTTCAGGAGACGGAAAGCTTCCTTTACATGTTTGGGCTGCACCTGAAGCCATGAAAGAAAGAAGAAAAAATGTCACTTTGATAAAAACACACAACAGCAGCATTATCATGATTTACTTCAAATGTACAATAATCAAACTGTATTTATAAGGCAACTTTCATACACATCTGAGTGATTCATAAGGAACAGGAAGATGGAAATACATGAAAATAAAATGAAATATTACACAATAAATAATAGTAAAAGAGTTTAATGCTATTAAAGAGAAGTAAATATAAAGTATAGTTACAAATATTAAATGAATGGATCTTTATCTTATGTTTTTTTATTATTAAACAGCTGAAAACCTTAATTAAATTTGATAATTAGTCTGTTTTAAATGTCATGAAAAACTTAAAACTAATATAAAAGTGTAAAGATTAAGGTGGGGAAAGAAAAGAAAAGGAAAGAAAAGAAAGGGAAAGAAAAGGGAAAGGAAAGGAAAGGAAAGGAAAGGAAAGGAAAGGAAAGGAAAGGAAAGGAAAGGAAAGGAAAGGAAAGGAAAGGAAAGGAAAGGAAAGGAAAGGAAAGGAAAGGAAAGGAAAGGAAAGGAAAGGAAAGGAAAGGAAAGGAAAGGAAAGGAAAGGAAAGAAAAGAAAAGGGAAAGGAAAGGAAAGGAAAGGAAAGGAAAGGAAAGGAAAGGAAAGGAAAGGAAAGGAAAGGAAAGGAAAGGAAAGGAAAGGAAAGGAAAGGAAAGGAAAGGAAAGGAAAGAAAAGAAAAGAAAAGAAAAGAAAAGAAAAGAAAAGAAAAGAAAAGAAAAGAAAAGAAAAGAAAAGAAAAGAAAAGAAAAAAAGAAAAAGAACAGAATATAAGATTAGATAAAATAATCTTTTATTATTATTAGTGTCACTTCCAGGTTTACAGCAGCAAGTTTATAGCAGTAATTATTTCTACAAATACAATTATTTTATATACAATATACAGTTGATAATATATATATAATACAATAATATAATTTTTTGCACAGTTTATTGGGAGCAGTGTTCCTGGATAACTGTTTTTTTTGTGTTTTTTTGCAGCATACCTCGTCGCAGCAGTGCATCCGCGCCATGGCCCTCGGACAGACGGATCATACTCTCCAGCTGCCGTACAGTTATTCTCCAGGCTGATTTGGACACGCCCCCGGAGCTGTCACGCTGACGAAGACGCTTGTACTGCTCCACGATGAACTCCTCGGATTCACTGGAGATCTGCAGAAACGGATTAAAACTAAAATGAATGAAAATGTCCCCTCTGCTCCTGGATGGTTTAGTTCAGGGGTGTCAAACAAAACAGTCCAGTTCAGCCCATGGGATACATTTGTCAAATTCATTCCAAAAATTACACTGAAGATATTAATAATAAAGGGTTAAAGGTCAGGGGCCACAGCAAAAAATTATGAAATTAACCAGATTCCCTATAAAGTATGACTCCAAAGTCCAAAATTTGAACAATGTTCTGTCTATTACTAAATTATTTGTGACTTTGTAGATCCAATCTGTGATGAACATGTATAAATGATAAGTTGAGGCATAGTTTGCATTGTTAAAATTCCACTTATTTTTGTTTTTTTTAAAGGATAGTTTGTAGATATAAACATTTTCATTTTATAATAGATATTTTTTTCACCTAAAAACAGATAAATGTTTGGAGTTGACATTATTTTAAACTATTATGATAGTATTTTACAGGTCATTTGATGTGGTGTTGGGATGGATGTGGCCCCTGTTTGACACCCTTATATGTTGTGGTCCTCGCCTTGCTTGATGTTTAACTAAAAACTAGGAAGAGACACCATAAGAGGGAAAGGCTCCTAAACTTAGATATGTAAAAAAAAACCTGGAGTTAAATGTGAAAGCTGAATACACACCTTTGGTTTGAACTGTCTGGCGAACAGCAGGTATCTGCGGATCTCGTCCAGTGAATACAACTGTCCACAGACTCCTCCACACGCGAGTGAAGGTCCACAATACGTCTGGCAATGGCGTAGTCCGTCACCTACGACACAAAAACAATACTTTATAGAAATGCAAGGATTTCTACTTCTATTGAAATTGTATAATGTATGTATTTGATTTGATTTGATTGCTTTATTTCGAACATGTGCAGAATGCAACAATAATCAATACAATAATAATAATAATAATACACAATGACCTGTCCGAAAAGGTGTAGGAGTATAATCAGTTTGTCTGTACTCTTGTAATTTTATTTCTTGAAATTTTATAATGCATGAACAATCGGTTTATCTTGTACTTTCAATCGAATTTTAATGTATTTTTTTTTTTCACCCAGTCTTAAAATTTAATTAAAATTTTTAATCAATGTGAAGCACTTTGGGCTACAGTGGATGTATGAAAGGTGCTATACAAATAAAGCTTATTATTATTATTATTATTACTTTCAAATCCAAGTCAGCTTTAGCCATGTGTACACTACATACATAAAACTGAAATGTGTAAAAAGAACATGGTGGGAAAAAAAAGAGGGAAAAAATACAATATAACTATAAAAAGCAGGAGGCTCAGGAGAAAATAAAAGTGAACTTAAACTTAAAGGTATCAGTAATAGAAGTTATTAATTTAAAGTGACATGCAATAAATACTCTTATCATTCGTAAATATTGTTTGCTAATTTATTTATTTTGAATATAACATTAAAACCAAACAACAAAAGGATTCATATTAAAACAATGATGGTGGTCAGAAAGGCTGTTTGGTGTGAATTGGTAGCTACGCCTCTGGACAACTGTGGCTACAAATGTACTTTACTACCACTAGAGTGTGAATGTGAGGGTGACTGAATAACAGATCAATAATATAAAGTGTTTTGGGTGCCTTGAAAAGTGCTACAGAAATGTAATCCATTAGAAAGTCAAACATTTTAAAAGGAGTAGGATGAAGTTTATTTTATAACCTACCGCCCCCTTACCCCATCCTCCTACCCCCTCCTACATCAGATCTAATAAATCAAAAAACGCACAAATACAGGCTAGATTCTGACTGTGTACAAACAGAAAATTGCTGTACATATCAAAGAAAGTCTGTTCTGCAGCAGCATTTTACACAGGGTTCTGGAAAGAATCACCAAAGTTAAATATTAAACCTTTTTTAGACCATTATGAGAAACATTTTAGACCAACATCGAGACCCCCCTCAAATAAAAAGACGATCACATTTGATTCTCAAAACCATGTCACTTTGTATTGGAAATGAAAAAGTGTGAGTTTGTTATATACAAACATATGAAAGGTAGGGAACACAGTAGTGGACACACTGAGAAACTAAATACTGTATTTTCTGGACTATAGGGTGGACTTAAAAAAAAAAAAAAAAATTTTCTCCAAAAACCACAGTGCGCCTTATAGTGTTTATGGATTAATTCTGGTTGTGCTTAGTGACTGGGAATTTAGACTTATCTTATAATTTTGACTTTTTGTCTCATTATTTTAGCTTTTTATCTCAATAGTTTAACTTTTTATCTCTTAATTTAGAGTTTTTATCTAATAATTTTGACTTTTTATCTCAATATTTTCACTTTTTATCTCATAATTTTGTTTTTATCTCATGATTTTGACTTTGATTAATACGCATTATGTGGAAAATACAGTCATTAGTTTTCATCAGTTGACAGTAGAAACAGCACTTTTTTCTTCTACAGACACTCCTCTCAGAATGGACGGAGCAGATATAATAAAAAAAAAGTAAGACTTAAGTAAATAAAATTTTAGACCTAAGATGAAAATATGGGTGTTAAGACATTTTAAGGCCTAAAATGTAAGTTTCTGAATTTTAGACTTTTTTAGACCCTGCAGTAACCCTGTTTACATTAAAACAAACTCAGTGCCAGTCGTAACAGCAATAGTGCACATATCCAAAAGAAAAATAAACTGTCTATTTCATAACAATAATACACATATTAAAAAACAAACTCCATTTCTTATCAATGATACACATAAAAAAAACCAACTAAAAATAAACTCAAAAACACTGTCATTTTAACTCAACCTCTCTTTCATACCTACCTCATTACAGTCGTCCACCAGGATGAAGAACAGGTCGAAGCGACTCATAATGGGCGCCGTCAGGTTTACATTCTGCTTCAGACTCTTGCTGCGGTCGTAACGTCCACCTACAGGGTTGGCAGCAGCGAGGATGGATGTGCGAGCATTCAGCGTGGCCTGGAGGTGACAAGAAGACAAAGGCACATTTATTTGTACAGTATAATTCAAGGTGCTTTATATAAAATACGTAAGAAAATTTAAATGATTAAGATGCATTAAAAGACAATTAAAATAAGAGACAAAAACATTTAAAAACAATTGAGAATCTAAGTCAAAGCTCCAGTGAACAGTAATGTTTTCAGTCTGATTTAAATTAACTTTGTTTGGTTCTGATTTTGGAAACACACAGTAAACTTGTCCCCGATGACCTATGACCTCAGAGCTCTGGATGCTTTATAGCAGAGGTGTCCAAATCCAGTCCTCGAGGGCCGGTGTCCTACATGTTTTAGATATTTCCTTCTTCCACATGATTCAGTTCCCAAAACTAGCAGTTCCACAGTAAAAAAGAATTAAAATACGCAAACAAAACGAAAAAAAATGGCCAAAGTCGTCAATAAAATGCAGAAAAACGAATAATAAACTGACAAAATAATTAGTAATATAAAGAAAGTGGAGCAAAATTAAAGAAAAAAACTATAAAATAAAAAACATAATGTAGAAAAATACACAATAAGCAACAAAATGAAGGAAAACTTTGTGTCTTATTTTGTTCATCTTACTAATTAACTTATTATATTGCAGTTGGTGGGCACTTTTATCCAATGTAAATCAAACATCAGTGGTAAAGTACAATGAGTAAAACATTATCAGGTGCAAGAAAACCTGGGTGACGTGAAATTATAGCAAACTGGAGGACAGAACAAAAACAGGATTTGAGGTGACGGTTGGTTAAGCATGAATGGTTTTGAATGAAAAGTGCTTTATAAATAGGAGTGGAAGGAGAGTAATATAGTAATATATTAAAAATGTTTAGGTATTTATTCAAATGCAGATATGGCAAAGGTTAATTTTTGTTTTTCTTCACTGAAAAAGGCATTTAATGATAAGGCACTTCCTGGTAAAATAAAATAAATAAATCACACTTGCACTATAGTAGTCTCAAACATTCTATAAGTTGTGCATAAATTCTAAACCTTATATTTTATCAGTAGAGTTGAGCTGTTTCTTAAATGTGTGTTAGATAATGCAGCCCGTTGGCGTTACCTTGACTCCAGCCTTGGTGATGCTGATGGTCTGCTGCTCCATGGCTTCATGAATGGCCACTTGGTCCTTAAGGTCCATTTTGTCAAACTCATCAATGCAGCACACGCCCTGGAAGAAAACACACTCATTAAAAGTGCTGCGACGACATGCTCTTATGCCGATTTGATTCTTTTGCGATTTTTTTGGGTGCCGATTCGATTTAAATTGTGATTCTTCGATTTTCCGCTTGCCTTTTTAACACCAGAACAGGTGAAAAAGCTGAATGATGATGCCTATAGAACATATCAGGAGCTATAATTCCCCCCAAAAAATGCAAATTACATGTGAGTTAGTTCAGATTTATTCAGCAGTTATATATTTGAACCACACTGTGGGAAGTAAACATCTACATTTATCTGAACACAACACAAATAGGAGCCTTTAAATGAACATACTTCATAATAAAGTGTACATGTCCAGCTCTGCTCTTCCCTTCTGTTAGAAAGACCACACACTTTAATTGTTGTTGATTGTTTAACTATATTTATTCAGGAACAAGTCATTTTCTCTAAATTTGCAGATATCCCGCACGGTCCTGAACGCACCACCTCTGTGTTGTTGCTAATCACCCCCTTTTTCCCCAACTCTAATTCATATGGTTTATTACTGTGTGTAAATGACACAAGGTCAGATTAAAAACACAATACAGTTGGAATAGATATTAACATAGTGTATTGTTTATCTGCGCATAAGTTAATGCTGTTTAACGCTGGTGTGTTGTTGAAGCTAATACGATAATAAGCTAGCTGTCATCTGTGTGCCTTCTGTGTATTCCATGACACATATTATACATGTGAGTGACTCATACAGTCATCTATGGTCTTTACAAGCAGTCATTTTTTTCCATCCAGCTTAAAATGAATAATTTGAATATGGGGGGAAAAAATTGATTTTTGAACAAAAATAAAAACATTTTAGAAAAAGAAAATTTAAAAATTTAATTTGATTTAAAAATCATAAAACAAAAAATCCCAATACATATGTTAATCGATTTTTTTCCTCCCACCCCTACTCATGAATACTGAGCTCCACACTGGCCTTTATGCTAATGTAAACACACTGAAGTTCGCAGTTTGATGATACTCACATTGTCGGCGAGCATCAGAGCGCCGGCCTCGATGACGAACTCGTGCGACTCCTCATCTCGGACCACCGCCGCCGTCAAACCGGCTGCACTGCTGGCTTTGCCGCTCGTGTAAACAGCTCTGGGACTGAACTCCTCCACGTGTCTGTGTAGAGAAACAACAGATTTATGTTTACACAAAACAATGGGTTTGTTTGGTACAATAGGGGTGGGAGATGAGTTTTTTTTTTTTAACTTCTTCCCACTCCCTTTTGAATGTGTTACTTGCCTTCTTATTTTTTATTTATGCTATATTTTCTTTGTCTTATTTTATCAATTATTGGCCTTTGAAAGATAAAATGTTTTTGTGTTTGACATATTCGAAATAAAATGACTAAACTAAACTAAACAATGCCGTTTGAAATTACATTTATGACTAAGCCAATAATGAACCAAAATTGAAAAGGGAAAAAAACAGCAGATGAATTACCTGAGGGCAGTTTTATCAACTGTTTATTTGAAATAGAACATGAGTTTTTGGTCCAGTTGCTGCTACATTCATGAACTATTTGCATCCTGAAGCATAACTTTTAAATTTAGAATATATAAAACACATTCACACACACAAAACTAATTCTAATTAAAGGAATATTACACCCACAGAATGATGTGCCCTCATTTTCTACTCACCCTAAATTATTTTTGTAATATAAACACACTAAATGTTACCAAATACTTTTTATTTCAAAGTAACATAAATCTTACTTATGTGTCCAAAATTTTAAGACTTTTGAAAATTCCCCCCAAAAATTTAATGGATTCATTTCGAATCTGAATGTCAAAACAAAAAAATGTAAAATAAAAAATACACTTAAAATATGACACATATTCGAAAAGGAGTGAGAAGAAGCAAAGCTGATGAACTCCCAACCCTTGTCCTTAGAATTTAAGACATTATAATTCAAATTAAGGCCTAAAAATAGGTAGATAGGGACTGATGAAGGACAAATCAATCCTTTGACAAATTCAAAAAAAAAAAAAAATCTAATAAGAAAAAAAGACAAACAGCTGCTTTTCTTTCCATTATTATCTAGTAGCTGCAATAAACTATAACACGTCCTACAGCGCCACCTTCTGACAGTATACAGCCTAGTTTATTTGTTCCAAAGATGGAAACAACTTGACATTTAAATCAGATTTGACAATTATTCATCACATTTATTTCAACAGTAACACTAGACTGGTATATAAGCAGAGAACACTGACGCTAATTATGACTTTTCCATGTTTTTTTGTGTGACTTACTTAAGGAACTGGCTCTTAGCAGTACTTGGATCTCCCACAATGCATACGTTGATGTCCCCTCTCAGTGAAGTTCCCTCCATGGTCGTCTTGGGAACGCCTCCAAACAGCATCAACAGGACGCCACGCTTCACTTCATCATTTCCTGCACCATCGACGTCATTGTTTTATTAGAAAACACACGCTTCACCCACTCTGACTGCATCAACAAAACAAATGTACAACTAAAGGTACATTTGTTTGGACAAATATAATGATGATAATAACAAAGACCGCTCAGAAGATTTTAATTCAGAGCTGATGTCTATACGTGTTCATAGTTTTTGTAAAGGCTTGAGAAAGTGCTATATCTTACACTGATTAAATCTCAGACCCATTCATATTGTCCATGTTACTGATAACAAATCTACAGAAAAAAGAAAACGTGTTGAAATTAAAGTTGAATTTTAACCTTATTTTTTCCTGCATGGTGGGGAACACCTGGGATAATTTCCTACGCAGTCCACATTTCATAGTTTGGAATATTTACCATTTAGTCCTTTTCACAAATCAAGCTTTTAGTTTGTTTTATTGTTTTTATCTTTTAATTTGTAGCTTTTATTATGCTTTATTGTGTTTTTATCTTAATATTTTTAGTTTTGATTATATTTTATTGGGTTTATCTTAGTATTTTTAGGCTTTTATTATGTTTTAATGGGTTTTTATCTTCGTATTTTGGGACTATAATGGAGCATGTGCCCCTACTTCTTGCATGGTCTGGACCACCTGGGATAATTTCCTGTGCAGTCCAGATCTCATATTTTGGGATACTTACCATCTAGTTCTTTAATAAATCATTAACATTTACAAAACACAAATGTAAAATTTCAAAGGGATCCAGAATCTCTTCCAGGTCAAACACCAAAATCTAATCATTTGTACCCCCAATTTTCATCAAGTCCATAACGTTTTGAGTTATCGTGCTAATTTACAGACAAACAGGCAAAAACAGAACCTCCTCTGTGGACCTCTCTTCATTTGGAGGGGAGGGGGGGGGGTTGTCTTGGCAGAGGTTTGCGCTCTCAGAGTGCTTTTCTAGTTTCGTAGGCTTTTCTGTTATTGGTGTGTATGAGAAACTGGAACTAAATTGAACTAAATCTTTCACTTTGCAAATTCACCCCATGGGCCACATTGGAACCTTTGGCGGGCTGCACTGGGCCCCCGGGCCACATGTTTGAAACCCCTGTTATAGAATGAAATTCATTTACCCAGGTTTTGGTTTTGGTTACATAAAAATTTATATATAAAAGAAGCTAAATGGAGTAGAATATAAACTACCATAAAATGTCAGATCAGCTGTGATGGTTTAACTTGATGGTGAAAAGGTGGCGGCACTGACCGTGGATGGTGGGGAAGAGGCTGGTGCACAGGTTGTGGTAAAGGTTCTTGTCTTGGCTCATCTCGAACACCTTCTCCCATTCTTTTTCTGTCATCTGGCTCTTGATGCTTTCAGCGGTCTGCTCCTCCTCTCGCAGCTCTTTACCTCCAAACTAGACGATAAATGGACGCGGTTACTGAACATCCAGCCGCAGAAACAACACTGGGTTTTTTTTCTTCATCTATCACAGTAACAGCACAGCGAAGGACTCTTACAGAAGCTCTTTAACAAGTCATAAAAACTACTGAGTGCATCGTTAGCACTGACTGCCCACTTTGGAGATCATCTGCAGCAGTTGATGCTCCTGGTGTCAAAGACTGTTACCACCAAAAATAATAAATGTTTTATCTTCTCCAGTCCAGAAGAAGATACAGCTTCTACCCCAGAGTAATCATTACATTGAAATCTGCAATAACGAATAAATATATGAAATAATCACCAATGTGCATAAATGAAGAATCAACAGTAAAGTGTGTCGTCAGGCACAACAAGCCCCGCCTTTCACATATTTTGCCATTTATTTTGGCATCAATCCAGCTGATGTCATCTCATCTATGCATGGGCCAATATCAGCATATCACTTGCCTCTGTATATGTGCCAAATTGGGAAAAAAAAATTGATATTTTTAATAGAGATGTGAAATTCTGCCCATTAGAAGCAAATGGGAGAAGAACAAAGACTTTAAAAATTCCTTCTTTTTTTTTTTTTTTTACCTATTTTTCCCCAGAATGTAATGACATCTAATCTGGGTCACTGGTAATCTATAAACTCAATTTGGTATGAATTCACCCAATAGATTTGCTGCTAGAGACATTTGAAATTTCACTGATTATAAGTAAAGAAATAAAGCAAGAAAGAAATAAAGAAATGAATACCAAAGTATTTCTGAAACATGATGAGGATTATTTATGGAAAATAGACTCTGTAAAAGTCAAAAAAATGAAATTTTTTTTTTAACTTGCCTGCAATTTTGTGTCTAAAAGAAAAGATCAACAGCTAGTATGACCTGAATATATCATTGACAGTGCCACCCAGTGGTGTTTTTGTGCATTACATGCTTCTTACAAAATGGGGAGACTACCTAAAAAGTTTGGTGTCGAAGGACTTAGATTTAGATTAGACATCAGGGTTCAAAGTCACCTCTACCAAACGGTTGAGCTGACCAACAAAGGGTTAACATGTCAGAACAGTCTTTAAAGTTCATGAATCGCTTACTCGTGGGTTCGTCGGGGCCACGTTGCAGGCGAGGAAGGCCAGTCTGTATGAGAGCTCCCGGACCCCCAAAGCCTTCAGCCCCCTCAGACCTTCAGCTTCAAAGCCTTGTGGTCCACCAGCGACACGGGTACTGGTCTCTGCACGCACCCCTAAACAAAAACACAAAACACACTCACCTTCTGAACTGTACTTTCTTGACCATTCTGGGTTGAACAGAACTTCTCTCAATTACATCAAAATGCTACATTTAGAACAGCCTACTTTGTATGTCGCAAGGTAACATTAAAATTAGACAAACTAACAGCACAGCAGTAAAGTATATGTGGTTTCCTTATAGGAAACCACAGGATATTCTGGTTATAATTACATCTTAAACATCACTTCAACTTCAGCATCATGGTAACAACAAACTGTTACTGCTTTGGTTTGTGTCAGAGGGACTGGATATGGACATCACCATCACATGGAGTTTTTTTTAGTTACTTTTCCTAAACTCAGAAGGGATTCAAAGAAATACCAATAGTGAAAACAAGCTTGTAAACCAGTGGAATTTATAGTTAAAATGTGACCAAAGAACCTGTATGTGTTCAATGTTTGGTTGAAAGGAGCCAATACCAGCGACTAACATCTGTGCAGGTTTGTTTATGCATATTATATATATATATATATATATATATATATATATATATATATATATATATATATATATATATATAAAGTGGTACCTCTACTTATGAAATTAATTTGTTCCAGAAGTGTTTTCTTACCGCAAATTTTTCACAGAGTCAGATTTTACATGTAAAAGGCCTAATTCGTTCCATAGCCCCCCAATACTACCCCCTCAAACCTTTTAAAAATTATAAAAATGTACCGATTTTGTATGAAATATGTGTTAAAAGAAAATGTAGATTTAGATTTTAGATGTCATTTATTGGTCTCAGTGGGGAAATGTGTCTTTCCTGACTGAATATTTAACCATTAAAATGAAGAAGACATGCAAATCTTTTTCAAACCGTTGTAGTTGTTTTAATTGTCACTTTCACCTTCAACAATGTTTGTTGACGGATGTTTGGTGAAATATCAATCCAAAACTAATGCCTTTGATGACTTTTCATAATCTTCCCAAAATGCACAAGACATACATCATCATATTGGGTGATAGCATGACTCATGAATATTTTTTCGGGATGTTTTTTTCCCACAAATTTGGAAAGTTGATTACATTTGTCCAGCATGTCTTATTGTTGCTGATGGAATAATGGCTGCCTCCTCCTCCTTTTTTTAACCATCTCTTTTTTCACTTCTATTAATAATGTAAAGTAATTACATGGATCTAATCATAAGTTTGTAGGCTAATAATATTCAGTATTTAATGAGTCCAAATGTATCAACATGATGCTAACACCAGTGCAGATGGCCCAGATTACAGTGTTAGTTCAGATAAATACACACCTTTACACTAATGCTCCTTTTCTTTACACTGACTTTGACTCTAGCATCATTTCAGTTCTTCTATATTCTGCTTCTCCATTGAATCATATAAAAATGAAGCTACATCGACATTATTTTTATCAAGTATTATATGTGCACACCAGGTACCAACCACTGTAATGTGTTTGATTGTCCAATCATTCAGGAAACTTGGAGCTCATGAATATTAACAAGGACATTTTGACATCATTTGAGATCAGTCCTAGTCAAACTGTACCTGGGGTGCTGAGCTGAGACACATCCGGTACGACGATGAGGGTCCCTGTGAAGTCGCATCGATCTCCAGCCTGAGCCGTCTCCACCGCCTCGGCCCTCAGAACGATCTCCAGGGAGCGTGGGATGGAACCGCGAGGCAGCTCCGCCTGCGTCTCCTGAATACGAACCTGAACACAACAGGTACGTTCGTCAACCGTGCACGACCCCAGCTGAACCCACCGCTCACTGACAGTTACGCTTTCATACTTTACCTTCTGGAAGTCGATGAACTTGGATTTGTGTGTGTCCAGGTGGAAACGGGAGCGGTTGTTACAGACAGGGTTTCTGCAGATGGTCGGTGGGGAGTATTTGAACTGCTGAGGGACGTCTTTGATCACAGCCTGACAGTCCATGCACAGGAAAGTACCGCTCACCTGTAAACAGAAGCTAGGTCACGTTTTCTAGCACCTTATCATTTCAAATGTGTTTATTTTTATTTATTGCTGTATATCTACCTAGTTTTCTTAAATTATTAATTTTCAATCCTGAAAGGAGTGATATTAAACTTTTTTTTCTTAATTATGCCTTTTAAAACATTTCCCTGTGGTCTACAAAAACTGTAAATGACATGCTTGGGTCTGAATTTTTCACTAATTAAGTGTCTTAAGTTAATTTCCTTCAAGTCATGTTCTAGAAAAGTAACTAAAGAGAAAAACGAAGGAAAGAAAAACGATTCAGACCTGTTTTTTTTCCAACAGTGTTCAAAAGTCTTGTAGAAATACAGTGGTAGAACAAATTACTAAACTACCCCGAGCTTTGTTTTTGTTTTTTTTTCATTTTAATGCATGGTACAACTAAATGTACATTTGTTTGAACACATATAATAATTTTATGTGTGCTTATAAAGAAGAAGGAACACAAATCTGCCTGAGAACCGCAGTAAACAGCATCCTATCACATTTACAGTTGCTTCATGTATGTATTTTTTTTTACTAATGTTTTTTTCTTGAATTTAACCAGAACATACACAAGAAGACTTGGCTTAAATATACATACAGGCAGATAGTTGGCTCATTAGTTCTTGGATGACATGGAATAAAATTTAAAAAAGGATCACAGCATTAAAAATTAAATATTGAAAGAAATTAGAAATTAAATATAAGTACTCTCTTTTTTTTCTTTTTTTTTACATAAATCCTCTGATCGATATGGTTTCAATTTGGATTCCTATGAAGGATATGAATGATTCCGATATTCTGAGAAAGATATTGTCCTTTTCATGCAATTTACACGTCAAATGTACCATGTACTGTATGTCTCTAATGTAGCATAGAAGATAAAATAGAAAAATAAAATATATAAAAGGTAAATGTGGTAGAATAACAACATTCCTAGAGCTCAGGACAAGGTAAATTCAAGACTTTTTTTAAATGCTGTTTGAAATTAAATTTAAGACTAAGCCAACAATGAACCAAAATTGAAAAGGAAAAAAAAAACAGTAGATTAATTACCTGGGGGCAGTTTTACCAACTGTTTATTTTAAATAGAACATGACTTTTTGGTCCAGTTGCTGCTACATTCATGATAACTTTGAAATTTTGAATATATAAACACACACCATATAAACACACACTTGTAAAAAACTAATTATAGTTAAATAAATACTACACCCACAGAATGATGTGCCCTCATTTTATACCCCCCCTAAATTCTTTTTGTAATATAGACAGCCTAAATGTTACCAAATACTTTTTATTTCAAACTAACATAAATCTCACTTATGTGTCCAAACTTTTAAGAATTTTGAAAATTCGATTTAAGACATTTTAATGCCAATTAAGGCCTTATATTTAGTACAATGAATTCAATGCCTTTTAAGACTTTTCAAGGATCTGCAGGAAACATGAATAAAAAAATAAATAAAAATCATGAAATGTACAAACAAAATGAAAAAATAAATAAATTAAACAAGGTTTTCTGAATATGTCTATCTGCAGATGCATCAGGACGTGCATCATTTATACTGTGCATGTGTTCTTACCAGCTCAGGGTGCACTGGGTGTGTCCTCACCACCTGACCACTGATCCTCACCAGAGTTCCAATACGCATGGACGACAGCTCACGAATCCTGGATTAAACACAACACAGGAAAATGTTCTCAAATCTGACATTATTTTGTCAACGTACAAAAGCAGACTTCAGGATTTTCAGTGTTTCTTACTTGTGTCTACTCGGCAGATCCTGGATGGCGAGGTAGAACTCTTTGTTGAGGGGGACATTCCCATGATCCCTTGCAAAGTTGCGAACAGCCCGACAGAGGTATGGGTACACTCTGAATAACAGAACACACTTTAAGTTAATACTTTACATTGATTAGACTTCGACTGTTTTATTGTCCATTAAACTTTACATAAAATGGAAATTTCTCTTATTATTATCATTATTATTAATAATTTTTGTTTTATATTTTTAACTTGTTTTATCTATTTGACTTTATGGTCTTAGTGCTTTTTTTTTATTGTGCTTTTAGTTTTCTGTACAGCACTTGGCTCTACTGTGGTTGTTTTAAAGTGCCATATAAACAAAATTAGATTTAATCAGATTTATGTGCCTCCATCCTACTGGAAAATGACATTTCACTTTGCATAGAGTTATTTAGAGTTTATTGTTGCACATTAATGCTTAGATGTCATTTCAGTCAACAAAAAAACCCCAATAAAGTCTATTTATCCAACTAATACACAGGTCCATTTTGAATGCCGTTATAAATTAGCATCAGTGGGATGTAAGATTGGATGTAACCACATACTTTTACTCAAATACTAAATTCAAGTACAAATGTCAGGTACTTTCAGGTCATATATTGCTCTCCATGATTTAATGGTATCATCTCGTCTTTTCTTCATCATCTGGGCATTATGTCAGAAGGAAGCATCTACTCTTAAATCATGTTAGATTTATTTGATCACAGAATATATTGATATAATTAATCAAATGACCTCATCATGATCATCTGCACAAGTAAAACCCAACATATATATTAATACAATACACATACAGTCAAGGAAAGCATTATTAGACCATCAAAGGTCATCAAAACAATGCTTATGCTATCTGTGTTTATCATGTGAGTAAAATATACTGAACAGTAAACATGGAATCCCTATTTTTGTCATAATAACATAGATATTGACGTAAGAACTGAAGTGATTTTAGTTATTATTAAGAAAACATGGAAAATGGAAGGATATTAGCTCTGAAATTAAACTATTATGAGATATATTTGTTATTGTTATACTTATCCAAACAAATGTACTTCTAGTTGAACCAGGCATTAAAATGAACAAAAATTTAATAAAGCAAGGATGGTTTAATATTTTTTTCCACAACTGCACATAAACAACATGTGCAATAGGAAATGTTGTCACACGTATGTTAAATACATTTAGCTGATAATATTAACACTTTTAATTAACAATTTCAAAGCAGTTTTTTTTTGGTGGAGCACTTTTATAAACTTAAAAGTTCCAACTAACATGTAATAACACACTAGCATTTCCTGACCATACAACAGTTAACCCTTTAGGGTATGTAGTTTGACCATCTCTGAATGCTTCTGATTTTGCCTTTCTTTGTATCATTGAAAAATGTTTATCCTACTTATGTGACAAATATATGATCAGATAAGTATTTTTTATAGTTTAACACACTTAATTAACACATTAAGCCCAAACATACACACATTCACATTGGGAGAAATCACTATTTATAGCAATACTAACAAGAAACATGCTTCATGAACTGATCTGGAGATGGAAACATGTAAATATAAGCTCCAAATATGAAAAAGTGAAATTAATTGTGTAATCATGTGTGATAACAGAGAGTGGAGGGTTAAAACTGCTGCTTATTCCAACCCTGTGTTTAGAAATAAAACAGTATTTGTCAGTTTGTGTCTGTAGTTCGTTCACCTGTAGTATTCTTCCTGGATGGTGGTCGCCAGCTCCTGGTTGAAGCCCTCCAGGTCTGTGAAGCTCACCAGTAGAGTATTCCTCTCAGGCCTAATAAGCTCCTCAGCCTCCCTGACATACTTCACCTCACCATCCCCGGTTTGAAACCTGACAAAAACACCAAAAAACTAAATCAAGCCGACACAAAAACCATCTCCACATCCACAGAACACAAGCAAATAAACACACATTAGTGAATATATGAGTTTGAAGCCTGATTCGACTGACAGATCTTATATAAACCATACTATTGTCTGACTTACTCTTCCAAGAAAGCCTGGAATAACTTCTGGCATTTTTCAGCCAACTCGTCTTTAACCATTTCCCCGGCATGCTCCGCGGCTGCTGCGGTAACGTCCATGATGGAAACAAAAACTGACGAAAAAGTGGCACGAAAGCGTCAAAAACTGAAAATACTGATCCGAACTGCTGCTCTACAGACACGGATACACGCACAGACAGCACGCCGAGCTCCGGACAACAGAGAGGAGTTTCGCGCGAAATGGATCACCACGTGACATTTGGCGCGCCAGTTTTAACCAATAGCAGTTGACATGTAAATGTTCTGTGGTTTTGAGCCAATCGGGGCTGCAAATGTTAACTGACGTGAAGTTCTCTTAAAGAACTATTAACTATTAACTATTTATATTATTGTAGGCTTTTTGTATCATCATTTGTTTATGACATGCAACGTCTGATGTTTTATATATTCGTGTAGTCAATTTTTTGTATGTTCTATGACAAATAATATATTCTTGGGGGTGGGGTGACTGCTGTTTAACTATTTGAGCTCAAATGAAAGGGTTAAACACGTCATGCTTTGGGATCTTCGAACTGTGTTAAATGGAGATAAATTACTCAATTACGTGAAACCACTCCAATAACAACCACATGACCACTGTAATGGCATTCACTATCTTATCCATTGACACTTGAGAAGATATAAAATGAGCAAAATTAGCATTGTATTAGTGAAGTGACAGTTGGAAGTGTTGCGACAGGTGCGAGCCATTTACGGCAGTTTTATAACTTATTTTGTCACGGACCTTCTCACAGTTTTCTGCATCTTTTAATGGCTGTTTTTCAATTTATATAGTAAAAATCAAAGTTATACGTAGTTAAAAGCAATAAACGTGTTGCGAATGTATTAATAAAGCTCCAAAATACATCTGCTGTACCACAACCGTAAATGCTGAAAACAAGAGAAGAACTAATCCCATTGGTTGACAGTGATGCACGTGCCTTTCAGTCACAGGTTAACTTTTTTTGAATTGATAAACGATTAAACCAAGTGATGTACCAAAAGTATTGAAAGTTAATTAGATTACTTGCCATATTATAAATGATCAATTACTAATGTAGATTTTTTTTTTTACTTCAAGAAATCGCCTTTGGTTCTGCATCATGTTCTACCTCTGTTGAGGGTTTTGTTTTTAAACTAAAGCACTGTGTTTATAATGGTTGCAAATATGTTTTATGAATGATTTTGCATTCACAAATTAAAACAGGCAATCATCACACATGAAAAGGAGAAGAAATTAATTAAAAGTGAGTTTAATAGACAAAAAGGAGTCCTTGGAGTAACTCTGGAAAACTATAGTAACTTTAAGTCACCGCTAGAGGGAGGTATTTGCAATATGTGTATAGACATAGTATAATATATACAGTATACAGTATACTGTGTCTATGAATATGTGAACAAGAATAGACAAGTTACAACCTTCATTAAGGTGACACAAGTGGGTTTTCACTTCTGCTTCACCCCATTCCCATGTAGTGTTTGATTTCTAAAGAGGGAATTTATATAAATATAAGATAAAGATATGTTTTTCTTTTATTCATATTCTGTTTTTCTTTCTTTTTTCTTTTTATATTTTTCACAAATTTATTTGGTTTCTTTGGTTTGCTGTGGGTTTTCATTTTTCTGGTTTTTATTTTTATTTTTTTTCTGTTCATTTTGTTGAATAGTTCCTACATTTTAAAAAAAAAAAATTTAATTTAACCTTTATTTACCCAGGTGTGTCCCATTGAGATCAACAATCTCTTTTTCAAGGGAGACCTGCCCTATCAGTGGATGTCTTTGGATGTTCTAATTATTGAATTAAGCAGAAAACATAATTTTCAAACTTTAAAAGTGGGAACAACAAGAAGAATTGTTTGTATTTTTTAAATGACAGCCGACAATTATCACATATGAAAACGAGGGGGAATAATTGGAGTAACTTTGCAGAAATGTAGTAACTTTAAGTGACGCTAGAGGGAGGTATTTGTCACTTCTGTCATCCTATTCTCATGGAGACTTTGATTTCTGAATGTGTCGAAAAAAATAAAAACAAAGATTATTTTGTTCAGTTTATTTTTTTGTTTTATATTTCCTTTTATGTTAGTTGTATTGTTTTAGTTTGATTTCTTTGCTTTGCTTTACATTTTGCTGGCTTTTTTCTTAATTTTCATTGTCATATTTTCTATGCTTTTTTATAGATTTTTTTCATTCCTTTGTGTTCATTTTTGTTTTTATTATTAGTAGTATTATTAATATTGTCCATGTTATGAATATTTTGTTCATTTTGCTCTCTATTATGTTATTTCCAGTCATTGTTTTTTGTTCATATTGTTTGGACGTTTTACAGGTTTGTTAATTTTGTTGACGTTTTTAAGTTTTGTCTATTTCGATTTTAAAAAAAGGTGCATTTTGTTAATAAATTGACCATTTTTTTCTTAATTTTACTCATCAGGTAATTCATTTTGTGTTTATTTCGGTTATTTTTTAAATTATGGAACTGGTTGAAATCAGTCAATACTTTTACCAAACTTTCTTATTCTCTTTATTTGCAATGTGTCCAAGACATGAAGAGACCAAATGTACTGTTTTTTTCTTTATTATTTTTTAAATCAACATACATTTTCATCTATATATAAGTCCATATGTCTATATTGTCCCACACAAACACAGTCTTTGTCCCACATCTGATCCAACACTGTTTATGAGTAAACACTGGGTTCTACTCCATTATTCCATCCATTTGTATTCTACCATCATTCTCACGTCTTCATCTGCCATAGGAACACAAACGCTCCCAGCAGGTGATTGGTTTCACCTGTCACATTGTATGAATCCACCAGGAACTGAACAGGAAGTTATCGCAGGCCATTTGGACGCGGCTCAGTCTTTCTTTGCCTCTATATTTCTCTCTTTGTCTTGACCTCTGATTTTCCCACGATTGTTCAGTGACAGGAAACTCAGTGAACCTGACCATCTGTGGACACACACAAAACCCAACACACACACACACACAACAGCATTAGTGTCCTAAATAAATACAAACATATTTCAGTTTAAATTCACCTAAAACATGTAAAATAAACAACACTGGTCAGTATTATCATATGTCATAATGTTACAGATATTTAAACATGTAAAAATAAACATTGTGAAATAAATAAAACCAAAAAGTGTCTCATATGTTTTGTAAAATGTTAATTTGTAAAACAGAAATCACAGCAGTCAGATAAATAAATGATATTTTTAGGATATGGCTGTTTATATAATGACATCAAGGTAGAGGTAGTGCACAGAATATTTCAAAAATAGGGAAAAATAGACATAAGTTCCTTATAATGTGCAAAAATTAACTGAATCGACAACAAAATGAACATATTTGGACAAAAATAAATAAATAATTAACAAAGTAAACATAAACTAACTACATGACTAATTGATTGAATGCACAAAAAATCATAATAAGAGAATAATATAATCAACATGTATTTTAACATTTTTTTTTTGCTGGTGTTGGTTGGTTTGGATGTTTGTTTGTTTCTTTGTGTAAAAGATAACACAAAAAGTTATAGACAGATTTTGATTATATTTTCGGTGTAGGTTAGTAATGGAGAGATCTGGAAATGATTAGATTTTGGTGGTGATTAGGGAGGTTACCTTGGTGGAGGTCTGCACTCTCAGAGTGCTTTTTCTAGTTTTAATGAATAAAATTATAAATAAAATGACCCAAACTGGAGAAAAAATGGCCCAAAAAAATAAACGCAAACAAAAACACTTGACAAAATAAGCAAAACTGAATCAACAAAATGAAAAAAAGCTGTCCTGAAATAAACACTTATTAACAACTAGAAAAACAAAAAATTAACAAAATGATGGATGAAATTAACTGAATTGATAAACAAAATTAGCAGAAATTGACAACCAGCACACAGAATAATCAACATGTACAAAAAATTAGCAAATTCCCCTAAAGAAAAATAAAACATTATAATGAACAAATTAAACAAAAACTAAACAATTAAAAAAGGAAAATGAATAATATAATCAACAAAATGAATATGAATAATGTACTAATACATACAACCTAGTAGTGGTTCTAAACATAGAACAGAAATTAATTATTAAACGTTAAATCTTTTTTCACAATGTTTTTTTTAAAATATTAGTTTATGAAACAGTAATGAAAACACCCATATAAATTAGTATTCAGAGAATCACTAATCTCATCCCTATTTTGTGCCAATGTCAAGTTTCTATGACAACCCGTTCTTGACTTAGATCCAATCATGTGATTTTGACCTTTCTGCTAAATGTGACCTTGACCTTTGACCTTTTGCAATATTGATAATTTTGTTATATGTACATGCTTATGTAATTTCATGGTGATATCTCAAGTATTCGTTGAGTTATAGCATGATATGTCTCTGCGGACACACACACACACACACACACACACACACAAGGTGATTACAATAATCTCTCCCAACCAATGGTGGGCGACATTAACAATTTTATATATAAAGCAGAAGAATCCCATTAAAGTTCAGATATTTACATTTAAACCCAGTCTGCAGTGTATTCAGAGGTGTTACTCTGTCCTGCAGGTGAAAAAAATAGGATCGATAAAACATTGTTTAAAAATATAACAGGATATAAAAAGCTTTAAAAAGAGTTGTTTCCTGTTTATTTGTGTTCACAATGTGGGATGTTTTCTTTGTTTTGGCTCCAATGAGTTTGATTTGAGATGAAACAATGGCTCAGATTGAAGCTATATAGGAGTTTGGGAGTTTTTTTAAAACCATGTTTAAAAAAAAAAAAAATCTGATACTTGTCTTGTTGCTGATGAAGAAGAGTGTTAAAAATGTAAACATAATGGCAGATTACAGTGTATTTTTTATATATTTGATACTGACATGACATAAAATTTATCTTTTGGTTTTGAGAATCATAATAAAGCATCATATTCTACTCTGTCCAGTCAAAAAATGTCATTAAAAATTTTATTTATTTCAGCAAATAGTAATTAAAACAAGTGAATGTATTCATAAAGCCACATCATTTGCAGAAATTTGCACACTTCACACAGATTTATATTTTACTAGTGGGGACCTACATTTATATTTAACCTTCTTGGGGACCTGAATTTTGGTCCCCATAGTGTCAGAGGTCCCCATGGTGTGACTGAGTAAACATATCAATGTCCCCATAAAGATAGAAGTACAAGCGCGCACACACACACACAGTATCCTCTGTATTTTGCATTTTTTCACTGTAAACCATGTCGTTACTTCGTTTTGTTGTCTGAACCTGCTTTACCCTCATTAGGGTCATGGGGTCACTGGGGTCAAACCTAATCCAGCTACAATGGGTGAAGGCAGGGCACACCCCGTATGAATGTGCAAACCTGTTCATCAATGTAAAATTAAAGTTGAATGTGATTATATTAAAAACAACAAAACAAAACACAGAAAACTTAATTTTTACTAGTTAAGCAAAGACATTAATGAACACAAAAAAAAGCATCTTCACCCACTGTCATTGATTCAACTCCATGGGTTTTACTTGTGGATCAGTGTTGTAGAAGATGACAGTGTTTCCATTGTAACTACAGTGAAAAATATAAAACATAATTTTGACTTTCATCTCATAATTTTGACTTTTTATGGTCGCACATATAAAATCTAGTTGAGTGAACCAAATTAAATTGCATAGGGTTAGGGTTATTTTAATTTCATTTGATTCACTGTTTTATATTTTTCAGTCTACAGAGTGTCTGAACATCCAAATACCTGGTGATCGTGAAAAGACAACAAAATGTATTTATTTACATGCATTGGGTGTTTGGATGTTTATGGGTTAAATGATGCAGTCAGTAGCTTCTCTTTTCTTAATCAACCCTTAGTTTGTAAAGGCTTGCTGCATCTTTCTGTCACTTTGTGTAAATAAACTGAGCCTTGTCTCTGCTGGTATCGACGGTGATGTACTGTGTCACTTAGTGAGCGTTGAACTGTTCAAGTGTGTGATTGTTTTAGCTGCTTGTTTTTCCTAAAATGAGCTGCAGGAAGTGTTTCCTGTTTTGAACACTATGTATAGAAGAGAATTGAGTTGTTGTGTGTATGTGTGTATGTGTATGTATGTGTGTGTATGTGTATGTATGTGTGTGTGTGTGTGTGTGTGTTCATGAATAGGAGAAAGAAAGGGAATAGACTCATTTATACTAGCAGGTAGAATATATGATTTTTCCTGAAACAATAGTACAGACATTTGTATAGAACAGCCTCAGAATCTGCTCTTCATTGTGGACTTGACTGACTGTATTCTTCCTCCCTGGTCTCTCACATCTCCCCCTCTTCATCTTCATCCTCTTTCCTCCAGGAAACGGGTCACAGTAAACTTCCAGCTTCTGTTTCTCTCACTTCCCATTGGAAGTAAATATGTGAGAAGCACTTTTGAGTGTAAGTCTATTGGAAAAATGGATGTCCTGACCCTGACGCTTCCCGCTCTCTCACGTATAAGTGTCCGACTGTTTAGATCATCAACATAAATCCACCAAACAGCAGCACAAAACCTGCACTAGACACACCCACAAACCAAAAACACAGCAAAGACCAGGCTTGGGGGTACTCTAAAAAGCGTGACTGGGCTTAATTAACGCTTTGATGCACACTGGTCACTCCAGTGGACAGTTGTTCTACAGTTGTTCTCTTGTATATTCATGGTTATATATATATATATATATATATATATATATATATATATATATATATATATATATATATATATATATATATTCATGGTTCTAGTTCTATATCAGTCAGTTCATATCATTACTGTAACTGCTCTGTTCTTAATATTGTACCTGATCTGCACTAACATGTTTACCTGGAAAACAATTGTTTGTTGTTAGACTGTAATTAACAGTCTCTTATTCTATGGCCCTCTAGAATGTTGCGACAGCTCCCATTCACTTTGAATGGACGTTCCCAGCGTTCTACGGGCAGATTTTTTTTTCGATAACTGCCCGCTGCGCCATTAACGAGTTTTGTCACTTCAGAGTCACGGTACCATATCACTCCGCAGGTAGTTCAGCCACTTTGAAAGTAAATATTCAATTGTCTGTCTTTTCTCAAAATAAGCAGTAATAAGCTGTAATAACCAGTAGAATAAGTGCGATAATGTATTGCCCACACGTCACTATCAGAAAAATATTTTCTGACAGGGCCGCCCCGAAGGGAAATATTAAGTTGTAAGTCCCATTAGCTGATTGTATTCTCATTATTCTATGTTATAATTTTGCATCTTCAGTATCATATAAATAACAAATTATATTACCCTTTATTTGTGTTACTGTTATTATAATTAATTGTAATGCAGGTGGACTCAAACAAGCCTTATGACTTTTTTTCCCAGCCTCCAGCACATTTGATTTTGATTTGATTTGAATGCTTTATTTTGAACATGTGCAGAATGCAACAATAATCAATATAACAACAACAATAATAATAATAATAATATGTATAGGCCATTTACTTTCTATATTCTGTTTTATTCATGTATGTCATATTTCTTTTTTACCTTTTGTATACTGTTTATATGTGCAAATAAAACAAACAAGGCAGAAAGTAACTAATCATAAGTAATTCATTACTGTACATATTGAATAAACTTAACCCTTTGATGCATTAATTATCAGAACCTTAGCCAAGATATTTTTTCTAAGTGTTTATATTTCTCTTTAGGCTGAAAAAAGCAATGTGATTGAAATCTTTTTATGAACCTATTTTTATGGAGTTACAAAATTGTGTTTAAGCTTTGAACCAAAAACACGTGTATTTAAAATGCAATATTAGAACACTATGAAAAAAAAAAATTTAATGCAGTTTTTGTTGAAGAAGAGACTGTTAATTACAGTCTAATAACAGATCAGGTATTAAGAACAGACCAGTGACAGTAATGATATGAACTGACTGATATGGAACTAAAACAACTAAAACCATGAATATATAAGAGAACAACTGGAGAAGAACTGTCCACTGGAGTGACCAGGAAGCATCAAAGGGTTACATGTTTTTTTCTTCATTAGGTCACACATAAAAAATAGTTTAGTGAACCAAATTAAATCAAAATAATCCTAATTCGAAGTAATTTTATTTGGTTCACTCAACTAACTCTTTATGTGTGACCTTTTGAAGAAGTTTTTTTGATTCCATGTTTTATTTTTCAGTGTACTTTTTAGGTATGTGTACCTTACCTGAATATACATTTTTCTGGAAACTTTTTATTTTTACTCCCTAAATGTGTGCTTAAATATTTGTACTTTATACTCCTTATATTCTCAGAGTAGACTCATTACTTTTTCAAAGTAAACAGATGTCACAGTACAAAAAATAAGTCACTTCAGAGGGGAAATCAGTGGAGACAAATCATGACTATATACCATAATTATGACTTTTATCTCATGATTGGTACTTTAACTCATAAATTTGATTTTTTTTTTTTCAGAAATGTGACTCTTTTTCCTCATAATTATGCATTTCTTATTTCATATTTATGACTTCATCTCATAATTTATCCTTTTTATCTCACAATTTTGACTTTTAATTTCATTAATTTATCTCAGTTGTTACTTTTTTTTCTCCATTTGTTCATAATTTCCTGCCCATACCCACAAAATCGTGATCTGATTAAACACATCTTATACACAGTAACTACCTTTAAATGCTTTATTTTTGGATACTTCTGAAACTGTTGTAATTTTTCCTGGTTTAATATGTATTATTTTGTCCATGGCAAAAAAAAATGCAGCTTTACTTTTTATTTATTAGAGTTAAGAAGTTGTTTTTTTACTTTTACTTCAGTAAAGGAATACTTCTAATTTTTACAGGAGTATTTTTTCCACAAATGTAGCTGTACTTTTACTTAAGTAAAGAATGTTAGTACTGTTGACACCTCTGTTTATTTATTATGGGACAATGCACATCACTCAATAATATGGTGTATTTTCTGCATCAGTAACAGAATATTCAATGTTAGGACAGAGACAACCTGCCTTCTTAGTGGCTCTACACAATGTACATTAGATTATATCAAATTAAATTTGATTACATTTGATTTGATTAAATTTGATTCGACTCAAAGTAGACAACACTGGTCTACAAATAAAATGCTTCCTGAATAAAACTAATGAAATTTGACCACATGTTTGTTACTGATAAAGAAAACTACCCTAACCCTAAAGACAACAAATAGATATTATTGAACAAAACAAGCACCAAATCAACATGATGGGAAAAACAAACAAACAAAAAATAACAAAATATTACAAAAACAGATTAAATATTTACCAAATCATAAAAAAGGGTCCTGGATATATCATTACGATCATACATTAAGCTCATTTTGTTTAGTTGTACTTTACAGAACTACATAACAAGGTTACATAAGAATTTATGTAACATTTATTTCAATCTAAAATAGTGAAATGAAACATTAAATTACTTATTCTATAGTATGTAGTTCAACTCTGACAGATTACATTTCATTACTAACTAATAAATTCACATTCTAATTTCCTGTTGCTGATTGTCTGCAAATCCCTTCAAGGACAAGTTCAACACAAAGGGACGCTGACTCTGAAATACTCACATATGTGACTCAGAAACACCTGGTTTTCACACGTCAGTTTCATTTTTCAGTTGTGTTGTTCACGCTGCGGATCAGTGGCTTCAGATGGTTCGATGATAATGAATCAGATTCAAAGGAGTCGACCTGATGCTGCGATTAAAGCAACACAATAATGACTGATTTCAACAAGAGAGACGTGAACATTTACAACATCATAGTAATACGAGACCTGAATCATAGTTCAGAAACATCCACTTCTGATGGGAAATAATGAAGAAATGTCTTTTTAGTATTAACTCACTGTATGAAAACTCATGGCGTACCTTTGTCAAAAAAGGTAATGATAAAAACATTTGAATTCTAAATGTATTTGATAAAATGTCCAAACCACATGATTTATTGTAAATTCAGATAAATCTGCATTTATTAGTTCCACAAGGGTAAATTCCAGGCTTACAGCAGCAAAAGTACAAAAGTACACAAGCACAAAAAGTGCAAATTCAAGATGTATACGATTATACACTAATATAGTTTATTGCAAAATTGTATTATTTTTAAGAGTGTACTCTTCTTATTTATGCTTCTGAATGTATTTAGTTGCATCATGTTTATATGAGATAATGATATACAAAAACTTCTGAACATGGAAAAAGGTAGTTAATTTTTTTTTTAATTTCAAGTGTAGTTTTACCCTGGCTTTTGAATGTTGCTGTATTCTTTGATATGTTAACAAATTAAATCCATCTATCTAAACATATGTCAATCTGCTAGTTTTATGACCCCAGAGGATGACCACATATATTACATTGTCATATTTATCTGCCTTTTTAATGCCATTTACATGATACTTGAGTGTTCTGCATAATGAATACACTTTGACTTGCAAAAAACTGAATTTTCATCTGTGCATCTCTGTGGCATTCAAATATTGTCAAATACATACATGTTATAACCCAGTTTTAAACAGAGAAATAAATGTGTGTAGAAAAAGGGCAAACAATAAAGACCAAAGCCAGTCACTGACAGACCTCTGTCAAGGCTTGATTTTTCATTCACGGGTCACGTGATCGAGCCATAACTGTCGACCCATCTAATGCCTGAAGGTGAGACAATGTTAATGCAAAAACCGCGATATTTTTTTTTATTTCTTCGTTCGTTGTCGAGTGGAGATTTAACCCACGAGTTGTTGTTTGTGCTTTTGTTCATCGTCACGCGGAAATTGCGATTCTGTCGACCAATCAACGGGATGCAGTCTGTTTAGCTCCGCCCACATGGATCGCTTTGGAGCGGTTGACATCCCAAGGGAAGAGTGACAGTGGGATAGTTTGGATTGGTTATTTTGGTACCCTTTGTAGTGGAAATGCAAAAAGAAAAAACGTACTTGGTGTAAACAGGGCACTTGTTACTGTACATTAAGGTGAAAGTGAGGTAGGCGACACCACAAAAAGATGCACTCCCTACCATTATGATTTGCAGTGTGTCCTTCCACTCACAAACGCAACAAATTGTGTTGTAGCTAGTAGTCTGTATACGTTAATATTTTGACAAATGCGAGTCCCTATCAAGAGGCAGTGAGCTTTGCTAGACTGAATACTTTAAACAAAAAGGTAGTTAGACAATGCTCCAGGACAACTCGCGCTAAGTACATTAAAACAGCCATCTTCCTGTTCAATGACTCTATAGTTATACATACATCAACAATGGCTCAGCTAAAATGAATACCGACAACACAACAATGACGCTATCGTGCATGCAGTCAACAACTTGCATATTAAAATGTTTATTTAGCCGTTTGAATGAAGTTTCTTATGATTTTCAGGCTGAACCAAGAAGGAGCCTGCTAGCAAAACAGCTAACGTTAGCTATTTCAGTTGCTAACAGTTAGTTTTAACCTGGCTGATCAAAATCAAACCTAGTGTTAGTGACCACTTATGAATTATGGCGAGACACTACCAGACTTTTTAATGACTGTAGAGATTTACAGTCGTTTTAATGACTAGGATACAAACATTTACCAGATATGAAGTGAGAACTACAGACCTCTCCCCACCTGTAGGACCATGCGAACCCCAATTCAGCCGTTTAATTACCTGGAGCCATAACCTTCTATTTATCTCACAGGGATCACGTCCTCTTGGTACGTTGTACATACGCCAACCATTTTCGGATGTGTTTGTTCATTTTACTACACAACAACGTCTCATGTGTATGACAGTCTATGCTGCTGTCCTTTGCCACCTATAGGGAGCCGAAGTGACGCGATTGTATTTCCGGTCGATGGGACCTAAGTGCCATAAAAAATGAACGCGACTCAAAGGAGGGGTAAAAGTAATGTTCTGGTCCCGTTTGAAATGTACTACGGTTTTCACATATGATGTCTGTGAATTTTAAAGATACATTTTCACATTGAGAAAGCACTCACTTTGGACAGGCATCAAAAGTTACGTTAGGTTTTATGTGAGAGTAAGTAATGGACTACAACGTTCGTCTCACAAATATGACGTCACCACCAAGCTTCACCATCAAACTCTTTGAAAATGGCTGTGACTTTGGCGAGCTTCGCCTCCTTCTTTCAGGACGAAGGCAAGAGCATCAAACGTGGAGAAAACCACTTTAAATCGGGGCATGTGGAAAGTGGCAGCTACTCCGGGGGAGAGATAGTTGGTCGAGTGAGAGCCAGCATGCGGGACAAGCTCTCGTCAACTGGGAAGCGGTAGAGGGAACATGTGGAAATGGTGTTGTGATTACACCTGGGCACAAGGCACACAGGCATTTTCAAATAAAAAATAGAAAAGGTGGTATACGGTTTTGAAAAGTTTGCAGAGAAAGATTCTGCTGTGACGTCAGCTGTGCGACATCTGAACAGAGTCCAAATAATGACATATTTTTACACGCTAATAAATCACAAAACACGTATCAAAGAAACTCCAAACGCACGTCATTGGTTATGATTTTAATTGAAGTATAGCAAATGTGTGATTCAGGGCATAAAGTAAAGTGGACCAGAAAATAATTATTTTCTCCTCATCCACTCTCAAGTTAAAATTTTCCGAATTTAGGCCCAGTGGACTGACCGGAAGGGGCAGAGACTTAGGCTCCCTATGCTACTTTGTGGTAGTTCCCAAAATATTATTCTCTATATATTTAACATTTATTAACTGATTTGCCACCATTTATTACGAAATTATCCTCTGTATTCTGCAGTTTTCCAGCAAAAATCAGGCATTTGTCCCCCATATGTTTCAATTATTTCAATCATATTGATGTTCATGAAACCTCAGATTAAATTTGAGGATTATTAAATCAGAAACACAGAAAACTCAGGAAAATGACTTTCCAGTAAAATATATCAATAACTGAACATAAACCCAGTGTGCCCATCCACTATCATTGATCCAACTGTAGGTTTTTACTGGTGCTATGGTAACTACAGAGCCTCTGAACATCCTAAAGGGTCATATCTGATGACTATGAGAAAATGAATAACTGTATTTTACACCAATTATTGACATGGATTTACAGTATATGATTACTGGATCAACAGGTATTACATATTTTAGATTATTTTGTTTGTCAATGGATATTTTGGGAATTTATGGGTTAAACTAAGAATAAACATTTTCTTTCTGAGAACAGATTTGCAAAACAAGATATTGATGAAAACATGAAATAAACTGATCATTTATTTATATTAATATGGTGTCTTCTTGATCCATTGCAGATGTTTTTCCACAACTTGTTCAAAGGCAAGAGACAAAAAATGCTGCAGGAATCAGTGTGTGTTTTCTATTTTAACAACTGAAAGTGATACCTTTTGGTTTGTATCGTTTAACCTAAGTGAGAAGCACATCTTACAAGAGACTTCCGCACAAATTGTGTGTATGTTTTTTTAAGTATTTTATTAGAAACATCGACAACAGTATAAAAGCACAGCAGCATTAAAACGATGTAAAAAACAAACAAAAAAAACAAACCACAACTATTTACACGAGAAACCCCTCAGTGGAGAGAACCAGTCACTGGCCAGCAGACTGCTTCCATCATTTCTCAGATATTTGTGTAAACTTCCTTTATGTACATTATATACAGTACAGAACATGCACATACATTACATTTACATACACTTACAGCAATTCTAATTATTGCCTTACTCTGATTAAAATTGAAGTTTTAAAAGTCACGTATACACCTTAATCGGAGTATAATTGAATCAAACTAGAGTTTTACAAGTCGGATAATGCGATTGTAAGCGAATTTCTCCTTAGCTCTTTTAACACGCCCCCTCCCGGACACGCCCCCTCCCGGAAGTGACCAGAAACATGACATGACAACTTGTATGTTATGTGTAATAAATCAGTTTAACGGTACGTATGAAATATACTGAGCTGCTGCTGTTGTGGCCCATATCTTCACTGAGTGTTGTTGTCCTCCTTCTACTATGTCTGCTTCAAATCTGCCGCTTCTGTTTAGTTATTGTTCTTCTATTGCGTCAACCAGAAGCATGCTAACATGAAAAAGGGTGTGTAGCGCCAACTAGTGCCTGGGAGTGGAATAATAATTCTGATTTCTCTTACTAGCTCGTAAAGTTGGGTTTCTGGGAGACTCCAGTTAAGTCCTTAATCAGAGTAAGGCAATAATTTGAATTTCTAAGTGCATGTAAACGTACTGACTAGCTGGAATGTAAACTGGAAGACTCAGACTCTGTGGTGGTTGAGGCCCCAGTGCGTCTTCGTGGTAGGATCTTCAGACTGGAGGCCCGGCTCAGTGTCAGGGCTCTGCGGGCTGAGTTCTTGAACCCGGCCCCAAGAAAAGCATACAGCAGCGGGTTCAGGCAGCAGTGGGCGAATGCCATCGGCTCAGCCACCGCTAACCACACCCCCAGGACGGCCTCCAGGCTACAGCTCCGGGGCAGGACCTCCAACCGTAGCAGGGCGTCCACAGAGATGCCTGCCCCATATGGCAGCCAGCACACAAAGAAGCAGAGAACCAGAGCGATGGTGGTCCTGACAGCACGCCGTTTCTGCCTCTGGCCCCCCAGCGGGCCTCGGGTCAGCCTGGTAACGATCACACAGTAGCACACCAACAGAACCAGGCCCGGAATCACCAGACCCACCAGGACCAGCTGGAGGTGGAAGACCGCAACCCACAGAGGAGCATTGTTTGCTGGGTAGAACCGTTGGCACAGAGTGGCCCCTTCGCCTCCTTCCTGAGTCCGAGCAAAAACCAAATCAGGAACAGCGAGAAGAGCGGCGGGAAGCCATGTACCTGAAGAACACAGAGAGAGGAGATCAGGATCTACTGATGATCTACTGTAGTTCTATAGGCAGCCAGGTACCTGAAGAACAAAAAAGGATATGAAGATCTACTGAGGGTCTACTAAAGGCCTAATGAGACTCTACTGAGGGTCTACTAAAGGCCTAATGAGACTCTACTGAGGCTCTACTAAAGACCTAATGAGGGTCTACTAAAGGCCTAATGAGGGTCTACTAAAGGCCTAATGACGGTCTACTAAAGCTCTAATGAGCGTCTACTAAAGATCTAATGAGGGTCTACTAAAGGCCAAATGAGGGTCTACTAAAGACCTAATGAGGGTCTACTAAAGGCCTAATGACGGTCTACTAAAGCTCTAATGAGCGTCTACTAAAGATCTAATGAGGGTCTACTAAAGGCCAAATGAGGCTCTACTAAAGACCTAATGAGGGTCTACTAAAGGCCTAATGACGGTCTACTAAAGCTCTAATGAGCGTCTACTAAAGATCTAATGAGGGTCTACTAAAGGCCAAATGAGGGTCTACTAAAGACCTAATGAGGGTCTACTAAAGATCTAATGAGCGTCTACTAAAGATCTAATGAGGGTCTACTAAAGGCCAAATGAGGGTCTACTAAAGGCCCAATTAGGGTCTACTAAAGATCTAATGAGCGTCTACTAAAGATCTAATGAGGGTCTACTAAAGGCCAAATGAGGGTCTACTAAAGGCCAAATGAGGGTCTACTAAAGGCCAAATGAGGGTCTACTAAAGGCCAAATGAGGGTCTACTAAAGGCCAAATGAGGGTCTACTAAAGGCCCAATGAGGGTCTACTAAAGGCCCAATGAGCGTCTACTAAAGATCTAATGAGAATCTACTGAAGGTCTACAGGCAGCCAGATCTCTGAATAACACAGAAAGTGGACATGATGATCTACTGAAGATCTACTAAAGGCCTAATGAGAAGGTGTGAAGTGTTAAAAACACTGTTACAGACACACAGGAACAGCTGTTTGTTTGGACACTCACCCACATAAACCAGTCGGTGAGCCAGCAGCTGCCTCAGTCCACCGGTGTTGGTGTCTGTGGCTTTGACCACAGCCAGGTAGCGGTCCAGGCTGATGAAGGCCAAGATGAGGACGCTGCCGTACAGGTTGACCGTGTAGATCACATGCACGCAGATACAGGCAGCTGACCCGAAGCGCCAGTCAGCCATGGCGGCGTCCACTGCCCAGAACGGCAACGCCAGCACAAAGAGCAGGTCAGCGGCAGACAGATGGAGCCGATAACGGTCTGTAAGGCTGCATTTGGACCTGTGGGCAAAAATACAACACAATTTATCAATAATAACAAAGATAACTATAATATCTACCTGAGATTCAGGAAGTACAATTGCCTTTTTAGATTAGATTAGATGACTTTATTAGTACCCAAAGGTTTGCAGTCAAGCGATCTCTGCTCATACTGTACAAAACATTTAAACATTTAGGACACATAACATACAAGTATTCCACACTGAACATTGAGACAATACTAAAAGTACTGCATCCTATTAAAAGATATGATGTCACATGACTCACTGTTTTTGGGAACAGTACAATGCAACATTTTTCTCAGATGCATTTTTATTTATTTGTTTTTTCATGGAATGCCTTTTGCAGTGGACAAATTTTTTTTCTTCAATACAGATGCAAAAGACTTGTCCCCTACAGAGGATGAAAATGCATTGTTGCGTTTCAGGAGGATATAGTCTGTACTGTTGTTCTAGTTTCTTAAATATGTCTCTACTGTGCTATTAGTTGGCTACATATGTAAATATTGTGTCAAACTCATTTTCACGTACAGCCCAATATCATCTCAAATTCACTGGACCAGTAAAATAATAACATGATAACCTATAAATAGTGTCAACTCCAAACCTTTCTCGAGGTTTTAGAGTGAAAAAAGTAAAATGGCATCTTTGAAAATACTTTTATCGACAAACTGTACTTTAATCAAATGTGAAGAATGACAAACAATAGAACATTTATCAAGAAAAGTAAGTGCAATTTTAACAATATTATGCCTTAGTTTGCGATTTACACATGCGCATTACAGCTTATCTAATCTACAAAGGCGCAAAATAGTTACTAACAGGAAGAATATTGTTAAAATTGCACTTACATTTCTTCAGATATTTGTCCATATTTAACATTAAAATGTCCCACTATTGTGCTTGTACTGTGTTAATTATGACTTTAATGTTCTTGGATTTCTACTGTGGTGAAAGTGACTTAAATATGTCCCCATTCTTCTTGTATTAACTTATTAAATGATGTTTCTGCTGTGGTTTGCATGGCTGATTATGTCTCTTTTTTTGTCTAGTCATTTAAATGTGTCTACTGTGGATATAATGCCTTAGATTTTTAAATGTGTACATACTACAGTTTTGGTATATGAAATATGTCTGTATCATTCTGACTTATTGTCTCTAAAGTGGATTTTGTGGCATTAACTTGTCTATATGTTTCTCCTACTGGTATATATCAACCTATGAAGTGTTTTTTGTGTCTTTAATGCATATTTACTATAATCATAGTTGTTTAAATTGGTCCATTTTCATCTTACTGTCTTAAAGATCTCCATGCTGGTAGTTCTAGATTACTCAATTTGGCTATTGTTCACTAAATCGCACCTGTATTAGAGGTTTTAGTGGATTAAATGTGTGATTATTTTAGTTTCTTGAATGTGTTCACTTCTATTGTGTTGATAATGGATTAAATGTGCCTATTGTTGACTAAATATGGTTTGAATGGTCTTTAACACACCTCTGCTTGTGATTGTAGTGTAATAAATGTGTCTATTGTTGACTAAATATGGTTTAAATGGTGTTAAACACATCTCTGCTTGTGATTGTAGTGTAATAAATGTGTCTATTGTTCTTCTACTGTGTGTTTACAATAGTAACTGAGATCCACTTATGTAGTATATAAGTTTAATATGTGATTTGAGTGTCTTAGATACAATAGTGGCAAAAAGGTTTCAGACAACTTTAACATTTTGCACAATCTCAAAAATTATTACAAAATATCTGAATATATGAAAGTCTTTTTGTGTGTTTCAAAAGGTGTAGCTGCATCAGACACACAGTGACAAAAGGATTTCTGTGTTTCTTGTTAGCATGGGGGTAAAAATCCAACTAAATTCTGACAGTTTCATCATGTCATGCACTGGATGTGCTTCAGTATCTCACTGCAACATTTAGTTTTAACCTCGATAGAAAAGAGTAACATGCAGAAGTGAGTGTGACATTGACGTAAGATGTAATATATTATAGATGCATGAGGTTTTCAAAAACTTTTTTCCACCATTATATCCCTGCAATGTTGTTTTAGTGATCTAAAGCAATGTCCATAGTCAATTTGCCAGTGTACAAAATGCAGTGTCAAAAGTATTTTGATGATGATGCTGAGTAAAATAGAACTAAATAACTTCTAGTGTTGGTGAAAATACCTTGAGTTCACAGAGGTTTTACACTGTCAGTGTCATATATTCAGTGTGAAATTGATTCTCTCAGAGTTAATTCAACACAGATGAGAGCAAGAAACATTTCAGTATTAAAATAAAAATATTAATAACCCTGAGAATCCCCACCCACCAACCTCCTGTGCCCAAACTGACAGACATTACCATCTTCCTCACATGGAAACAAATGCGGTAACTTGAGGTCCAACAGATACATTTTTTTGTCATTATTATTATTATTATAAAAACGTAATAATTATGAGTTTTTTCATGACAAAAAGTACAAATTCTGACATTGAAGTCAGAATTATGAAGAAATGGGGAACATTCTGAGGGGGAAAAAAGGCAGAAATATGAAGAAAATGTCATAATTCTGAGGAAAGATAGTTGGCGTTCTGAGAAAAAAGTTATTATTCTGAATTTAAAGTCAGAATTATAAAGAAATCTGTCTTTTTCACAATTCTGGATTTTATCGGAATTTTGAAAAAGAGATTTCTGACTTTAAAACCAGAATTAAAGTCAGAATTCTATGAACACATATTCAATGAGGTAGTGTTAAAATCAACTAAGTGTTATATTAACACTGGTGATATAAAAACTACAGTAGGTGAGTGCAGAAGAAGAAAAACATTGGCTGAACATGAAGATAATGAAGCCTAAAACTGCTCTGACCTGCGCTGACAGCCCAGCACTATGACCACCAGTCCATTTCCAGTGATGCCCAGAGTGAAGATGAGAGCGTAGACCACAGGCAGGAAAACCTGTTGGAGTGCAGCCGTCCTCACATGCTCCACATGACAAGGCTCCTCCAGATCCACCCCCAGGTCACCAGATCCAGACCCTGAACCCGTGTCATTGTAGTCATAGTCCACAACGATATGCTGAGGACGTCAAAGAGTGAGAAAGGAATGAGAAACCAGATACCAAACTGTTAATAGATTTGGAAACTTGAACTGTGTACATCTTCAAGATTTTCAGGAAATTTGCTCTGAGATTAGATTAGATTAGATTAGATTAGATTAGATTAGATTAGACTATCCCACAACAGGGAAATTCAGTGGTCAATGCAGTAGCAGATGAAAGTGCAAGAAAAACAAAGAACATACATAAAGATCATGCAAAAGATAAATTAAATAATAATAATAGCAATAAGTAATACAAACTGTAATAGTTATATTAATAAATATATTTTATTTATAGGCACCTTTCAGGACATTGGGCACTTTTATATATATTATTATTTTATGGTTATGTACAGGTTTATAGTCATTTTTTTTATAGTTCTAGGTTTGTCTTGTGTTCTTGCTTTATTTTATTTGATTCTGGGAGCGATCACACTGAATAAAATAGAATATTTTTATTGTCATTGTGAGACACATTTAGCAGCGTCTTTCTCTTGGCACCACCATTAAATCATCAATAATCATCAATAGAAGGATCAACAATTAATCATCAATAAAAGACATCATATCATAAAAGGTTAATATATATATAAACATACATTTGTACATATAAATAAACATTCCTAGAAGTTCCTATGTGTCCTGCACAAATGCCAAACATTCTATTCTATTCAACACCACCATATAGAGTTGTTAAAATAAAATTAAATAATTAAAATTACACACATGCCATTTTATCCAGGGGTACATAAAATGGCAGAAGTGGAATTTTGAACTAAAGGTAAAGCATAAGCCTCTAATAACTATACTCACATTTACAACAGAACGGAATTACAATATGCCAGACAGTACCTCATAGTAAGACATGATGAATGTGTCCCTCTGTCCTCTGTCCTCAGTGGAGATGTGACTTCATCACATGGGTTATATAGCTGCGTTCATGCTCCTCCCCTCCTCTAAACTCTCCTACACATCTGTGTTCCTGCTGAAACGTTTTTCCTGTTTTCGAGGTGTCAGGTGTTGATTCTATCACAGGATACCGTGCTGCGTTGTGTGCGCAGCTTCAATTGTTTTGGCCCTGAGACCCCTGGATCGTGATAATCACAGTCTATTGGCAATAGGAAAGAGCACTGATGAGAATCAGACTGTATGTTTAGTAACAGTGACTCTCCAACTCCACGGTCTGATAAATGAAGACAAGTAACAGGAGTTCCAACTGTCACTGGTGTGTGAACATAGTTGTCCTTTTGGCGTCACTGACTTGTACAGAGACAAGTGTGTGTGTGTGTGTGTGTGTGTGTGTGTGTGTGTGTGTGTATGAACATGAAGAGAAGTGTGAGTTTCTGCATGTCAATGTGAGATGATTATCAGGTTCTTTGCTTTGTTTAGTTAAACACAGACACAGACTTCTATTTATCTTTCACTGCAAATGAACCTTCTCTTGCATTTGCAACATTAGTGTCACACCTCTGCTCTGAGGGACGAATAACTGATTGACTTTTCAACCCATGTATGAACAGGGACACAATCAGGGTCCCCACTCTTCTCCTAAAATTTTTTCCAGGAATTTTCAGCCATTACAGAGACAAGTCATCACATTACACACTAACCCCCCCTGCCACATTCTTTATAAGTGTTCTTTTCTACAGTTTTAACTTGCATTTACCCAGATTGTTTTTATGTTTGTTACTCAGACATAAAGTGCAGCCTGTGCCTATAATTCATCTATGAGAAACAATTATGACAAATGTAACAGAATAATGTAAAAACACCCACAGATTACAGAGTAGCATTTAATTGGCTTGAAAAAAACTTAAATTTCTCTTGTACTTCCTCTAAAAATGTTCAGTTTAGGCACAAAAGGTCACAAGACAAGGGAAGGATAAATACTTTTCCAGGATAACTAATGCTTTTCCAGGACATTTGACATTTTTCCTCATTTTCCATGACTGGAAAATTGATCAATAATTTTCCAGATTTTCCAAAATGCATAAGAATCCTGACAACCTAAGTACATGTACCTCTACTGACAACTTACACATCAGTAAACTGTATACAAAAAGCATACATTCAATTTATTACGCAATATTTCATCTTCCATCTGTGCATCTTTAATTCATTTATATTTTGCTTTCTGTTTTAACCGTTTCATTTCTCTTCTAATCACATTTATTGTACCATTTGTATTACTTTGAGTTTTCTAGCTATAAATGTAGAGTGTATTATAAATAAAATGTAATGTTATTTAAATGTACAGTAGTTTTTTTTTTTTATCTTATGATTTTACCTTGAGCATTGTTTTCTGTTTAGCCTTCATTCTAGGTCTGTGTCCTTATTGTAATACACTTTTAATGACATTTATCATATGGATTATTACATCTAAATAATGTTTAGAGTAAACCCTGCAGATTTGTATTTCATTATGACCTGCAAATAACAATGAAAAACACCTAAAAGTTCAAATGTAATTTATATACAAACAAAAATCAATAAAAAGATTGAAGGAATTTAAGTCATCTGTTGAAATTATATTTTAAAATGACATTATATAATTCAAAGATTTGTATTATTTGTTCATTTCTTAGTTAGCCAAGCTGTAATAATACTTGAAGTTGAAATGCATTAATTGATTGTACTTGAAAGTTAACTTATAAATGACCATAATTTGCTTATATGATGCCAAGTCGGTCAGGATATTCATTTCCTGTTTGACGCTGCCATTTGTGGATACAATTCCCTATCCTCCGCCATTAACACTAATCCCATAAGAAAACACCCAAAAAAAACTTAGTTAAACCAAGACCACAAAAACACCAACCCCCATGTTTATCTGCATCGCATTTTCCCCACCCTTTCCTGTAGCAAGACTGTTATCCATACAAGAATCTCAAAAGAAACAAAAATAACACCTCTGGAATCTGTAACATTGATGAAAATCTGTTATTTGGTGGATTACCCAGTTTTTGCTGTGATACTGAACCTTTTTTACAGGTAGAATTTTAACATTTTCCTTCCAAGAGGTGAGTAATTATCTAACTACATTCATGGATCTGTAGCAAATTCAGGCAAAATGTGATTTTTTTTCCCCCTCCTCTGACAACTCAAATAGCTGGCTTATAAAATATAAAAGGCTTCAGATCTTTATCGTTGTCTTCTGTATATGGCCTAAACATTAGCAAGAAAGATTTAAAAAAAAAAAAAAAAAATTAAAAAAAAAAAAAAAAAAAAAATATATATATATATATATTTATTTATTTATTTTTTTTCTAAAAGAGACAATTTGACAATGGGTGTTGTATGTAACAATGATTTTTGTTCTTAGTTTAATATCTAGAGTATTTTATGTTTACAGTAGAGGCTATTGAGTTTATTCAAGACCACAGCAAAGACAAAATGAACACTGGCCTTGTATACAAAATGTTAAATTCACAAAATAGATGGGAAATTTAAGTAATGAACCATAATACGAATTGTTACCAAAGTTGCTAAGAGCTGCATGAACACCCTGTAGAGCTGTTTGATCATTAATAGAATGACTTAAATAAGAGGATACAATAAGACTGATGAACACACACAAAATGTATGACTCAATGCATTCATTTTAAGATGTAAAATTAATTAAATGTTTCAATCTGATGACTAATTTTTAATTTCATCTCCTGGGTTTGTTTTGTTTTTTTATTGCATGAAACTGCTGGTTAATATAATAGTGCTCTGGATACACATCATGACAACACATTGCCCACATTATTATTAATAGTTAATATTATTAATTAAGTAGGTAACTAATTGAATGCTTTATTTGTCCCATTAATAAGTAAGAAATTTGTTTAAAGAATATAATTTACATAGTTATGAAGGAATGTGAGCATAATGGGGAAAAACCAAGTTGTTTGCTGTGAGGTACAGGGTGGGTTTAAAAAAAAAAACACCACTTCTGCCCAACCCTTTTTTTGGTCATACATATTTTAATGTCAATAAATGAACAGGGTTTTTTGGTTGTTTTTTTTTTAAAGCTCATTCATTCTATTATACAGACTGTTCATGAGGACTTCAAGAGACACCACATCTCTATGGCCCCCTGGTGGTTTGTTATCGCTGTACAGCTCTTATTAAAGTCAAAGTAGTATCAGTGTACATTTAAATAAAAAATAAAAAATCCAAGCATCAAATAAATATTACTTGGATTATACCAGGCTGATGTGTGGTGAAACCATCATCATTTTTCATCAGTTTATTGATGGAAATAAAACCGTGAATGACAGCTGAAAGGGCCAATCACTGTAAAGACAACATTACCCTCATGGGAGGAAACATTCTTGTGTAGTTTGAAAATTAATCATAAAAGCACTATGGCAACCCCTTTAAAGAGCATCTACAGTTCACTAATATACCTATACAACAGAGAATTAATGTTTAAAAACATTTATTCAAACTCATGCTGTTGTAAGGAACTATAAAGAAACACTGTTGCAGTTTAAGACAGAATAAAGAACAAGAAAGCGCCCTAGAATCTGCAGTGGTACTGGAAAAGTACTTCCAAATATTTAATAAATACCACCAACTGATCTATAGAACAAGAGGTCCAACTAAAACTATTGAGAAACAGCTACGTTTCAAGAGATTCACCTCAACCCGTTTCCTTGACAACCATGTTGTTGTTGCCACGCAACTGTAGAAGTAAGTCTCTAAACCCCTTTGCCCCGTTTGGTGCTTTATTCTTTGGGATCCTTTCACTTTGGCCATCCCTTCGTGCTGTGGTTTCCACAGAAACTGAAGTGGGATACACCTCAAAACTCAGATCTGCATCTTTCATATTGTCACTTTCTGCACTGCCACGGCGACCAATACCAGGACTATCACTGTGGTCATAGACTGGCTGAGGACTGTCATCACCAGAACAGCAAACACTGATCTGCTGATACGGTTCGTTACCGTGGAGACACTGTTGCTTAGCAATGGGAAAGTCCTGAGAACTATTTCTTCTTCTCTTCCTTCTGCTCTTCTTCCTTTGCTTTTTCACCTGCACGTTGACACGCCACCTAAGGTTCCTGACAGCAACAAGAGGACCAAAAAAATTTTTTTAAATGTAAAAAAAATTGACAACAGTCATAAACGGAATGAAATTTGACTCAATTATCTATTTTTCATTCATATAGATCTATTACCTCTGAAGAAAAACGTGTGGTCTGGAACATGACACTGCCTCTCCACTGAGCCATTCACTAATCCTTCCACCACTGTTGACCTGAAGCTTTTTCTTAATCAGCTGGATGTGGACCAAGAGCTTCCTGGTAAAACATGGAAATAAAAGACCTTTTAATTTCAAGGCTGTCAGTTTTGGTTGGTGGTGTTAGATATGGGGGTCTTCTTGATCAGCCTCGGCCTTAAAGGTCATGTTATTCTCTCAGTCTTTCACAAAACAGGACATAGGACTTCCTTTCAAGAATGGTTAAGACCACAGCATTTTGGCTGTAAAATCTCACCAATTGTTGATTTGACTTTGTGAAGGCTGACCTACACTGCTACTCACTGGCAAAGAGGAATCATACCCTTAAAACTGTGGATATCAATCTGTATAATCCCATAATGCAATTGTTGTGTATCTGCTCTGGTCTTGCTACACTCTAGGTATGATCTTGCCTCAGGTAAGGTGGTCTACAATACTATGGTCAACAATACTACTGATAGTGTAAAAGCAGACAAAGCACATTCATTATGACTGTGTTCCAATTATTGGCCTTAGAAACACATGTCACTGAATTCCAGTTCCAATGATGACCTGTGACTGACATGTTCTAAAACAAATAAGGCCATTTCTTATATATGAAACCAATTAAACCTGTGTTATTACTATGAATTTCCTTACAGATCAAACTGTATCCTGAAAAAACTTTTGCTTAAAGTCTACCTATCCTGATCATGCATACAACGTTAATTGTACTTAGAATAGAATAGAAATATTATTGATCCTTTGGCAGGTTACAGTAGCAGAAGGACTGCATGTAACAGGCTGCAACTCAACAGCACTATACAAGACTTCAGGAAGTACAGTACGGAATGCTAGCACATACATAACACATACTCACACACAGTACACGTAGTCATATGATGGAACTTTTGCAATGGATTCAGGAAAACAAAAAGAAAAAAGACAGTTCAAAGGCAGACTTAGTAAATGAGAATTGGTTCTCAATTGTTCCACCTGGTTAAATACAGGTTACATGGAATGTAGGGAATGGGCTGAAAAATAATATAATAATAATAATAATAATAATAATAATAATAATAATAATAATAATAATATAATATAATATAATATAATATAATATAATATAATATAATATAATATAATATAGAGAGGAACAAATCCAGCAAAATAACAAAAAAATAAATAAAAATCAGTATAAATGCACAACACTGAACCTTTTTATTATACATAATGTGCACTGGGGCAAAACATTTGGGGAGCAGCCATGCCCAGATGTGACATACCCATGTTGTTTCTGTTGAATGAGTGCAAGCAAACAAGCAAAATTTACCAAAATTGAGTGGAAAGCATGTTTTCCTTTGTGGTTTGTGCAGCCATAACCTTTACACTAAACTACTGTCCTAAAAGTGTGACCCAGCACTGGACAATAACAAGTCATCTTAGACTGGTCTCTGCTACTTGGGTTCAATGACCAGTCAATCACAGCCCAGATAATCGGACAATACAAGGAGTTTGACGAAGCAGCAACTTAGAACTTGTGCGTACTTGGCATCGGACAGAAGCGCTAGTATTATATTTGATCTTTTGAAATAGCTGGCTATAAAAATTCACTACAGGCACACTTAAAAAACTAGTGTCATATTCAGGAAATGTTTACACCATATACAAAAAAATTCTTACCCTCTTGTATTGCACACCCTCTGTGATTTCCATGTTTTGATCAGTATCCACTGGTCACATGTCAAAGATGTGGGATCTAGAGATGGAATCACAGAGAAGCTCCATTAACTTTAATTTACATAAGGAGTAGAGCCAACACATCATTATCTTATGAGATGAATTCTTGTTAAACTTGAATTATGAAGATAAATGATGACTAGTACAACACACACCAAATGAGCAGATTTTTCTAACACACATTAAAAGGTACAACACCATACTGTTGACATTACATTTTAAGTTTTCAAAGAATTCCTGTAAATTCCCAATACAACCAAGTCCCTGTACTTACCATTGTCTCTGCATTTGTCCTTCACTAGCGTCTTCATCTTCCTTGCCTTCTCATACAACTTGCTACAGGCTGAACACAGGTCATGTGTTCTCAACTTCATGGGAGAGCAGGTAAAAGGCACAGTGGGACCAGAGACCACACTGCTGGTGTCAGATCCTTTCTCTTCATCTGAATCGACTCCAATGTCAGATAACTCCACCACAACCTCTCCATTATCCCCAGCCACGTGCCTTGCATCTTCTTTTTTATTAATACTGTCAATGAGATCCCTGTTGCTCACAATGTCGATACTAGATACCTTGTCTTCAGCTTGTGGTTGCTTCAGTCCCACCCTCCGCCTCTTACTCCACACCCTGCGTATGATTTTGTCTTCATTTGAGCTAGGACACTGCTGGGTCTTACTGGAGGTCTTTAGTCGTTTGGAGAGCCTTGGAGGAGGCATGAGGCTTATCAACTTTAAATGGTACTTAATAGACCTGCATCAGAAGGAAACAACAGCAACGTGTGACAAACAGCTCACCAAGCACTGATACCTGGGAAACAATACATAGTTATGTCCATAACAAACAACCTGACTGCAGGCACATGACCTTACCTGTAATATTCTCTTTCTGAAAAATGAATACATGACTTGACTCCAAGCTGTTTGTCTCAAAATCACTTATAAGGCTCAAAATGCAAACAATATAAAACCTTAACCTTAATAAACAATAGGTGACCCTTAGTAGATGTTAAATATCGTGCTATTTACCTCATCTACTTTCATCTGACTCATAAAGCATCTATCTGCAGATGTTTAACTTGAAATCCACTTTAGACACTGATCTGACAAACATAAATATCCATACAGAATATAAACATTGCTTTAGATCATTAACCTAACAATGAGCTCAACCATAAACATTTACATCAGGAAGCTGTCCTATATATACTAATTAAGCAGTAAAATAAAAAATTACTAACATTATTTTAAACACTGACACAATTTTACAGCACGATGACAGCTCTTAGTTTATTTGAATGCGTTACATTAATGGAAAAACCCGTGATTAATTTAGGCTTTAGTGTCTTCTGAAAGACATCAAAACAAACATTTTATTTAAGTTAAGAGAGTTTCAAAGCTACGCTAACCTGACGAAGCTAAACAGTGACAGACAGGGGACCACAACCTGACTTAAAATCTTACTTTAACTCAGATATTTTTCATTTAACTCCATCAAAATAGTTACATACACACGATTTACGGAGAAAGCTTTGTTAAAATACCAGTTTCGAAGCCCGCGAACTCGTGCCAGTTGCTGGAACTCATGAACAGCAACAGAGGGAAGTCCCAACAATCAAAAATTGGGCGTGAATTTCGACTTCTTCTGTTGCTGATATTTTTGTCTTCCTCTCTTCCATATAGTGTAAATATGCATACCGCCACTGGTGTCTGTGGATACCCAATCTGCGCGGCTACCCGATTTGCACTGCGCATGCGCGTTACGGTCGGTCATCATGGCCGCCACACTACGGCAGATACTTTTGGACAAAACTGGCAGACATTATCCGATTTGTATTGTTAAAAAACAGAAACTTTATTAACAACATTTACAAGCCACAGTCCGACAATCACACACTTATTTAGACTAAATGAAGGATTTCATCTCTTACAAGGAACTGAAATACAACATTTGTATCTGTAAACATTTTATATGTCAGTGCATCTGTACATTTCCTTTGTATGTTATGCACTATAGTTATGCAGGTTATCTTATAATTATATATTTTTTTTCTTCAATGAAGAAGAATATACAAACAGTGTCGACAACAAGAAAATATTTTTACAAGCATATATTTTGACAAAAACACGTATGTAAACACTTATCACGGATTTTAAAAAAGTAGAAAAAATTGTAAGTTCTAAAATACATAGGACAAAGCCAATGATGAGACATAAATAAAATAAAACAAAATAAAAATGAAATAAAATATGTCACATTTGTCTGTCAACAGAGGTATAATATTGTTAAAATTAGGCTTATTTCTTCATTTGTTTCATGTTATTCACATTGGTTGTTAGTTGTTTGATAGTTTGTTCGTTGTTTAATGTAACTTTTTTTTTTTTTTTTTTTTTTACAGTTTTGAAGTTTACATTATTTATGTATTATTTACCTCCACCAAGGAGGTATTTAATTCAGGTCCATCTCTTGGTCTGTCTTTCAGCAGGATTACGCAAAAAATTCTGAATTGATTTTGATGAAACTTTCAGCAATGATAGATAATAGCTCAAGCAAGAACCCAATAGATTTTGAGCAATGAAGGTCAAAAGTCATGGTCACACTAAAGGTCAACAGCTAAAACACATCAGTGGTAAGATCTCAGTATTCAGACAAGATAGAATCTGACACTTTTTTTTCACATCGTCTCACCTTCGGACATCAGATGGGTCAACACCTATGGCTCGATCACATCACGTGTGAATGAAAAATCAAGCCTTGGCGGAGGTCTGCTGTCTCCAACTGCCTTGTTATGTTATTATTTCACTGGTTCACCCCATTTCAGATCAAATGTAGCTGAATGTGGCCCCTGAACTAAAATGAATTTGACACCCCTGCTTTATACAACACAAAGTACAGGAGAAATCCCTTCACTACTGAAAGCCTTATTGACCTACTTCTGTGGTTCACTGCTGTGAGGCTCTGGTATGTTGTTGGACTTTGAACAATCAGCTCAGCTTTCATTCAGGAATTCCAGTACAGATACGGTGTTGTGCTTTCTCTCTTTTCAATATGCTCCACCATTTTTCTGTTGTTTTAGACTAATTTCACCACAGACAAGGTAGAAACTAGAACCATGTGGACTGTAGCTCTATTTGTGTTTCTGCTCTTAAATGTGGAGGTGAATGAAGCCGCTGATACGACAAAATCTAAGCAAGAGGTGAAAGAAAACACTGAAGCCACTGACAGCATTTCTGCAAGTTCTTCCCAGTTCATAGGAAACCTACTGGTGATATCTATGGATGGGAGTCACTGGGTGGGTATGAAGGCCATCGCTCAGGAAATGGGTCGTCGTGGACACCGGGTCACCGTGGTGATGCCAGAGATCACTTCGCAGATAGGTCCAGGGAAGTACTATGACACTGTGACCTTCCCTGTACCTTACGATGAGGCTTTTGTTGAATCTGTGATGGCCGCAAACAAGGAGATCATGAAAAAATCTCCACAGTCTTTCCTGGAGAAGATAAAGGGCAGAATCAGACATATTCAGAGCATTGCAAAAATACTCCACAGCACTGCAGAGAGTCTGCTGTTTAATGACAGCCTCATTGAACATCTGGCACAGAAGGTAAGATGTCAGGGTGTATGAAAAAGTTTGGCCTTCAGGGGTCACATGATCTTAAACAGATTAGACCAGTACAATAAGAACTTAATAGAACTTAGAAATAATAACAACCATAAATGTTTCTGTTTGTTACAGAGTAGAAAAAAGTTAAAAAAGCTCTGGAGAATGTTTACATCTGCATGAACAAACATGAACAATCTGAAAGTTCTTGAGAAAAATAAGTGTAATTTTAACAGTACTGCACCTCAGAGTGTCATTTACATCTGCATTACAACTTACGTATAGCAATGGATGTAAATAGACAAAAACATTTAGCTACAGGAATCATATGGTTAAAATCATTTTTCTTAAGATGAGAACAGAAAGGTGGACAATGAACAATATTGCACAAGATGTTGTGTATTGCAATATAAGAAAAGTCCATGAGCAATTTTTTGTTTATCTTATTCTATGATTATTTTCCATATGTTTTGGCATTTTCTGCTCCAGACCACTTGTTTTAAAATTAATTTGAAACAAGTGATTGATTTAGAAATAAGTCTTGAGTTTTCCGCAAAAAATACTATGAATGAACATGAACTATGCTGTGTGTAAAACAGCATTAAATGTTTCCAATTTTGTATTACAACCTTTATTTAACCAGGAAAAAATCATCTCTTTTTCAAGTGTCCTGGCCAAGACAGCAGCAGAAGTTACACAAAAATGGAAATAACAACCATACACCCACACTAAAATTATACATAAACATAATTAAAGAAAAACAAGCTTAAACCTGATAAGAACATACATATAAATCATGACCATTATTTTAAAATGTACTAGCAATAAAACAACGTGTCCAATAATGAACAAAATACTAAGGAAGACCATTACAGGTCCTACAAATGTAGGTGTTTGTGTTTTAAAGCTTTTTTTTTTTTACATGTGTTTTTGTTATAAACAAACAAACAAAACAAGACAAGACAAAATAATGTGAATGTTAAGGATTCCCATTGACTCTGCAGAATTTCGATGCCATTCTAACAGACCCAATGGTTCCCACAGGATCATTAATAGCACGGAAATTAGGTGAGTTTTGCCAGAGTTTTATTTTATGCATTTTATCGACTGAATGCTTTCTCACTAGTTGTCACCACATCATGTTTAGGTCTCCCAACTGTTAATTTGCTGAGAGGTATGCCATGTTCCTTGGATATCAAGGCTGCAGGGTGCCCTTCACCTCCATCATATGTGCCTCGTTTCTTCACTGGATACACTGACAAAATGGACTTCAAGCAGAGAGTAATCAACACGTTGGTGAGCACAATATGTTACATGGAAAGATGGGGTGCATATAACATGATCTAATCGTATATCCTGGATAATCTTGTCTTCAGATAAGCTTTTCAGAAAAATATAAAAGATTGTGGTCATTAACATGTTGACCTATCCTGACATGGGTCAAGTCGAGGAAATGAAATCAGTAATGTTCCTTACTTACATTTCTCTCTCTAAAACTCTGAGCCAATAATGTTTATAACATACAAGGTTCAGTTTTACAAGTCAATGTCAGACCTGATAAAACAAGAACTTTTAAAACTCTTAATCCTTAGGTTGCTTTTCTGGAGCCGCTGCTGTGCCGTGTGATCTATTGGCACTTTGATTATATATGTTATCAGTTCCTGGGAGAGAAAGTGGGCGTCGCTGAAGTGCTGTCAGACTCTGATATCTGGCTGATGAGGTAACTATGAACAAAGGGTATTTAGGATTCTGTTGTAGATAAGAACTCTTCAATGCAAAACAGTGGGACTCAAGTACCGCACATGTTCATAAATGTGTTCCTTTTATAAAGTATGTCTAACTTTGAATATCAAAAAAAGACTTAAAATTATTGGTGGTATAAAAAAAAATAAAAAAAAAACTTCTTTGTGAGATATTAACGTATTTGATTGTAGATATACTATATGGACAAAAGGGACACATTAAATTCAGGTGTTTATTTTCTAACAGCGGTCTGGGTTAAACAGAACAATAATGATAAATGTCATAATAAATAATGTGATAAATATCATTGGGTCGTTCCATGTCAAAGCATCCAGAGAAACAGACATTTCCTGGGTCACCATCTCAGAAAATTCTCAAAAAAATCTTATAGTTTCCTCTTATGGACTTATGAAATAATACCAAGTTTTAGACCGATATCCCTTATACTTTTGAAGAAAAGGCCTTCCAAATTTTTGTTCTTTATTATTTTGACAAAGTTGTGTTTGGTCCAACTTTGAGCTTCCGCTGCTCCTCCATCATGTCACCTACATATTAGATTTTTGGTCTCCCAGACTAACTTTTTACCTAGAATCAGAATTTATGCTCAGATTAGCTCTATCTACATTGATTGTTCCACAATATGGCTTCAAATTTGGGCGAAAAACCAAAAATCACAAAACCTGTGATACCTTTTAAATGCTAAAGATCATGAAGTTTAACCCTTTAACTCCTGAGACTTTAACAGTTCCAGTCAAAAATTAAAAAGAATGGAGAATAACAGCCAAAAATGTATAATAAACCAACAAAAAAAGTAACATGAACAATGGCACAAAAGGGAAGAAAAATGATAAAATACAATATTAAATGTAGAAATATAAAACAAAATAAGAAACAAAATGAACAAAAACTAATATTTACAAAAAAATAACTTAACTTCATTAAAATAAACCAAAATGAAGTATAAAAAAAATAATATTGTAATTTGGTTCCAGAAGTTTCAGTTTATTTTAAATCATTTGCTTTTTGATACCTGTTTATTTCCATATATCAGATCCATGAACAAAACTCAGTAAAATCACAGTAAAAAACAATATTTTTTTTCTGAATATTGAAACTAAACCATCCTTCCAGAACGTGTCATCGCTGACACATCAGCGGTTAAAGGGTTAAGGAATTGAAGATTTCAACCTTTTTTATGACTATTCCTGAAACCTCTCTTTGACATTCCACTTTAATTTTATTTGTATATTGTAGGAATGATGGGATGAGAACCATTAAGAAGCAAGTGATAACACATATGGACACGGCTCTAAATGAAAAGAATGGGGTTTGATGTTACATGTGACGGTAGCAGCAAGTTGTTGATCAGCAGTTTTCTGATGGTGTCTCTAACAGATTTGACTTCACTCTGGAGTTTCCTCGTCCTCTTATGCCAAACATGGTTCTAGTCGGTGGCATCAACTGCAATGTAAGAAACCCTCTGCCTGAGGTGAGCACTGTTTTAATTACTATAAAAAATACAACTCTTCAACATGTGGGTAATAAATCATCAAACCCCAATAATGTTCTGTAGGAGGAAAAAAAGTCTTCTTCATGTTTCTTTTTGCAGGATTTGGTGCCATGGGTGTCAGGAGAGCATGGGTTTGTGGTTTTTACTTTGGGTTCAATGGTGTCAGAGATGCCCAGTGAAACTACGGCTGTGTTTTTGGAGGCTTTTCGACAGATTCCACAGAAGGTAAAAAAAAAAAAAAAAAAAGAAGAAAAGACAGTAATATATAAGTTTCTTTCCATGCGAACTTGCACGTGTTATTACAGTCAAACAATGGGTATTTTTTAAGGAACTTGAAATGAACTTTTGGAATGTAAAGTAAATATGTTTGTGCAGCCAGTACATTATGTATTTATCAAAATTATGCAGGATCTAGATATCACACAACAAGCAGATACTGCCACCTAGTCCGAAGAAAGATGGCAAATACAAACTACATATTATATTTTGTTCACTTGTCTTCATAAAAAACTATTCACCTAAGTACATGTTGTAAATTATTCATTGTTTTATTGGTTCTGGTTGTGTTAATTTCAATCAAATTCAGGTGAAAATAAGTGGTACCTTGCACACATTTTACCTGTCAGTTATCATTGTGAAAACACAATTTTGGTGACTGTGACCTTTGACCTGTATTCACTAAAATTTACTGGGATCTATTCTGGATCACCTTGCACTTTTCCAGAAAATGACATAGAAATTGGTCCAGTAGTTTTAGTGTAAAGCTGACAGACAAACAGACAGATAAACTGCCTCAAAAGCAACTGATTTTTTAACTGATTTGGAAAAGTAAAAAAAAAAACAGAAAAGAAATTGAAAATGTGCAACAAGATGAAAAGCATGTAAAATAAACAAACAGAGGAAAATTAAATAACAATAAAGCAAAGAAGATTAAAAACATGTAAAAAAAAATACATAGAGGATACATTAAGATGGAAAAAAATAAACAAAACAACATTAAACAGCTGATTACATTATTATTTTTGTTAACTTTCATTATTTTTATGCCCTTCACAACATTAGATCAAAATAATAATTCATATTCAATAAGCCAAATGTAAAATATAATTATTCCTGTAATCATTTCAAATATCTGGAAAATAGACATGAGTACAGTTAAAATATATTTTATAGTGATAACAATATAATAGCATCAGACTCACAATAAAAGAATTTCTAACAATAATTATTGCTGTTTTATTAAATAAACCATTTTATGTAACTAATCTGTGTAAAGTTTAGAAAATCCTTAAATCCTTTTTTTTTTTTTTAAATAAAGGTCATATGGAGATACACTGGGCCTCTTCCTGATGACATCCCAGAGAATGTGAAAATAATGAAGTGGGTTCCTCAGAATGATCTACTAGGTGTGTATGTGGACTGAGGTGTGAGGTTTTAACACAGTGGTTTTTGGCTCGTGACCACATTTTAACACCATAATGTTCAAAATGAAGACATGTATTTACTAAAATTAATTAGTTTTTGATCATGTAATAATTTGCTACATTATTTTGAAAAAAAAAACCTTTATTTTTAGATGACATTTAGTCGATGTAATGTATATTATTAAGTACGGAGGCAGAAAATCCAAGTGTAGATTATTATTGCACAAAGTAAGAATATAATTTTTCTTGGTCAGAGGATATGTACAGTCAGTTCACTGGGTATTTACAAGGTTGACAATTAATACTGAACAAACAGTAACTCAAACTATGAATTATGAAAGAGCTGGAGCATCTGAAACTGACCACAGTGAACCTTTGACAGATAAACGGTATCACAGTGCTTCAGTTTCAGACTCACACTCTGTCAGCTCACAAAATAGTTTTTATTAGGATGGGGTTTTTTGTTACATTTTTTTTATTACTAGAAATTCCAGGTGACGTTTGAATTCCAAGAGGGGTCCGTACCCCAAGGTTAAAAAACAGAGTTTTAACCCTTTAACCCCTGAGACTCAAGCAATTAAATCTCAGGGGTTAAGTCTTTTGAGTGGTGAGTCCTTGTTTTGTCCTTTGTTCTGTTTTATTCTTTTTTTGTATTTTCTTTTTTAAAAATTCTTTCTTTTTTTTTTTTAAAGATGAACTGCTCAAATAAAAATAACTAAACTGAACTGAATTCCACAGTAAAAAAAAAGATAAATTAATCATCAAAATGAACAAAAACTGCCAAAGTGATCAATAAAATGAACAAAATATATATTAAACTAACAAAATAATATGTAACATGAACAAAGTAAGACACTAATAGAACACAATTGAAGAAAAATAACACAATAAAAAAGCAAAACATACAAAAAAATAAACAAAAATAAATAACATCAACAGAAACTAATAAATATTCACAAAATAACAAATAACACAAAAAACGCCAAAAAAAACCCAATCAAAATGAAGTTTTAAAAAAAAAAAGCATTATAATTTAGTTCCAGTAGTTTTAGTTTGTGCTTTTTGACACCTGTGCATCAGTTCCATGAACAAAATTCTCAGTAAAATAACACAAAAAAACCTTGACTTTTTCTGAATTTGTAAACTAAAGCATCCAGGGATAGGATTAAATAAGCTTCATCCTACTCCTTTTCAGACATGTCATTGTGTATTATTATTATTATTACTATTGTTGTCATTCTTCACATGTTCAAAATAAAGCATTTATTCATTCATCCATTCAGAACATGTCAGCGCTGACGCATCAGGAGTTAAAGGGTTAACGATGCGTTCAATGACCTGTGGATGTTCACCTGTGTGTTTTGTATCAGCTCATCCCAGGGCCCAGGCCTTTATCACTCATGCTGGATCCCATGGTATCTTTGAGGGCCTTTGTCATGCAGTTCCTATGTTAATGCTTCCACTTAACGGGGATCAACCTGACAACGCGCAGAGATTCGCCAGCAGAGGAACAGGAGTTGTGTTGGATATTTTTTCCATCACCACAGAAATCGTCCTTCAGGGCCTGAACGAAGTCATCAACAACCCCAAGTGAGTCTGAAGGAATTCACTTCATTCAAGAACGACAGAAAAAAAAAAAGTCATGCATTTAAACTTATAGTTCACTACATCTCAGAGGCAACAATTGGTGCTTTTCACTGCACTACATTCATCGTCAAAACCATATATCTCCATTTATAACTGTGTTAGTTTTGTGTTAGTTTTTTTTTTTTTTTTTTTACTTTTTGCCATTATTTTCCTTGATCAAAGTACCTTTTACATCATAAATTAGAAAAAATGCATGAGCTCATACATTGAATAAAAAATAGTTTTGACATGTCTTCAACTCAAATGTGTGACTGACAGGAACTTCCTTGTGATTTCCAGAAGGTTTAGGTGTTGGAAGGACTAAAATCTGTGCAATTTGCTTTGTGGAGCTACTGTTAGGTTTGTTGATTTACCAGCTGATAATGTCCATTTTATAAACCAATACAATATTATTTTATCAAATTGAAAACTAAAAATAATTGGTTGTATCTTTGGTGTGGTGCAAAAACACACTAATGTTGGTGTAAACACTACTATGGCTTTTTTTTAAGTTGTAGTGATGAACAGAGTGAGTCTTAAATCTCTGCTAGCTGTGTATTCCCAATATATAACGAATGTAAGTGTTGACTGATTTGTTCCTGCACACAGCACTGTTCTGCAGATACAGTACATTGTCAATATCTAATCCAAGCACTGATTTCATACATGCACCAAAATAGTTCTAACACCATTTTCTTTCCTGTTAATATGTCTGTATCACTGGTAAATATTGTTGCTTTATCAGGTTGAAATATTCTTAAGATAAACTATTTCAGGCACATTTTAAAAACCTACATAGAATTGTCAGAAACAGTGATATTGCAAACATGTATTGATTTGAAGGATACATTGCATTATTGTTGAACTCATTTAGTTTTGGTTCACTTTTTGCACACTGGTCCCCTGTAAATAAATTAACACTTTTAAGTGATTTCTGTCACTTTACTTGTGTGTACAACTGTTTCCACTGGGTGTTTTTACTTTAACACTTTTAAATGTTGTGTCTGTAAATGCTACGTATCTCAATATCACTAGAAATGAGGGAAAAAGCTTGGATAAACATCTTCTTACATTTTCTGTCTTTGTTCAGGTACAGAGAGAATCTCCAGAGACTGTCAGCTCTTCATACTGATCGTCCAGTCGACCCACTTGAACTTTCAGTTTACTGGACAGAATTTGTGATGCGACACAAAGGAGCAAAACACCTCAGAGCTGCTGTCCATGATCTCAACTTGATCCAGTACTTCTGTTTGGATGTAATAGCACTGCTGGTTACTGTAGTACTTGTTTTTGTAATAATAACAGTGAAATGTTTTAAGATGTGCTTTAGGAAACTGAGTAAAAAGAGAAAACAAGATTAAACTACTAGACTAACTACTAGAGGGGAGAGAGTGTGTTTACATTAACAACCTAAGGATGAAGTCTACGAAGAACAAGAAAAAAATGTATGGTGACCAAAAAGACATTTAATTAACAGAAAATACAGAATATTATTAGAATTCATTATATAATGTTGGGATTTGGGAGGTGATTCTTAGTGGCCGCCCTTCTTAGGTGGGAACATCACATACTCCACAGCCAGAGCTACAGTGAAGGCAGCAAAGCCCCACTTGAATCCTCTCAGCAGCACGTCTGACAGAGTCACAGCACGAGCAAAGCCACCTGAGAATCTCCACGCCTCATTCCTGCAGAGAACAACACAACAACGTTAAGAAGAATGGGTGTAAAATAGACATCTTATCAAATTCAACATTCAGCATTTTATAATTACAGGAGTGAATCTGTATGTGTCATTTGATTGTAGGAAGCTGATACAAGTTAGATCAATATTAAAGTATGTTTTTGTATTTAATGACAATTGGCTTAAAGATATTCTACAGCAGAGCTTGATTTTCAGTAACTGGAATCATTATGACAGTTTGCCTCTAAAAAAGCTCCATTTGTCAATGTTAAGATGGTTGACTGGTTTGTTGTTCAAAAATCTTTACACCAAAATGTTACTAAAAATTAATCCAGGCTCAAGATATCAGCTTTGATAAATAAAAAGTACATATAAACATATTTAGTCTTCCAAGTATTTAATTTTTTTTTTTAGATTTTAGACTTTTAAAAAATCTATCAAATATTGTGTACTCTTTATTTTGAGGATAAATTACTAACATCAGTGGTCTGGAAATACAGATACTTCACACTTTTAATTTTTATTCAGACTTGGACATACTTCCTGGTGCTTCACAGAAACTAGTAAAAATCTGAAATTGCCCTGAAGTAAGCAGTTTGATTTACCCAGGATGAAAATGTATGTGTGTGTGTGTGTGTGTGTGTGTGTGTGCTTACCGTGCCCATGGGTCTTTGAGGCCCCTCGCCTTCAGCCTCTGTTGTGTGAACTCCAATGGGGTTCCATCCACTTTCCACTGCCTCCAGTCTGGCATGGACATTTTGTTGTGGCCATGGTCCCCACCCATACTGAAAACAGATGCAGGGGTCTCAGGTTAATTATTATTATGGTAGGGTTTTAAAATTCAGGTGTATTTGTAATGGTGGACGGACGTTTCGGCCAAAGACTTTCCAGACTAGGATGTTTTCTACTAGGGTATTTTGGACTGCACTTCTTACAGAGTAGGACTTTTTTTAATTTATGTTTAGTCACAACTTGAGAGGAGGAAGGCCCAAAGTGTAAAATGCTCAACTTGTATAATTTTGAATATGTTTTGAATATAATAATTTTGATACTTTAATTTGAGTATGTTGTATACAGTTTTAATATGTGTTCGAGTGAATAATAAAATCATATGCAAATAAACATATACTTAGGGTTAAGGTTATATTAAAATCATATGCAAATAAACATATACTTAGGGTTAAGGTTATATTAAAATTATATGCAAATAAATATACATTTATGGTGTTTGTTTTTGAAAATATGATTTGTCCAAAAGTCCTACTCTGCAAAAAGTGCAGTCTGTAACATCCTAGTCTGGATTATTAATATTACTATTCTATGATTATTATTAGTATGGTTATTGTGTGAGTACACTACACACTGCATAATGGGGGTGGGTGGAGGGTCGATGTCAGGGGGGCCCAAAAACATTCTGAAGTCCAAAGGGGGGTCCCCAGCCAAAAAGTTTGGGAACCACTGGTATAAATAATGTAAAGGAGGAGGGAGGTACATATAATTATTAATATTTTATGGAGAGGTGACGGAATTGAATAAGTTTAATTTATATCCACCCATTTTCAGGCATAAATGAAACGATTGTTCCACTCTTTCTAAGATTGTCTTGATAGTTGATTTTTGTATTAAGATTTATGTTTTACTTGCTCACATATGTTAAATTGCATTGAATTTTCATAATAAATCAATTAGTGGTGGCGAAAAAAGGAACTAATAAACGTCACAGCATGAAAAGTAGTTTCACATAGCAGCATAAGTTACGTAAACACAATAGTAAAGATAAAAACAATATAATAAAATGTTGAGTGGGTGAACACCCGCGAACTTAACAAAAAAGAAGCCCACGTCTGTAGCAAATTACATTATATTATTGTTGCAAGTATCAATATTACTGATTTGATTATTCGGTGTGCAACTGTAATACATCGGACCTAAGACACCTTAAGAAACCCTGCACTTTATAATATATCCAACCACTAACAGCGACTTAACAGTGTTATGCATAAAGTACATTAACTTAAATTAAAACTGAATAATTCTATGTAATCATCAAATACATGTTAGCTCAATGCTAACAGCATGCTAATGTTACTTACTAACTAGTGCCGGTAGCATTAGTTAGTAAGATTTTACTGCAGCATTTACAATTAAGAAAACAGAGGTAAAATGTTGTGATAGACGAACAGATAACGCATTAAACGATTTCATAAAGAAAGATTACTGTACCTGAGTGTTTTGATCTGACCTCTATTGCCTGACGAACAGTTGCGACATTCAGCGTTACTTTACGGCACATTTGAACAACGGCATGTCACGGAGGACAAAAGTAGTTCCGTACATCTTTTTCGCTTTTTAAATGTTCAAATACTACTACTGCTACCACCACCACCACTACTACTACTACTACTACTATAAAATACTAAAAGCAACCAAAACTTGCAAAACTCTCAAAGGATATTTCATTCAGTACTAAGCAGGTAACAGATTTATTATTGTAAATTTAAATGTTTAAGACCACAGTGTCTCACTGTAATGATAAATGCAAATCTTTAAAAAAAAAAAAAAACATGTCTTCACCCTTGTTTTAAAATACCTTCAGTAAAATATTAGCTTATATTGACTTCACACGTTTAAAAAAAAAAAAAAACATTTCTGTATAATTTTAAAGCACTTGGCATTTTTGGTTTTCTGATCAACTTTATATTTTCAAAACGAGAATATATTTACTACAAAAAACCCCAAAACAAGTCAGTTTTCAAATTTAATAATTAAATTAAAATCTATATTTAAAACCTCATTACAGTTTCTACAAGGCATTGTCAAGGCTTTAGTACATTTTGGCACAAACCTGCAGATTATAAAGGTTCCCTTGGATGATACTCTTTTACATTACATTTCCTAAAGACAGTAGTGCTGCAGAAACCAGGCACAAGGAACAGAAAAAACATGAAAAAATTCCCATAAAAAGAGCACAGACTATGGAGTTATCACTACATTTTAACACTTTTTACAATCATGCAGAAAAATCATCTTAGCAAATCTAAAATATACAAAACAATATACATTCAACAGTTTATTACAAATATTTAGAGTTGGAAAGTAATTATACACTCCTGTGTATTACATACATTTATGCACATTATCTGTCAAGGGTATAATATAAAAGTGGGAAAATCTTTCTTTTTTATGAATGCAGTTGTGTCTGTGCATAATGCTTAATGCTGATCTGAATAATGATTAGACTGCCATTATTTGCCAGCTTTGGACTATGTCACTAGTCTGCATTAGAGTTTGCTTTTTGGGTTGAGCAGTTCCTTCAGTGAGTCCAAGTTCTCACCCTCTGGAGCCTCAGGCCATGCGCTGTGGTCTGGAAGGATGAAAACATGAAGAATTAATAATGTGCAAATAACTGTAGAATAAAATCTTAAAAAAAAAACAAAACAAAACAAAACTGCATGGTCTTATTAGTTTATTGGTTTGTTTACACATACCGGGTATCTCCCACATAGAGCGGTACAGACTCCACCCAGCATCAACCCTAAGTGTGGCTCCAGAGACGTAGTAGGCACCAGGAGACAACAGGAAACACACAGCAGATGAGATCTGAACACAGAGACAAGAGACGTCTCCCATCAGGTTTATCCTTTAATCAGAAGTATCAAACTCATATGGGTGCAGGGGCCACAGTCAACCCAATCTGATCTCAACTGGGTCAGATCAGCAAAATAAAAAAGATTAAAAAAAGTAAATTACATTAGTCTTAAAGACCCACCTCCTGTCCTAAGCACTTTCAGCTTATTTATTTCCATTCTATTCTTAATTGTTTTACTTGGTACTCTTGTCTGTTTTACTTGCACAGCTGGCATTATTGGTTTTTGAGCCTCCGTTTTTGTATTTTATTCAATCACTGTGCTTCATATTCTTTGATTTTAATTGTACAGCATTTTTGTGTGTTTTTAATTGATTCTTGTATTTTATTATTCAAAGAGTTTAATTGTTCACTTTCCACTGTAAGTTACTTTGGAAGAAAACATCTGGCAAATGCATAAATCAAACTTAATTTAAATACTCTGTCACTTTCTCACCTCTTCTGGGACTCCGAGCCTCTTTGCAGGAGTAAGAGGAACTGACATCTTGAACAGAGTGGGTCCATACTCTTTATAGTTTTCCATTGCAGTTTTGGAAAAAATTATGCCCTGTAACAAAAAAAATAAAAACAGAAGTAGGTAAATACTCTGATGAGTGTATTCTTTTTGTTGGGGCCCCTCTCAAAAGCTCTTCATCTTGACATGGTGTTCCATTAATATCATGTAAATTCAAAATTAATTGTTCTTATACTTGGATCATGTAAAATATAAATGAAGGAATGAAAGGACACTCCAAATTTGTTTCTGTATTATCTTGTCAACTGCACGTACAGGTGCTATAGCATTAACTCGGATTCCTGACGATGCCCACTCAATGGCCAGAGTCTTCGTTAAGTTATCCACTCCTGCCCTCGCTGCTCCTGTGTGGCTGTAACGAAAGAGGACAGTAGTGTTCCAACCATTTAGTTCAACAGAGAGGAAAAGGGCATGTTTGTAAGAGTTGATTAGTAGGCCAAAAGCATCTAAATATTTCATCTTGTTTTGAAGGTACGATATGCATCTTTTGTGATGGTTCATGTGTTGATAATCTCTGTTGTCATGCATTTGTTGATCTTACTTAAAGGTTTCATTCCATCGTTATTTCATTAATATTGCTGTGTTCATTGTTATTCCACATGGAACCCATTTTAGTTCATTTTAGCCCAATAATTACACAGTCCATGTGGAATTATTGCACTCAGCAAATTCATCCCAGGGGCCACGTTTGAACCTTTGGCGGGCCACATTTAGCCCCCAGGCCGCATATTTGAGACCCCTGGTCTAGAGAAAGTAGCACTGAGGAAAAGGCAGGAGACAGAGCTGTGGAGGTAGAAGAGATGAAGATGCTGAGCAAGGATAGGATCAGGACTGAGGACATCAGAGGGACAACACATGTGAGAGGTTTAGGACATAAAGTCAGACCGAGATGGTTTGGACATGTCCAGAGGAGACATAATGAATATACTAGTAGGAGGATGCTGAGTTTTAAAGTGCCAGGCAGGAGGCCTAGAGGAAGACCAAAGAGGAGGTTTATGGATGTAGTGAAAGAAGACATGAAGAGGACACAGAAGGACAAGGTTAGATGGAGGCAACTGATTGGCTGTGGCGATTCCTGAAGGGAAAAGCCAAAAGGAAAAGAAGGAGACTCAAATGAGGCTTCAGGGGGTTGTCCATACATACATTAAATTATCATCATCATTAGTAGCATCACTTACGCCATGCCTGGGAAACCGTTCCACATGTTGGCAATGATGTTGACGATGGCACCTCCATGTTGTTTCATCCATGCGCTGTAGACTGTGTGGAAAGAACAGAATATGTTCACACCACAGATTACACATGTTCACCCTGATCTAAATTGTACCATCTGCACCTCACCCTCCTTGCAGCAGTGAAAAGTGCCCGTCAGGTTGGTCTCCACCACAGACTTCCAGCCTTTAGATGACATGTGTTCCACTGGGCTGGAGAACTGACCGCCTCCGTTGTTCACTAGGAAGTCTATACGGCCGTACTTCTTCAGCACTGATGACATCAGAGTCTTCACCTGCAGGAGGAGGAGCCGAGACAAGATGACACAACGATGGGTGGAATACAGTCTGAAAACAGCGGTTCAGACTAGAGACCCACCTCGTCCTCATTGCGGATGTTGCATGGTAGATATGTAAGGGTGGCAGGGCTGGAGGAGGGGATGTTTTTCCTTAACTCCACCGCTGCTGCCTCCAACCTCTCCACCTTTCTGCTGGAGATCACCACATTACAGCCTGAAGACCCATGAGCCATGACAAAACAACAGTAAGGAGGGACATGCTTGGATTAAAACAGAGGAACTTGTTGCTGTATGACTTGCAATTGATCAATAATCATTGCTACAAAATGATCCCATGCAATTACGTAAGGCGGCAAAAGAGTCTAATTTAATGGGAGGTCAGGGGGATCGAATTACAGAAAGTGGAGAAAACAAAAACAACCTTGGGTTTCTGATGACATTTTGTATTTAATCATGACATAATTGAATAATTAATTCACATTTACAATAAACAAGTGATCTGGAGTTCTGTCAAAGATGCCAGTGTATTGGATAGTGAGTCACTCTGCCGGTCACCAATGATGAGGAAAACTAACGCTCCAGGGCCTTTGACCAAAGGGTCAGAAAGTGACCGGATGGGATGAGAAGAAAACAACTAAGAAAAAAGGTTTAGTTTTCACCACTGGACACAACTATGAATGAAAAGAATGAAGTTTCAATTTGAAATCACAGTGTGACTTTTTGAAAGTATAAAGTTATTTCCTTTGCTAAATTACTGTTTGTTGATCCACAATTCATTAAATGGTGACAGTTTTGACCTGGTTTGGATGATTCAGAACCAATCTTTAATGCACGCACGCACACACACACACACACACACACACACACACACACACACACACACATACACACACTCCTGAAGTTATGCAATTGTTATTTCAACTGACTGTCAAAATAAGAGTATATGAATTATAGTTGATCAAAGAAGACTTGATGACACCATAATACAGATGTGTATAAATACTGAAGCTTTATTACCCCACCCCCCAAATGGGAGAGAGGTACTGTCTTTGAGTCAGTTTGTTTGTTTTTAAGCAGGTTTACGCAAAAACTACTGGAAAATTTCAATAAATCTTTCAAAAAAGGTGCAAGGTTGTCCAGAATAGATAGCATTGCATTTTGGTGATTGTAGGTCAAAGGTCAACGTTACAAAAATTGTGTTTTCTGGCACCACTTGTACTTTATTCTGTGTTTGATACAGTCTATGTGGACCCATGGATCCACTGGGACTCAACTTGACCAAGAATATGAGTTTGGTTTCTTTTATTTACTACTATTGTAAATGACACCATCAGATTATAAACTCACTGACTGCTAAGGACATATATCTATATGTCTTTTTAAGAAGTATTCTGCACATAGCTGGCAGTCAATGAGTTCACAGTGAAGCGTGTATTTTTTCCTGTATGTTACCTTTGAACCAGGTTTGAATTACATTACATGCAGTTTTATTTGAAACATAGAACTGTGAAAACTCGTCATCTTATTAAAATACAGAGGGAAGAGGAAAACCTACACCTTTAACACACAAATCTGTTTTTTTCCTCTTCAATCTACTGGTACATTAAATGATTTGAGCATTTATTGATATTAAACCACATAGGGCGGTTAGGGGGGGGGCTTTGTTTAATCTGTTACCATTCATAGACATCTGACACATGAGTCTAACAGAGTCACTTAAGTATTCTGAAGGCCATCCGTGCCAAAGTCCATGTCCCCTGTCCCTGTCATACTAACTGAAGCATATGTGTCATGAACCCCACCCCACCCCCCCAGCCCCACTCACCTAACTCCAGCAGTTCTGCAGAAATGGCTTTACCGATCCCGGTGCCTCCACCCGTTACTATTGCAACTTTATGGTTGAACAAGCCCTGTCTGAACACACTAGACGCCGCCATGACTGTTGTTGTTCCAGGTTGGAGTGAAGAGGACACTGCGCCTCTGCTGGTGGACAAGTGGAAGGTGGGTTCACTGTGGAGCTTTACTGACACCTACAGGGAGGTTCACAACACATACAAGAGTTACAATCATTTCTGACTCGTAACATTTACTTTTTAATCTCATGATTTTGACTTTTTATCTCATAATTTTTTGATTTTTTATTTAATAATTTTGTCTTTTTATCCCGTCATTTTGTCTTTTATCTCATGATTTTGTCTTTTTATCCCGTCATTTTGTCTTTTATCTCATGATTTTGTCTTTTTATCTCATAGTTTTTACTTTTTATTTAATAATTTTGTCTTTTTATCCCATCATTTTGTCTTTTATCTCATGATTTTGTCTTTTTATCTCATAGTTTTTACTTTTTATTTAATAATTTTGTCTTTTTATCCCGTCATTTTGTCTTTTATCTCATGATTTTGTCTTTTTATCTCATAGTTTTTACTTTTTATTTAATAATTTTGTCTTTTTATCCCATCATTTTGTCTTTTATCTCATGATTTTGTCTTTTTATCTCATAATTTTTACTTTTTATTTCATAATTTTGTCTTTTTATCTCATAATTTTGTCTTTTTATCTCATAGTTTTGACTTTTTATCTCATAATTTTGACATTTTATTTCATAATTTTGTCTTTTATCTCATAATTTGGACTTTTTATTTTATTGACCTGCATACAGTTATTACAGTGTCTGAACCACTTGAAGACCTCTGGACTGAGATCAAGAAGAAGTCACACAATTCAGTCATAATGTCATTAATTCACCTTCTCATGCATACTGATCACTACAGTGAACAATTAAAGTCAATGTTATTTGTCGAGCCCCAAATAACAATGTGGTTGTCTCATATACTGAGTTGGTTTTCAAAAAAATAAATTAAATACGCAGTAAATGAAAGGCATCCCTTGTCCTTCCTTAGACAGTTATTCTCTGGGTTTTGTTTTAGTTGTGTATCAGCTAACACAGTAAACACTTAGGCACCATCCCATATACTGTAACTATGCTGTTCTTGATAAACCTGATCTGCACAGACATGTTTCAGTTTTCTTTTCTCCTCATATTATCTCCATGAGGTGAATAATTAGTATTAGTGTTAAAATGTAGAACAGCAGTAAAGATATTTTTATTGCAGTTTTCCATATTAGGTATTAAATATATGTTGTTTTTTTTTACGGTACTTAGAAATTACATTTTACAGCATTTCACAAAATAATGTTTAGTTTAGATTTTCATTTCTGTAAATTTTTCATTTTTTTTTTTGTTAAAATATGTGTCATTAAAGCCAGGCCAAAACACTATCCACTGCAAAGTACATTATTACATTGAAAAAAAAAACCTTTAAGAAAAATGTATCTGGAATTTTTGTATGCACCGTTTCCAATTGTGGAATTATTTGTTAACAAACCAAAGCATCTACTTTCCTGGATTTCAGGAGGACATTTACATAAAGAGTATCCAGAAAAGTAAAAGAAACCATGTTGTACGTTACCACTTTCACAACACAAACGAACACTGAGGTTTGTTGAGATTTTGTTGAATTGCATATTTTACAGTTAATTCAGTGAAATGAAGATTGTTCACTTCTGTGCATATTGTTTTGATCTGATATACTCGGAGGCACCAAATGCAAGGTCATTGCAAATAAGTTTTGATAATTCAGTAAGAAACATCTGACTCTGCATCTCAAGTTGTATTTGCAAAGTCAATATATTAAACTGTGCTAAATGTATCCAAACCACTTTAGAATGAGTAGTGGTTTTATTCCACATTTTTTTTTTAAAAACTTTTTTTGCTCTGAATAACTTGGAAATTATCTTGCCAGAGGGCATCAGTAGGAATATAATCTGACATTTATGACTTTAAATATTTTCCATCTTCAACACTATAACTTTTAGCACACGCCACTTGACAGATTTTTAGGTAATAATTTATCAAAGTAAAAAATTAAAAAAAAAACTGTCCATACAAAAACCTTTACCAAATAAACTAAGTCATTTACCTGAACCATATTCACAAACAGGACACACATGTGACCCTAGAAGCATGGGTTTAGTTTGTCTCAGTAAATTCATTAAAATCACAGACGTTTTGAACCAGAGGACTGGTACCTTCAAATATCTACTGAAAGAAAGGACCCCTTATTAAGCCTTGAAACAAATAAAAGTAAATGTTCAGTTCAAATATATTGCCTCTTCTACAGAGTTAACTCCAGAGGTCCACTTGCAGGCAACAGCTTTTCATATTTATACACATCACAGAGACACAAACACAGAACTCCGCTCCAGACTGCTTTTATTTTGGATGTTGACGTTCTGGCCAGTTAAATTATACAAAAGTCCCAAATCCATCAGTGACAATGGCACTGATTTACTGGTCCTTCAATTCCTTCAGCCTCCTGATCGCAGACTTGACTGTGACAGCGGAAGTTGTGCTGAAAAACAAAAAACATCTCATTACCAAAAAGGTACAGTTTAATCATGTTTCACAACCAAGGATCTGTTGCATTTTCTAATAAATATGTAAAAAAAAAAATAAAAATAATGGCTGATTAAAGAATTATTTGGGGTTCCTTCACATATGGTACTGTAAATTTATCAACAGAGGCTCATCAATGAATCAATGATTCCTTTGAAATATTTTCAATCTATTGCAACAACATAGTTCCCTACCCATATAGTCACAGCATAATAGCAGAAATTAAAGACTTCTGTTAGTTTTAAGTCATACAGAAAATGAACATTCAAAGACATTTCGTAATGCGTCAGGCACAAAGCTGTTCTTAAAACTTAGTAAAGAAATATTAAAAGCACAACAGGACCTGACTGCTGTGTGGATCCATGTATTTAATCTATAGAACTGATACTCTTTTAAACAACCGCCTGGCATCTTCAAGGTACATCACTGACTCTAAGATATCACAGAATGTTTGTATAATCTGAATGAAAGCTCATCTGAGTAATTACATTATCCTGCATGAGGGAGCAACCACTGAGTCTTCTATACTACAATGACAATAAAGGCTTTTCCGACCCTAATGTGATTTTAATGTTATGCCACACTTCCTGGATGCAACCAATATACTGAACAACTTCAACTAAATAGCTTTGTTAAGTAGTGGCAGGGACACATCAAAAGGTTCCTAAATGCTCTGAATAAGAAATCTATAACTCAGTGTATTATCATCATACCAACAGTATTGAATGTCTTGAGTAATAGATGAACCCAACACTGTATCAAACCCAACAGAAGCTGTGGGTAGTAGGTATAAATGTGCCATACAGGTACAATTATTAAAAGTGTTGAAAGTGATAAGAAATACACAAATCTTGTGTATAATGAAGCTGCAGAAGGAGTGTTTACACCAAGCACCAGAAACTTACTTGTAAGTCCAGGCTCCACCAGCCACGGTCTTCCTGCAGGACCCACAATGCCAGATTCCAACAGCTCTCCTCTTCATCTTGGTCTAAAAGTTAACAGATGCCACATTAGTACTTTATTGTATTTTTATGTAACAAAATGTAGCTTTCAGTACTGGAGGTGTTTAGTTTAATGAGTACAAAATGACTAAACCTCATCCTTACCTTTCCACAGAAAGAGCACGTATATTTAGAGTGCTGGGAAATTTCAATTTTCTTGACCATCTTCCTCAGCGACGCGCCATAACGCGTGCCGTATTTACCAACGATCCCCACCTTCTTGGTGCGCTTGGCCTAAGGACATAAAAAGAACATAGGTTAAGATACGAAACAATAACGAGAAGACTTCTGCAAGAAATTTTTTAAAGTGTAGTCATGTGAAAGTAACAGCCAAGGACTATTGCTCGTGCAGTGAAGCATTTTTCCGCTTTCTAGTAATAATAATACATATACAATTACATTGTCAGAGGATTTGCACAAATCATAGCACGTTATACAAATATCTTTAGCAACATAACATGACTATTTACCATAAGTTTCAAGGTATGATCCTGTTATATCCTCAAGAGTGAATGGGCTTAGCACTAGCGTCTCCTGCTAACCTACTTTAGCATCCTAGAAACATAACTAGCTTCAAAGCTAACGTTAAGGTAGGCAAAATTAACACACTTGGGAAAGTGTAATAATGGCAATACTCAGTTTTACTTCACACACGCCATCGCTCTTTACTTAATTCCGTATTTAGCCTCTAACAGCAAACTTACTATTTACACGCCCGGCGTTTGGGCTAACTATACAGCACTAATGGCAGCCATTTCTGTAGGTACGATAAATGAAATAAACGTTTCTCTAATGCGACAAATTCATTAATCGCCATAAATAAGATATGGGGTTAACAAGTAACATCAACACAAAGCCTCCTGATGTGTGATTTTACGATTTAGAGGACACAGAATGTTAGATTAGGTTGGATTTCAAAAGGGGAATTCATTGCTCACCATCGTTTGAGTGGAGACGCAGGTCCAAAGAGGACGAGCATACGGCGCAGGCGCGCTTTACCACCACATTCCGTTGCATTGTGGGACATTGAGTTTTCCTGTAATTTAGCTGTTGTAACATGAAAATAAAATAAATGAAAAAGAAAAACAACTTTCAAATTTTCGTTGGTTCCTACACTTTGTGTCAAGACCATATTTAGTTATTCCAAATTAAAGTATTTTAAAATAATTTTAACGGTTACTAAGGACGCTTCGTGGATACGCGCATGCGTACTTGTACAGTGCACGTCAACTGACTGCTGAGCTGATGCAGAGTTGAAATGTTTGCCACTGTAGCCTGAAATGATGAGGCCTCTCTTTTTGTGAAGATATTATGAAACACATATATTCTTATTACGTGATATGAAATGAAGTTGACACGGAAACTGGTTCTCGCCAAGGCTAAGGCCTCCGACTTGGAAAGCGTGAAGAAACTAAACTGTTGGTAAGGAGTTAGCTCAACACAATGCTTTTTTGTTGTACCTTCTGATGATCAGGACTGACAGCTGATCACAATGTATCTCGTGTTGGTTTTAAAGTGTAAATTATTTTTTTGCAGGGGATGCAACCTGGCTGATGTGAGTAGTCAAACCATGTTTGGTGAAATTAGCCCTTAATACACTTTATTAGTCGGGTATTAAGTAATTTAGTCTTAATGTGCGCATTAATGTGTTTTAAGTTTTAATTTGTCCCTGTTTGCTCTTCTTAGATCTCTATCTTCTCCCAAATGCCCAACATCGAGGTGCTGACATTAAGGTTGGTCTATTTTACTCTTGCTGTCCGAGTGTTTTACTTTAGAAAAATCTTAAGTCTGTTTTGATCAATATCAGGCTTCAGAAGTTCTTACGAGTTGAGTTTGTGATGTCCATGATCTTAATTTATTTTACTGTCTTTTAATTGCTTTAGTCAATATGATAGTCCACATTTCTAATGTTAGAAGCTTTGGATTTGCCACTGATTGTGAAATCTTTATTGTTTTTGTCTCTACTGAACCACCTTTTTAGCCAGGGCAACAATTAAATCTTCATTCTACATATAAGAAAATTGGCTAACTAATCTGATTTGACAAATCTCACTACACTATCTTTGAATGATCACAGTATAATAATTCAGCTTTTATGTAACACACACAAGTAAATATCCACTGCAGTCACTGGTGAAGTAACAGTGATTCTCCAGTGTTTGACTAATGTTTTTGTACATCTTGACTTGGTACTTGATGTTTACTTGTTGGTAAAATGTACATTAACATGCTGAATCATATTCTGGCATTAAACCTACCTCTAGCCAGGATCTCATCTGTACTGCTCTTCACCATATGTCCCACTTATACTTAAGAAAATGTAGTTGAAAACCCAGTCAGCCAGTTAAGTTAATGGTAAACGGTTATAAAGCTAAATTGTCACCATATATGTATAAGCAAATACAGATATGATACTGTTACCTCTTCCTAAGGCTTATTTCGATGGTCTTTCTTCCTTTTCTTTAGTGTCAACAGCATCACATCTCTCTCTCCTCTGGCTGGATGTCTGTCTCTGTGTGAGCTCTATCTGAGGAGGAACATGATTCCCTCTCTGTCTGAACTTTCCCATCTACGTCCACTCACCAGACTTCGAGTTCTCTGGTTGGCTGAGAACCCCTGTTGTGGAACTGACCCAGGCCAGTATAGACTCACTGTCCTCCGCTGCCTGCCTCGACTTCAGAAGCTGGACAACCAAGGTAAACCTGTACTGTACATTTACATCAATGCATGAGCATAAGTTGAAATGTAAGCTTCTTGTGTTTTAGTGGAATGTTTTATGCAACTTCATACATCTAATACATTTTGTATTTTTTACCCCCATTGCATTTATCTCACAGCTTTTATTACTTTTTAGTTTACACATTTTCAAGCAAATTCTGTCCAGTGAAAACTCATATCTTTATTCAGAATAATTTATTATTTTTCATTTGGCATGTCACAAAAACATATCAAATGAAATGATGTTTGCACAGTTCCTCCAAAACTAGTGCGGGTTGCTGCCAATTGAAAGCACTGCCATTATTTTAATATTTTCACTCATAAATATATTTACTTTAAATATACTGTTTATGAATTATGATAAATTCCTTTATGGCTCTCCTCCTTAAACAAATTCTTAAAAACCCTCTTGGATTTGCTGGAAATACATGGTCTTGAATTCATAGAAACTTTTTAGATACAATGTTTTCACAGTAGTAACACTACAAATATATATGTTTAAACCTATTATGCATAGTTGCAGATTAAACAACTATAGATTGTCACTATATTTTGCAACTCAATGATAGTGATTTCCATAGTTTCCAATGCCTAATGTGAAACTTCTCAACTGGAAGGATTGACTTTAGAAGAACCATAATGGCACAATTTGCAAAAAATACACATAGAATTGTTAAGATTTGTAATGGTAACTTTGTATGATCAGTTCTAGATTTATTAATTGTTCAATTGATGTTCTGTTATTTAGATTCAATTATTGCATTGTATTATCACTGTTCATGTTGGTGTTACTTAACTACACAAAGATATATATAAAGTAGTTAAAATTAATGCATGGCTAATATGAATCCAAAAGCTTTAGTGAAACATTCAAAGTATTGAATCTCATTTTGCTGATAATATTGACTTGCTTTATATAACTAACATATTAAATGCTTGATATTATAATATTACCATGGCTTATTTTCAATTTAGTTTCAGTACTTTTACTTAATGAAAGGATCTGGAAGGTTTGGATCTTTACATACAACTTTGTGAGCAGTTTGTCTAAACACCATACAACAGCCCTATATCCTGTTGTAAATGACAGTAGAGAAGAACACATATATGATGGAACCTTAACCCTGTTACTTTTATGATAGTTAGAAAATGCATTTTTCTCTGTATTTAACCTTTAAGTGATTTACCACCATTTAATATAATATAGTCTCCATTTGTATTTTCCTACATTCATGAAAACACAGTAAATTCCAAGGTTATTTTATCAAAACTTCGTATAAAAAATTAAAGGTGACTTTTTCAGCAAATATATTCATAACTGAACATAAAACAAATGTGTTCATTCACTGTCTTTGATCAAATTCCATCATTTTTACTGGTGAATCAATGTTGTAGCAGCTGACTGTGTTTCCATAGTAAATACAGAGCCTCTGAACATCTAAACTGGTCATATCTTGTGACCATGAAAAGATGGAAAACTGTATTTTACACCAATTATGTACATGTATTGATAGGATTAGTGGATCAGCAGATATTAAACAGTTAAATCAGTAGATGGTTTTGGTCTTTATGGGTTAAAGCTGATATTTGGTGTGTGCAGTTGTGACAGAAGAGGAGCTCACACTTGCTCTCATGGACGGTGAAGAAGTTACCACACCCCCAGGTTCAATCCAGAACCAGCTTTCTACCAACGGTCTTCCAGATGCAGAAATGGAGAACGACCCACTCAACTACAACATGGAAGAGACAAAGTAAGACTCGAACCCATCAGAAAATGCACTCGCTGTCAATGCAGTGTTGATGAATATAAACAAACCTGTTCTTAAATGTTGTTTGTAGTAAAATCAGAGAACAATTAGGGATGAAACCCCTCTCCAGAGACAAGTTCCCATCACTCTCATCTCCATCAACCAGAGAAACCAAAATATCTTTGCGGAAGGTAGCCTGTGTTTTCATTGTTTTCTCACCATCATTATAGTTCAGTATCTGTACTCAATAACTGATGGACCACTTTGTATTTCCAGTCACACACCCTCGATGCAGTTCTGCTGCTCCTTAAGGATTTGGAAGAAGAGGAGCTTCACATTGTACACACAGCCACACAGAACAGACTCCAGATGTACACACTAGACTCGGAAATGCTCGACGAGTCACTGCAGACACAGAAAACAGCCGACGTCCAACACTGAAACATTTCACAGCATGCTCTCAGGTCAACATGCATGGCACTGTATTTAACTTCACTGACCCCTCTGCTTTTTGTGGTGCACCTTTTTCACAAAGCAAAATGCAAAAATGTTTTTAGCCATTTATTTTTAATACAACCCTGTTTCCAAAAGAAATGATCATTACGATGCAATTATGTTGATTCATTTGACAAGTGCTTGAACAAGTCAAATGTTGAATCTGAGAAATTCTGCAATAAATACATGCTTACTTAGAATATAATGCCAGCAACAGAAGCATGTATCATCATGTGTTACAGTTACAATATTTCTACTCGATATAAGGTACAAATTATTCACAGATCATGGTTTTCATTTTTAGTGTCCCAACAGATTATGGAAACAGTGTTGTATGTGCAACCCTCCCTGCCTTGTAAGAACAGAATGTATGTTTTGCTAAATGTTAATCTATTTCTATAATTAAAGAGATAAAACTGACATACTTCATTTTTGAATGGTGATTTTATTTATTACACAGATGGCTGGTAAAATATAAATCTATTCACAAAATGGGGTCAACCAGTTCATCAGTTAATACATTTAATTTATTTAAACTGCCAGGTCATATTCGCATGATTTGGCCCATTTCTCAGTGACTACAACACACTGTGAAAAGAAGTCTATGGTTTATTTGACAAGTGTGCAGCTTCTTCTTAGTCACCCTCCTCATTTTCCATGAAATCCACTAATGTGTTCGCTTCCACAGGGATGATCAGATATTCCACTCCATCTGCACCCTGTAAAACAATAACAAAAACATTTTTGAAATAGAAACATGAGTCGGGTAGAAATACATGATGTCTACAATGGCACATAAATGGTACCTTGCGTGTCCGTATGAGTTTGTGATCTCTGAACTCAGTCAGCTGAGTCCTCAGAGTGAGGTCAGAGTTCACCAAAAATGCCTCTCGACAACGCTGGTAGAAATCTTGGAATGACAGTCCTACACAAACACAAACAGATCAGTATTGTTACATAACATCCACAGTATAAAATTGGTGCAAATATGTCAAGGCATTCTTCAGATAATGTGATTATGTAATTGAAAGGGCAGAGATGACAAATACACCTTTGCCCAGAAGTTGGTAAAGGAGTAAAAAAATTGAGTCATATTGAAGATAAATGACAAACATGTGAGCACCTGTATATGAAGGATTATCCTTGTTCTCCAGCTGAAATTTTACCAGCAGTTTGAAGATTCCTCTGTAGACATAAATGAAAGTGATAAAGCATCTTAGATGTTTATATGAACCCAAATATTCCAACAAAAATCAAAGTTTTTAATTTCATTTGTTTGTTTATTTGAACAGGTAAATCAAAATAAGTAAAACATACAAAGTATTTAAGCAGAAATTAAAACACCTCTTTAGCATCCTAGATAATTATACCTTGTTCGAAAGGGTGTAGGATGAAGTTAAAATGTATCTAGTCCTACCCCTTTGTATTACTCAGTCAGAGCATATATATACAACCAAAAAGAAAATAAAGCGCATCAGAAAAAGGGAAACCTGTAAGTAATAATTCAGTGTCAGAAAGTGTCTGGTTGGTTTAAGAGGAATGGGTTAAACCTTAAAAATCTGTTACAAAGGTATGGAGTAGTACCAACAGCCATGTAAGCACAATACATATATTCTATCTGCAGGTAGCAAACACTAGATGGTAGCAAAACTAAACTGGTGTGTCACTAATACAACTGTTCTGTTGAGCGCCTTAAACAGGGGTGTCAAACTCTGGTCCTCAAGGGCCAATATCCTGCATGTTTTGGATATTTCTCTTTTTCAGAACATCTGGAAGCAATTATATCATTTTCAGAACTGGTTGATGAGTGGATCCTTAACTGAACCAGGTGTGCTGAAAGAGGGAAATGTCCAAAACATGCAGGATACCTGCCCTCAAGGACCCGAGCTGCTCTTAAAAGATGTAAAGATTGTTGGACACTTTTGTCAAAAGACTTAAAACATGTTCAGAATATAACTGAGATGATGTGCACTTTGATACTGCAGTAATGTTTTATGTACTGTACTGATTCTTATAATTAACAGTTTACATGCAGCTGATGGTTCATTACCCTGCCCCCAAAAAGAGGAGAGGGGTACCATTGTTGGTATTTATTTTTTTTTGTTTGTTACTTTTGTGTGGTTGTCAGCAACTTAACCCAAACACTAGGGCTTTTGTTTTATTAAGTTAAGTTTTATTATGTGAAATGTTAATGTTACCTGTTATAGTTCTGTTGTAGTTTAATATTATTTCCTCCACCCCAAAAGGGGACAGGTATTGTTTTTCTTTCTCTGTTTGTCAACAACTTTACACAAAAACTACTGGACCAATTTCCATGAAATTTTCAAGAAATGTGTGAGATGGTCCAGAATAGATCCCAGTAAATTTTGGTGAAAGTGGGTCAAAGGTCAGAGTCACTAAAAATGCGTTTTCACAATGATAAGAGATGGGGCAAACCAGGTAAAACATTTGCAAAGGGGTGGGGTTTGTTGTGCCTGGCACCATTGTTCTTACGCTGGAACTAGTGGATGCTAAATTTAAAATACAAAACTGTTTAACTATGCATCTCATGTTTTATGAAAATGGTGTTTTCTGTTTTGTTCTTTGTTTTCCAAAAATTAGATACATTTTTGAATCATTAGCCCTATATCATGATATCTTTGCCAGATGCTTTGCAAAAGATGGAGTCATCATTACAAATGGACTGAAAAGATGAATAAATCTAAAATTCTTCTGATATTTCTCACAGATTAAACACTTCAAAGCAGGTGCTCTGCATGTAAACTCACACTTTATTGGATCACTTTATTTAGCATCTGTGTAAAAAGCAGAGTTAAAATGAGGTGGGGGTGATGAAATAAGTATGTGATTTAATTGTACGGTACCTGGCATTTGGTGTTAAACTTCTCAGCACATGTGTAAGAGAAGACAGAGCCAGAGCTCCAGCCTGTTGTACCAGGAGAGAGTTTTCATACGACGTCTCTTCTGCATAGTGTTGAAATGTCACACACTCCCACCACAGCCAGTTAAACTGGCTCTGCTTAAACTGGTCCCACACTGGAATTAAACAGGATAAGTCATTTAAAAACAGACCCATCTGATAAGTACCTTTTAATATAAATATCACTGCAGTACCGACTGATTATATGTATTTTCATCAGTAATAAAATATGAATGTGAAGAAGAATCATTTTACTTTTAATCTTCATATATTCAGGACAGAGTCATGTCAGATTGTCAGTTTGATGATGACTAAAAAGTTGGTTAATTCAATGGTGGAAGGAGAAAAGAAAGAAGATATTGGTTGATGGTGGTGTGTTAAAAAAAAAAAAAACAATATAAGGAATTATTTTGGACTCAATTGGGACAACATGTTACACACATATGTAAAACAAGTCAAATTGTTGTTTAGCAACAATTCAGAAAAACTGTTGAAATTTTGTTTATCAAAAGTCACATAGTCAATACTGTACCATGCTGCACCAGCTCCCCCTCATATTGCATCACACAGGCATAATCTACCACCACTCACCCAGGGGTGCATTGATATGATCGATAGAAGCCACCAAATGCAGGTTGGGCAGGGATGCAAGCTGCCCCAGTGCACACTGGGTCTTCTCCCCACGCAGCATTGGTCCATCGATATTATGGACAATTACATACACGTTGAGATCTGGGCCTGTAGGGACATGATTTCAAAATAAAACTTAAAGCAAAAATGAAACTCAAGCAAAGGTGCGGTTTTGAATACTTTGGTGTCACTGGACGAAAAAAATAGTTCTACCTTTGAACCAGTTTAACTGCTCTGATTTGTGTTTTTTGGTCATAGAAAATCTATGCAGAGGGTCAGTCTAATTACAGGTGTTTTCAGAGATGTAGGGAGGACTGAACACAACTAAAACAAGAACTAACATCACTACCTGAGTATGAGCTGTGGATTTTGTGTTATACTTATTCTTAGTGTATATTCTATTGTGATGAACGATGCCACACTCACTATCTTTAAGGGTCTTAGAAATGAACTGGATCTGATCTGCAGGAGTTCGGAAACTTCCCTGGTGATCGAAAACCTCACACGTCAGGGCATTTAGGATCTGCAGAGGAAGAGAAGTGTGATGTTTCATTTACTCCAGTACTGCCCTCATATTTATATCACATGTGTCCAGAAATAAAACAGTCTTACTCCTGACAGAGGAGCCAAGCTCTCTGTTTCATACTCACTGACTTAAGGGTGATAGAAGGGAAGAATCCATTGACCACGAGATGGATTTCTTGTGACAGGTGAGACACACGGAACTCCTCCAACAGAGCCTTTTTGCTGCCTAATCCATAGATCAGAACACTGAAACCCAACCTAAACACAATTTAAAACTGTTAAATTGCATAACAGTTTTTTGTGCCATCAGTGAATTTACAGACCTCGATGCTTTACAAAATGAGGATAAAAGTCAGGATCGGCTTCATGACCTCCAAACAGTGCAAAAGAGAATGAAAGCATCCAGACAAATGATCACACGTCAGGTTTGTGGTCTGTTCTATTGGGTCCTTGTTGGTATGACTCAATGTAACACAGCACCAAATAGGTGATCATATATAACCTCCATCTCATCCCCCATTTTGGACCAGATACTGTTCTACATATAGTTGACAAAAGTAGATTTAGAGATAGATATGGTTTTAAACGGACCACCACATCTCTCTTTTGTGAATAGTTTTAATGTTTAGCTTTTTTAAATCATTTTTAGCTTCTATTTGTTTGTCTTCTCCACATGCTGCTTTCAATCCAAAAACTTTTGCAAACCTTTCTATGATTAGTCTGAAAGTGTTGACAGTCCAAAATGTGCACCCACGCAATATATGAAACAGACTATTGTTGACTTGAGAACAGCTTGTCTGATTTTTTTTTTTTCCTGCAACTGGTTCAGATCACACTCAGAAAGTCCTGGCACAGTTAGGTGTAGAAATATCTTAAGCTTGTTCTATTGGATGTCTTCTGCAGCCGTGGAAAAGATTTAGACCATCCCTTATTTTCTTCAATTTCTTGTTCATGTTAATACATGGTACAATTAAAGGTACATTTGTTTGGACAAATATAATGATAACAAACAAAACTCAAAAGAGTTTAATTTCAAAGCTGATATCTATCAAATTTTCTTGATAATAACCAAACTCACTTCAGTTCTGACATCCATATCTATGTCATTGCACAGACAACAACAGTACTTTTAGGCATTCCACATTTTCGGTTTAGTCACACATGATACACACAGGAGGTAGTACTTGTTTGCAAAACCATTGTTTTTGATGACTGTTGATGGTCTAATAACTTTTTCAACATCTGTATATAAAGTAATGCAGAAACCTCAATGTCCTTCTATCAATTATCAATCATATACAATCAAAAACAACAAAACTGAAACCAGACTCACTTTAACTGTAGCATCCACTTGTTGAAATGCTTGCAGTGGTTTTTATGGAGTTGCTGAATTTCTTTCGAGTAGCAGGACGGTTGTCCTTCTAAAAGTCGGATCAGTGTTTCCTGCAGACATAATTAAGGCATTTAAATTGAATCATGAAGCACCTCATTTCACACCTGTTCTAGATGACTGAATGAATACTGACCCTGTCGAGTTTCGGGGTGTGTAATCGCTCAAGGGTACGGTCTGATGTCAATACTTTTGAACTGCCATGAGCCTCAAAATACACCTCCACCATACTGGGCTGGGGTAGAGACTCAGAGCCCTTGCTTTTCTTGGCAGGAGTCTTATACAGAGCAGCTGATGCATTTTTACTGGGCGTTCTTGGCGCCTTCACATTTTCCTGGTATTCTTTCTTTACTTTCTGCTCTTCCTCCATTGTCTCTTTATCCTCGTCTTCCTCCTCAGAGTCAGACGGTGACAGCTCACTGTCGCTATCTGACTGTAGGTTTGGGGCTAAAAAAATGTAAATACAAGAGTCTTAAAACAGTGCTGCATTCTATTTTAAAACAATGTTGTTAGAACAGTTCATCCTCACCTGTGATTCTCTTCCTGAGTCTGTGGGGTGTTGTAGAAACAAACTGCACCTTTTTATTCTGATACATGTAAAAATAAAGTTAATATCACTGATACTGCAGCAAAGTCCACAAAACAGTGTTTATGATGCAACAAAAAAACAGTCTCACTCTCTGTGGTGTCCGGCTTGCACCTCTCTGACCTAGAAAGACAGGAAAAAGAAGGTACTTAAATAAAGATCAGAAATATAAAGGCTGACAAACATTTCTTTGGTTGTTGTTCCTACTTCTTCCTGTTCTAGTTGGAGTGGACGGTTCAGTGCTTGGGGTTTTGTCGAAGCTCACACTCTTTCCAGGAGTTCGGGCCAATTCACTCGCTGAGTTTAAAAATAAAAAGAGACGCAACATTATATTATTAGTTTAAAACCACACTGTGTGGGGAAAAATTTTATTATGTTAGTGAAGGCTCTCACCGGTCTGGGCCATGCTATGGCTACGTTTGTTTTTCTGAAAGGTGAAAATGGATGATCCAGCCACTCCAGACATCCCCTTCTCATCTTCTGTAAAATCAGTATTATTATTCAGACAAGGTGAAACCACATAGAATCATTAATACCAAGACAATAGCATAAGAATGTGTGATGTAACCATACAAACATTATATGATGATGAAAAAATTAACCACAAAAAAGGTCCCAGGGCATGCTGGAACCTATAGGTGAAGGCAGGGTATAATACCCTGAACAGGTCACTCATTCATTGCAGGACCAACATACAGAGAACAACCAATCACTCTCACATTCACACCTATGGCCAATTTTAGGCTGACCGATTAACCTGTCTTTTGATGGTGGGAAGAAACTCGACTACCAGGAGAGAACCCACGCAAACACAAAGAGAACATGCAAATTCTACACAGAAAGATCTCTGGTTAGAGTCGAACCCAGGATCTTCTTGTTGTGAAGCAACAGTGCTATCCACTGCACCACCATGTCAATTTGCTAACTGTATTTTAAATATTTTATTCGACCATTAAAATGCAGAAACAAACTTATTGACTGAACATTGAAAACGTGCTATGATTTGATATGGATTATTTCAATGTAATGTCTGAAATCTTTTAATTTGTATTTATTATTGAGGGGTGTGTGCTGATGTAGTAATGCCTAAGTCTCCCTTGTAAATAAGATCTAGATTTCAATGGGTCTTACCTGGTTAAATAATAGCGAAACTAAATTAGTAGAATAAAATACATCAGTATCGTACATGTTGGTCACAGTACAGCCATGTTACTGCTTAAAAACTTGCAAGACCTCAAAAATAGATCAATGTGTACATACCTTCAGTATTATCTGTTCCTAGTGCTTGTATATAATTCTGCTCATCGATGAGACCATTTTCATCTTCACCATCTTCACCATCATCCAGTGTGGCTCGTCGTCCAGCCAGTTTCTTAAACTTGACCATCTTTTGTACACCCCCACTGTTCTTCTGAACATCTTTTAAGATACACAGACAGGCAAAGTCAGACAGACGAGGACAAACACCTACTCAACACAGAAAAATCTCTAATTAAATCCATCTCATCAGATTTTGAATTATAAAACCCATTGCACCTGAATTTTTTTAAATTCTAAAGTCAGGAACATAGTTGAATTCAAGATGCAAAAAACCCCAGATATTTGATTTCAGCGCAAAACAAAATTCAGATGCTTATTTTCGGGGCAAAAACAATTCAGATATATAATTTCAGTGCAAAAATAAATAAATACAGATACTTCATTTCAGTGCAAAAAAATACCCAGACGTTTAATTTCAGTGCAAAAAAATTATTAAATAGCTTTTTTAAATTTAAAATCTGATTATACAAATTTACTTCCATAAAAAAATTAAAATAAAAATAAAAATAGTTGAGAATCTGTGGTCCATACCCTCCTCTTTGTCCACGATATGGTCCAAAACATCTCCATCTCCGATAAACTTCACCTCCAACACACTCATGACTAAAAGAAACACATCAGATTGTAGTTTGGCACAAGCTAAATGACATCGACTGTTAGTTTCCAACAGCAAACATACTATAGTTTATGTAAATATGTTACTCTATAACAGTAAAAGGGTTTTAAAATCAGTTCGTGGTCATAACTGCTCATTAAAAACCACAAATAAGGCTTGAAAAGTATGAAAACGTTTCCTATACCTGGCGGTGGTGTTATAGCCAACCAAACAGATAAATAAATAAATAAAATACAAATAAAACACTGAGAATCACAACGTGTAACAGATGACAAGTTTCCGCGCCATTCTCATAGTTTTTAAACCACGTGACAAGTGAAAGGTCACACGATAGCCAATGAGAGCATCGCATTTGGTAAAAACATCATTTCCCATCATGCCCTGTCCTTCTCTTCGTTTTTTTTCTCTTACCGTTACCGCCGTCTTCTGCTTCGGCTGAACAAATGCTTCTAAATTGGAATTATGTTCAATGAAGAAAAAAAATTAACACATTATTACATTTCATAGGAGAAAATCGCTACGTCATGTTTTAGCTTCAGAATACATCAACTTTGATTAAATATTTACCTTTTTATTTTAATTTAGATTTGGGAAAAATAGGACCTAAAAAGTATTAAAAAAAACTGGGAATTCTGAACATGATGTAGTTCCTGGAAAAAATGTGAAGTGTGTTTTATTGTAGAACATCTGTGTTCCTTCAGTGTGGAACAAAGCATATGCATATTTAATATGGTTATTTAAATAAATTAAAAAAAACAACACATGTATGTATGATAACAAAAAACAAACGAAACACACATTTGGTTCACATACTATGTCAGATTCAAGTTCGCACCGGTGAGAAATTCTGTTGTCATCCCCAAAAGTAAAAATAAGATAGGAACGAAAAACAAAGTGTAAACTTCCATACATGTTTGTGTTCAAAGGGGTATATAGAAATAAACAAACAAATTAAATAGTATGTCATATGCCACACAGAACATTTTCATTTATAGTGCAAATCCTCTTGCAAAAATGGTAGATATTCAAACCCAGATATGATAAAAAGGGTTCCCATGTTTTATGAAAAACATCATCTGTGTGAAGGAATGACCTGCAAACATGGTTCTCTGCAAATTATTCGGAATACGGTTCTGTTTCACACACACTAGGAATATCTGTAGGCAACACTTATCGCCCAGAGACATATGTCATAAAACAGCTCTCCCACAGACACAATCCTGATCGTTGTAGAACATTAAAAACAAGCCACTGAATTCATGTTTTCATAAAAAGTGTTTAATGATCAAATTGCTTTTATGAAAATACATTTTCAGTCTATTTTGTAGAATAGGTGTGTGAAACTATTATACAAATCTACGTCTTCCTGGAGCAAAAGAACCATTGAAAATTAAAATGCCATTTGAAACCTTATAATGACTTAGCTAAGCGGATTAAAAAAGAATTAAACAAGAAGCATAAAGAAGGGATCAACAAATGTTAGTTGTTTGATTCATTATTATGAACTATTACTTTAACCACCAACTAACAATTAATAATTTTCTGACTCTAAAATCTCAAAATTGAGTAGGTTTGGTTTCTTCCCACCTCTGCAAAAGGCTCTAGGAAACACCAATTGACCTTTTTAACTGTATTATATATATATATATATATAATTACTTTTTCCCCCTCTTTCTCTCTCTCTCTTTTTTTTATTAATTCATTGTCTTCTCAGCTTACCCCTCACATGATGTGAAGACTCCATCCCCTTTTGACACAGCTATAGGTGCCTATTTAACCTGTGACCTATTTTATTTTTTTCTGTATATGCCCTAATGAAGGCCCTTGGCCACAACACATTGGCTGTTGTATTTTTAGCAATTGCCTTGTTTTATTAAATACTTTTTAATAGAATTTTTAAATCTCAGTGTGCCTCTGCTTTTTCCTCACCTGGTACAGATGAGCACTTAGGTAACATCATTTGCACAGTTTCCTGAGCGCTCATAGCCCTTTTTTGCCTTGACCTTTTTAGTTGTTGGACAAAGTTAGTTATCAGTGAAAATAATCACTACAGCCCTAGAATGCATACTTATCACACTACATTTAATACTGATTTTTTTTTTTTTTTTTGCTTAATTGAAAGCTGTAATGAGGTCTGCTGTCCCGAGTTCAGAAAGAACATTATGTTGTTCCCTGATTTAAACCAAGATTGTGCACAGAAATAACTGAATGGCTACAGCATAATTATCACATTATTATAGTCAACATCCAAACATGTATTGAGTCCATCATCTTGTTTTCATATAGTCATTTAAACAAAGTCATGAACAGATGATCATCTCATCACCACCCTCGTGTGGGCGTCCACGTCCCCACCAGACGACCCTCAGAGTGCACATGGTACACGGGATGCATCATCGCTGTTGCACACGCCTGCACGAGTAACAGAAAGACACACAGGGCATGAATGAGATCATATTAATGCTGGTAGCAACACTGATCTAAAAAAACACCTACTGCTATGAAGTGGGAACAAGTTTTAAAAGTGTTATTTAATATATATTTAAATCAGGTAAAATAGAGTTTCTTAACTTTTCATTGACAGAACATTAATCTCATTCAGAGCTTCTGAAGTGAGATTCATGTTGTTGATAATAAATTTAAGAGACTCAGCGGTTCAGATGAACATTCTAGATCTTAACTCTTCACTGTACTAACATGGTAAGGGATTAGTGTGAGCAGGGATCCCAGTGGATATTTGCTGTAGTCAAGTTTTCCTGAAATAGGTTCAACTCTTCCATGTTCCTGTGTCATGGACAATAACCTGAAAGAAAACAAATCACATCAGAAAGTCACATTTTTAAAGAAAAAAATTAATAAAATAAAATAAAATGTATATATAATAAAATACAAAAATAGCTGTCCCACAAGCAAAGATAAATCTTTTAAGAAAGGATGGAAAGAAATCAAGAGAAATAATGCCGGCATTAGAAAATCTACATCTTCCCTCTGCAGTAAAGGAATAAAAAGATAAACGTGTAGTAAAATAAGGCAGATGATTTGATGCCATTTCATATTGCTGGGGAAATGTCAAGTAAAACAGTCAGTCATATTTCACCCTGTACTTCTGTACTATCCAAAATTTAACAAGAAAAATATGTGACTAAAAGAATTTTCCAATTTTGCTTTTAATTATATTTTGGCATTTTGTATTTTCTTCAGCCCTGCGATGAACTGCCGTCTCATACAGGGTGTACCCTGCCTTCGCCCATTGTAGCTGGATTAGGCCCCCAGTGACCCCCGCGACCCTAGTGAGGATAAAAGCGGATTCAGATAATGAATGAATGTATTTTCTTCATAGATTACAGAGCTTTACTCTGGGAAATCGGTGGCGTTTTTGTTGTTTCTCAGATGCTTTTCCTCCAGTAGCACATGGACAGGTTTTCTATTGTCCACAGTAATACAATTATTTTTGTAGTAGGCAGAGTTCAGAGTTCAAAGGAGACTTACTTGAGATCTGGGTGTCCTTCAATCATAGCATATCCAGTGGGAAGTTTTCCAGCTCCATCAAGACTGTGAAGCAAATGACAAATTATTTAAAGACATGGTAAACATTATTAGACCATCAACAGTCATTAAAACCCATGGTTATACATAGAATGTCTAAAACACTGTTTTTGTCAGTACAGTGCCATAGGTATGGAATAAGAATATAAGTGATTTTGGTTATTATTAAGAAACAAAGAAAATGGATAGATATTAAGCCTTTAAACTTCCACTCAATTTCACCTAAATTTCTTAATAAAGTAAATTGAATGCTGTTCTTGAGCCTTTTTGACAACATGCAGTTGGTGTTTGTTTCTATTCTAAATGGAAATATTAAGATGAAAACTGGGATAATGGAGGCTAGTCCTGTTAAATGATGCAATAGATAAAACATTTGTGGATATTTATTGACGTTTTATTGTGTTTTGGACTACATTTGGAAAATTTTTATGGACAGTTTTGGACGTTTTTGTTGGACTATGACTGCATTTGTTGGAATATGGTTCCTCTGTGGATAATTATGAGAGATAAAGTTTCAAATATACCATTTGTCATTTGAACGAATGAGTGATTGTACCTGCTGTGGTTATTTTGTCTGAAAGTGTCAAATATCTTCAGCTCTGTGAGAATCTACATTAAGTCATGTGACATTTGGGACAGGTTTGGGTGGTTTTACTTAACATTTTTGAGCGACTACTTCCAGCCTATGTGCGGACCCTTGGAAGTTTAAAGGGTTAAGTCTTAAAGTGAACACTTATGAGATATTTTTGTTGTTATATTTGTCCAAACAAATGTACCTTTAGTTGTACCAGGCATTAAAATGAAAAAGAAATTGAAGGGGGGAAAAAAAGAGGTGGTCTAATAAGGTTTTCTGTGACTGTATATAAGATATTATATAATGAAAACACTACATTAATGCAGCTTTGACGGAACTTTACTCCCCAGTCCATTCCATGAACAAGTCTACTGAACATGTTACCTAAGTCCAGTCCATCCACAGTCAACAAGGAGCTGGTTCCTGTGAGGACAGTGTCCGATTACTCTGGTCAAAACCCTCACGGCCACGTCCTCCAGGCTGCAGGAGCCAATCAAAGACTGCTGAACATCTAAAGAAAACACAGACTCTCGACTGTTAAAGGACTTTAAACCAGTTAGTATTAACTGTTTTATGTCCAGGCTAAAGATAATGTTAAAAAATAAATCTGAATCCATCCATTCATACTGCCCAACAGTAGGGAGCGATAATGTGCTGTAATACTAACTAATACCAGACATTTCACAGCATAAAGGAAGACCCAAACATTTCTACTCATATCATGATAAAAATCAAGTATAACTCTATCACATATGGTTTTACCTACACTGAGGACAAAAACCTCAGTGTATTTAGTTCTTGAATAAATTAGTGCACTTTTACGTTTTGGTTAAAATGCTCATAATGTAGTGTTAAAAGGGATTATTTTCATATTTAGCATCGCCACCTGCTAATTAGTCTGATTTATCAATGAACTTGTCCTCTGAGTTGACATATTTTGGTATATTGGTAAAACACACCATCTAAAAGTGCCATCATGTGACCACCTGTACCATGTCTATAAAAAAAAAGTTTTCAGACAGCTTTAAAATTTCATGCAATCTCAAATATTATCAAAATTATTATTGTAATATATAAAATATTTGTGGAAAAAAGTTTTTTTTTTTCCTGTTTCTTGTCAGCATGAAAACCTAAACTGAACTCAATTCTTTACAGTTTCAACATGTCATGCCATGGATGTGTTTCATTATTTCACTGAAACATTTAGTTTTAACCTCGACAAAACAGAGCACATGCAGAAGTGAGCAAGACATTGACTTAAGAGTGATTCTTAATATAATATATTACAGATGTATGGGGGTGTCCAAAAAAGTTTGTTCTGCTATTGTATGTATGTATGATGTTTTGGTATGCCTTATGTACAGTATTTGTACTGTAATTTCTGGAATCTTGTATGACAGCAGCCTATTACGTGCAGCTCTCTTCTATTGTATTGTATTGTATCTTTTAATTAAATATATTTCAGATGTTTAACTGATAAATGAGGGGTGATAGTGGATTCTGAAGCCAGACCAGTTGAGATCCACTGGTCTAAACAGCATTTATCAACATCCAGGGGCATCAACACACCATAGAAAACGTAATTTCCTGGGTGAACCTCGCTGAGCCGAGCCATGTCTTGGATTGGATGACTGCAGGAGGGAGTGGAGCCGATGCTGGACTTACAGGAGATGCCAGCACTCTTCAACCTGGGGGAGAAGGTTCAAAGACTTTTTTATTATCAGTTCACAAGATGCACAGGACAAACGAAGAACGGACATACCATTTCATCTCACCTGCTACTTAAATGTAAATTAAATTGAAACTAAAAATCATATTTGTATAGACATTTGAAATTTTGCACATTATAAGGAAATGGGAAAAGAATAATATATACAAAAAAATAATAATAATAATCTAAAATATGTTATAATTTTGCAGTGATAAAATAATCTCTAAATTTCTGATGTTTTAAGTAAATTAAGTTAAAATTGACATTTTTATAGTAATTTGAAATGTTGACCTTTATAAGTAAATGAGGGGGAAATTGATTAAAAATGTTTTGAACTTTGACCTACTTTTAATCACATCTATCCTGGGCCATTGGTAATGTATAAACCCAATGTAGTATGAATTCAACCAAATTCATGTGTTAACAAAAACGAAAACAAACTGAACCAAAAACACTACTTCAAAAACAATACCCAATGTATAAATGATGATAATTATGGTGAGGAATGTCCCACAGTTACACTGACTTGATGACAAATGAGTTCAGAACCGTCTACAGGTGCCTCAATGGATCAAATATATGACTTACTTTATAATATGTTTGTAATATAAAAAAGGTAGAGTCTATTTTTGGTCTTACTTTTCCATAAACTGCAGTGTTAGGTTGGTGGTCTCCTGGGCAACAGCCTGTATCTGCTCCACCCCTTTGCTGTTGTAGGTGTTGCCACAGTGGGCGTAGACACCTGTGAGCTCCACCCCCTCTGTAGCATTGATGGCCTGAGCCAGTCTGAACGCCTCTGGGTTTGAGTGCAGGACTCCGGCTGCAGCAAAGAAGAACATGATCACACACCTGCCTGTATTAAAGCTCCAGAAAGTCAGTTCAGCTCAATTTATTTCAAACATGCAACAAGCAATGGATAATGTATCGCCCACGCGTTACTATCAGAAAAATATTACCCGGCGGAGGGGTGTTGTTCGACAGTCACGCGTGGGCGATACATTATCCTGCTTATTCTGCGGGTTATTACATCTTATTTCTGCTTCTACGCTAACAGACTGGATAAATAGCCGTTACAACATAGCGAATATTTACTTTCAAAGTTGCCGAACTACAAGCGGAGTGATATGTTACCGCGAATCTGAAGTGACAAAAACTCGTTGCCATGGGCAGCGGGCGTTAATGGAGCAGCGGGGAGTTATCTAAAAAAAAAAAATCCGCCGCAGAAGGCCGGGAACGTCAATTCAACGTGAACGGGAGCTGTCGTTATTACAGTTTTTACTGTCACTACTCTAACAGACTAGTGTTGTTAAATAGGCGGGGCAGACAGAAGGGGGGGTGCAGAGAGTTTTAGGCGGAGAAAAGAGAAAGACGGATGTACACAGTCAGGTCGGCGACTGGAGCAGGTGTTGTCCCGTTCCTGCAAATAAATACTGAAAACGAAGCTCACTGAAACCGCTCCTTGTTTTCTAAAAACCAGCATAGAGGAGTTAACCGAGGGGTAAAATACTGACTACGGCCCTGGAGACTCTATAGGAGATGAGGACGACAATTTCGCATGATTTCCTGACAACGGTAAGGATCAGCATAGGTTAAGATTGGATAAGGTAGCAATTACAACCAAGCTAATATTTACTTTAAAAGTGGCCGAACTACCTGCGGAGTGATATGGTACAGTGAATCTGAAGTGACAAAACCCGTTGCCATGGGCAGCGGGCGCCCAATGACCGAGAGGTTGGCGGTTCGCGTCCCGGCTCTGGCTGTCCACATGTCGAAGTGTCCTTGGGCAAGACACTGAACCCTGGCTTAGGCCCCCAGTAGGACTTACCATAGACCTTAGAAACCTACTGGTGTGTGAATGGGTGAATGAGAGGCTAATGTAAAGCGCTTTGAGCACCATGAAGTTAAGTGCAGTCCATTTACCATTTAACGGCGCAGCGGGCGGTTATCGAAAAAAATCCGCCCGCTGACGTCATTCAAAGTGAACGGGACGTTCTAGAGGGCCGTAGAATAAACAAAACAATTGTACTCTGTCCCCACTAGTGAAACAAGACAAAAAATAACACGCACATGAAAAAACATAGTCTCGGAAAGCACATACCCCCCCTTTTTTATCACTTGCTCCTTGTGTCAGTATGAACATTTCAACATGTCACTGGTGAGTTATTCTTTTTTTTCTATTATTATTTAGACTGGTAACCATGGTGATGTAGGGTTTGGGTCACATGGGCACATACATGTCTGACACCCACAAAGTTATATACTGTAGGGAGGTGATTCACTTGGACAGAGGGTAGGAAGACCAGTTTATATAGCCATCATTTTTGTTGACCATTTTTTTGGTTCAATTTACTTTCCTTTTTACATATTCACAAACAGTGCACGTTACCATCCTGTGTGTGTGTGTGTAATATGAGGCTGCCTTAAAACATTAAATCAAATGAAATTCACATTGGACAAAAGTGAGCTTTTTGGAAAATGCTGGAGTGCGTCACCTATACGACAGGACCTAAACTAGCCTCTCAAGCAAATTTTAAAAGGATCAGAAGGATGGAATACTGTACCATGCATAACTTTTTTAGTTATCTTGCTACAAATCACTCGTGCCCTTCCCCCACAAACCTCTGCCAATCACCACCAAAATTTAACCATTTAACCATGTGCCAGTCTCAACATTTCCTGAATTTCAGCCAAATCTGTCCATTTCTTTTTGAGTTATCTTACTAACAAACAGACAAACATAGGCAAAAACATAACTCCAATGTTCCTTGGCAGAGTAATAAATCCATAAATAAAGCTACCTTGAACTGACTGTTTACCTCTTCCGTTGCCACAGTCAAGTTTGAGCCAGACGTGCCAAAGACGCCCATCTCTCAGCGGTCGCTTTCGGAGCTGCTCCAGAGCATCAGGATGATCCAGTAGAACCTGGAACAGATCCAGCCTCTCTGACAGAGACGCACAACGCTCCACCTACAAACACAACATTTGCTGGGACTGATGTCTGAGAATATGGAATTTAAGTAATAACAAAGCAATCAATGCAACCGTGCAATGATTAATGTACAAACCACAAATACAATCATTCACTTCTGTACATCAGTGCATTCTGCTGCTGTGATGGGATCAGCACTGTATTTTCTGGACTATAATATAATTCACATTTAAAAGCCTTTAATTTTCTTAAAAAATGACAGTGTGCCTTATAATCCAGAGCGCTTTATACTGTATATGGATTAATTCTGGTTGTTTAGTGACTTTGAAGCAATTCTATCATACATTGTGCTCACAACGTAGAGTAAAACATACTATACTTCAGCATAATATTACAGTGTGTGTATAAGGAGTGAACTGAAAAAGTGAGTGTATTGTGTTGCATTTTACATATTATAACTGAACAATTTTGACAGTTATTGTGAATATGCTAATGTCTGATGTAGCAGTAGAAGAGTGTATTTTGTTACAACTCAACAAGGTTGAAAGTTATTATGAATAGGCTCATTAACAGTTGAAGAAAGGTGAGAGTTATTGTGAACATGTTTAAATAAAGTTTGACCGACTGACTTAAATCTGACTGTTCTGTTTTGCTTAATGCCCCTTATAGTCCATTGTGCTTTATATATATATATATATATATATATATATATATATATATATATATATATATATATATATATATATATATATATATATATATATATATATATATATATGAAACAAATTTAAAATAAACCCTTCTTTGGCAGTACGCCTTATAATCCAGTGCACCTTATAGTGTGGAAAATAAGGTACTTCACCAATAAATAGATATAGTACCTTATCAAAGGGAAGAGAGTAAGCATACAGGATGTCATCAAATCCATGGTCAGCATAGAAACTGGCTTCTGCCAAAGTGGAAACTACGATACTCCTCCGTGATCCACCTGTCATTATGTCGGCACACTCTCTGAATATCAACACAAACACACAGACCTGATCAACTGCCAACAAAGAACTGATCTGAGTGAATGTACTGCGTAGGGCTGAACAATATTAGCAAAACTTCAATATGAGATATGAATTTACGATTGCGCTAATGATATTTGTCCTTTACCTAAAGAAATACCAATTCCATCTACTAAGAAATATGTTCCTTGATGTTAAAATGAGCCACTTGTTTAAATGCTGACTTAATTATTTAGGATTTAAGACAAAATCCTGCACTACTTCAATCAATTACACCATTTTCTCCAAGAACCTGGTGATACTGCAACTGTAAACCTTTACAAACAATCATAATTTAATTATTTGTGCCATTTTTCTCACATAGAACAATGTGTTCAGGCCTTATCCAAAGTTATCCTCTGAAAATATTCACGTTTTCAACATTAACAAGGCAGTCACAGACAGCAGACCTCCGCCAAGGCTTGACATGGCGTCATATGACGTCAAAATGTGACGTGACGGAGCCATAGGTGTTGACCCATCTGACGTGTGAAGGTGAGACGATGTGAATGAAAGAAACGGCCAGATTCTATCTTGTCTGAATTCTGAGATATGATCACTTATGTGTTTTAGATGTTGACCCTTGACCTTCATTACTCAAAATCTAATGGGTTCTTCCTTGATCCATTATCTATCATTCCTGAAAGTTTCATCAAAATCTGTTCAGAACATTTTGTATAATCCTGCTGACAGACAGACAAAGAGACAAACTGACCCAAATTTAAAACCTCCTTGGCAGAGGTAATAAAATATAAACTTGCATTCAACCAGCAGCAGTATTTCAGTTTTTTGACAGAAAATAATAAAATGAAAACCACTCTTGTACCCAATGGTGTGTAAAAGACAAGAATTAATGGGGGAAAAAATAAAATAAATGATTACATGTCTTTGCAATATTAATATTGCAGACTCTGTTAGTGTGATAATTATTATTATTTTTTACATATATTGTGCAGCCCTAGTACTGTGTGACATCATACAGGGTTTTGTGTGTCTTCATGTGTGGCCGAAGCTGAACTCCCAGTTTCTGAAAGCGTTCAATCATCTTCTGCGCATTTATTTTCACTTTGTCCACATCCACTACCAGAGCAGGAGTACACAAAGCAGTAATGGGCTCCCCCTCCATTCTGAAAGAATAAACAGAGATATTTCCACAAGCAATTAAATTATCATGCATGACTGGCTTTAGCTCATGTTGTGTATAAACGTCCAACAGTAGCACTATTCCCACAACACAACACATTTATATTTGTCCTTAATATAACCTGTCATTTCATGCACTATTAAATTAAATACAGTTGCCTTTATTTTTTTGGTTCACTGTCACAAATCATTGACAACAGAGAAGGAGCAAAAAAAAAAAAAAAAAAAAAAAAAAAAAAAAAAAAATCACACACAAAAAAAAAAAACACAAAAAAAGGTTGCTCTGCCAGATACTGATTTCTCCAAAGTCATCATTTATTTTAATTGTAATGACTAGAAAACTGGGTTATTTCTTTTTAAATTCAGTTACCTGTGGCTAAAAATCCATAACATAATTAAAGTTGAAATTTTTACACAATACAGGTTTCTGACATGACTCCTTGAACATGGTGCATATTTTAAATTTATTAGATTTTGTGTAATTTGTTTTCTGGAATGAGGGTGTTATTGTGAATTCTGAAATTAAAATCCCACACTAATAATTAATGTCTGGAAACTTGATTATTTTTTAAAGTTCATTTTCTGTCCAGAAAACATTTTTACTTTGAGAAAAAAAAAATACAATACAGGTGATCCCTTACTGTTTCCATTTTACTGCAGCTGTGTTTGTGTAATGAGACCTTTGGACTGTCAGCCCCCAACCAGGACAACACATACACCTTTATAAAACTCTATACATATATGCATTAATAATAATAATAATGATTATACATGAATACAGTAAAACAGACTGAAGTTAAAGCTAAAAATAATTAAAAACACGGTCGTGATTTTCATGTTACTTTGAGACCCTCCTGAAGACGCGTTCAGTAACACCGGGATTTTTAATTGTCGTTAAATATAATGGGCATTAAAATTTATAAAGTGACTCATGCATGTGGTTTTACCTTCGTAAATAACTTACCTCAGTGTCTGAACTGAATCACAGAAGCTGAATTTCATAAACCATAGACTTGAAGAATTGACTAATCACATGTCCCCCTACGGTGTCCCGGAGAGGACAAAATAAAACCTCCAATACCCATACCCTGAAAATGTCATCAACACCCATCCATAAATGTATGAGTTACACTACAGACCATATGTTTGGACACAGCTTCTCATTCAAAGAAATCTTTATTTTAATGACTAAGAAAATTGTAGATTTACACTGAAGGCATCAAAATTATGAATGAATACATGTGGAATTATATACTTAACAAAAAACTTTGAAACAACTGAAAATATGTCTTATATTCTTATATTCTAGTTTCTTCAAAGTAGCCACATTTAGCTCTGATTACTGCTTCACACACTTTTATCATTCTGTCGATGAGCTTCAAGAGGTAGTCACCTGAAATGTCCTGTCAGCCTTAATAAGTGGGATGTCTTGCCTTATAAATGGGGTTGGGACCATAAGTTGGGTTGGGATAAGGGGGGTGGGTTAGCGAATAAGAAAGCTAACAAAGCATGTGTGAACTCTGAACTGCTCTGAGTTCACCTTGGAAATTGCCTATAGGAAGGCAGAGGTACAAATAACAAATAACATAGAAAGAAAAAAACTTCTGTACTCATATTGTTGCAAATTTTATTTGGTATAAATCCAGGATGTTACATGTTCTTTATTGTATTAGAAATTACATCAAAGAAATGTATATTATGATATATAACATATATTCAATCAACTTATATTATTCTTAAATTAAGAATAATAGGAAATTAAAAATTAGAATTAAATTAAGAATCTTAATATACAAACATTGAAAACATACATTTGATAATTAAAAAGCAGAATCACTTCTTAATATGTATATCTATATATGTATGTATTTTTCTTTCATTTTTAAAGCTGTATAATATACTGTAAAATGCAAACCTACAATACGATACATCGTTGAGTGTATTATCTTTGTCTGTCCAGCAGGAGGAGACACTATTCTGATAAATAGTAAAGAATGAAACCTACATATCAAGGCTTTTAAGAGAATGACTAAAAAAATACCTTTGTTTTTGTACAACTTTGTGTCCAACACAGTGAACATTATGTAAAACACATATTTTACCATGAGCACAGAAGTAAAGGTTTTCATATTTACATAAAATTTCGTGAGGGTTCCTATTTATATTCATTTTAAAGTAGCCAAACTTCAGATTTTATGCCTGTTACAAAATGTTTTCTTGTATTTGCAGAACCACACTAATCTGGGATGTCTATAAAAATCATAAAATTAGAAATTTTTATAAAAAAAATTGAGGGTTTTCCACATTTTAAAATAATAATATAAGTAGCCTACTTTGTAAACATATATATTAAAAATAACTACATTGACACACTAAAACATCGTTCAAAATTGGGAGTGCTCAGTATTTATAAACCATTACTTGCTTGAAATCTGTATGTAGCCTTTGAACTAAAATAAGATGTCTCTGGTGTAGATTATATTGTATTGTACTGTACTGGGTGGTGAAAGTGTTTCTATTATGAGTTCCCAGACAGGAACAAAGACTGGGAATGGAATGAACAGGAACACAGTTGGAAAACAGAACTATGGGAAAACAGAAAACAGATCTTTTAATCAAAGACAGAAGGCTGGTTGGATGTCCAAGTCTGACACAAGGAGACATTGTTAGAATGACACTGGGTTTGAACCAGAAAAACAGATGAAGAAGAAGACTGGACAATCAAGCAAGAAGCCAGAACAAATCTTCCAAACAGTCCCAGAGCCAGAGCTGCATATATGCTGGTCAGCTGATAAGACACACCTGTTTATAAGGTGAACATGATGTTACTGATGAGGCAGCATGGGGGGGGGGGCAGAAGTTAGGAGTGTCAGGTGAAAATGTTTGTGGCTGATGAGGTGCAGCAGCGTGAGGGAGGAGAAGGCTTTGAACTGGGACAGATTACAGCGAAAACAATTGGTGCCAGGCACAACAAACCCTGTGCCTCAAAAACATTTTACCTAGTTTGCCCTATCTCTTGGTCGGCACTAGGCCATGGGGAGGCTAAGCCACGCCCTTCTACTTCCGGTCCATGCTAAGCTCGCAAAATTTGAACGAGAGTGAATTGAGTGAGTCAAGCTACATTCTGATTTTGTTTGACAAGTGCTCTGAAATTCACTTATGATAGCGGTTAAGCAAAGGATAATGTGTTACTCACGCGTTACTATCAGAAAAATATTTCCCGACAGGACCGAACAACACCCCGAAGGTGAACGGGTGTTGTTTAGCGCCGAAGGGAAATAATGTAGCGAATATCTACTTTCAAAGTGGCCGAACTACCTGCGGAGTGATATGGTACCGTGAATCTGAAGTGACAAAACTCGTTTCCATTGGCAGCGGGCGGTTATCGAAAAACTCCGCCCACAGAAGAACTCCCAGAGCAAATCAAAGTATGAATTTCACCACACACTACAGTAGCCAAGTGTTATGTTGTGACTTTCATTCCGATGTAGGTAAATAAGGGAATAATTTAGTAAAAACTCAGTGTCTTTTATGATAATTTGGTGTTTGCAGGAAGCTGTTATTAACTGTGCATATACTCACCTCTTACTCACTTTCATTCTCTATTTTTCAATTAATCTAATCTCAAACCTACTTTGAAATAAAAATTGTCCAGACAGCATTGACGGAGATCAGACTCCTTTAGTACAAACACTCCACCTCACCTTGTAAACCTGGAATCTGGGTGTAACAGCTGCTGAACACATAGCGTCAACATCAAAGAAGTAAATGCATATAGGAGTTTAAAGACTGTTATTTCTCTGCCAATGTATGATCCTGCTGCCAGCTCTAAGTACCAAACTGACAAATAATCAATCAAATATATTTCAGACCTGCATGAATTGCATTAACAACTAGATTCAAAAGAACAAATAGCAGTAATAGGATGGTTTGTGGAGAGCTCTGTGGATTTTTTTATTGACCGATATGTGCTGATATAATGAGAAAAAGCCAGAGACACTAGAGAATCATCTGCAAAACAAGGGAAAGTCCTGTTTCGTATGAGGATGATGTTATTACAGCTCACAGGTGTTTGAAGCAGGTTGTTAGTGCAACTGATACTGTGGCCATTGAAACCATGGTAACAAGGAATACAAATACAAACATATGGTGCCAGGCACAACATACATCACCCCCCCCCCCCACCACCACCACCACCACCACCACCACACACACACACACACACACACATATTTGACCTGATCTGCCCTGTTATCGTTGCAAAAACACATTTTTGGTGACTGTGACCTTTGACCTACATTCATCAAAATTTAATAAAATCTATTTTGGGCCACCTCACACTTTTCTTGAAAATTTCATGGAAATCGGTCCAGTAGTTTTTGTGTAAAGTTGCTGACAGACCAAAAAACCGAACCAAAAACAATACCCCTCTCCCCTTTTGGGGTGTAGGTGAATAAATGATATATTGTGATCTGTGGTTTGTTTGTGATTTATTTAATGATATTGTGGTGCTAGAGGAAGAGTTCCTGTGAATTAATTTAATCAATCTTTAGATTTTTCAGTTTTAGAGGCTTGTTGGAGTTATATACAGCATATTGTATGAATATTAATATTAAGTAGCTAGTTATTTTTTTCCAGGACAAGGATTGAGCACCCCTGATGTAAAACATGCAGAATAGCAGCTCTTTAGGACCAAGGTTGCAGATCCCTGGTCTGATCTAACATTTATGAGTTTTTATAAGATGTCAGGAAAGCTGCCAAATGATTTCCTATTGTTGTGAGTTTGAGGCAAAATCTGAAATAACCCCATTTATTATTTCAGGTGACCTTCTGAACAATATTTGTTCAAATTTTGAACTATGGACAAATCAGCACGACAAGGCAGAGGTGGGTAATGCCAGGTCCATCAAGTCAACGTCCTGCCATGTATTGGTTTAAACCTGTTCACTGAACACGGTTAATTTCACTAATGCATGAACAGGTTTGAATTAATTATTTCCTTCTATGATTTTTTGCATTGCTTTACTTCTCTTTTGCACATTTTCATACCCCGCTTTGTTTCTGTGAGCTCCTGTGACAGTGAATTTCTCCTGTGTGAGATTAATAAAGTCTTATCTTAATATATGGGAGGACGTTGACTTGATGGACCTGGAATTAACCACTTCCGCTACAAGGTTTATCATACAGGCTACACAAAATGTAATATGTATGTTACATTTCTTCATAGCTTTCTTCTTCCAAAACATAAAGCCACTTACTTGTTCACAGATTTAATGACAAATGTGGATAAAATAAAATAATCCAAACGAGTCAGAGACAGCATTCTTTGAAAGACAAAAGCACTGTTGGGTTCACCACATGAGGCTTTATTTGGACTTCATGTTTACAATTGTTCTTGTTTTATCTCCTTGTGTGTCTGTGAATATGTGTCATGCCAAAAAGCAAAATGTGTCTGTTTTTTTGTGTCTCAGTTGTAAGTGTGACTTTATTTTTTTTCCCTGGGAAAGACATGGCCACGATTGTTTTTAATCCTCTGAACAAACTATAGTAATTACAACTATTACATGAAGTAAACAGGTTTTCAGAACCAGTCAGATGACTTTGACCTTTTTATATTTTAGCACCTTTAATGTATATACTGACTTGCTGAAGAAACATTGAGATAGAAACAGAGAGAAAACTCTGAGAACTCAAAATCAGTACAAAATAATAAAAAAAACAACAACAACAAAGCCTACTGTTTGTCTCCTACACATTCAATAATCATACACCTCTCCTTTAGGTTTAGTGTCTTTGGTTGCAAAATGTGACCATAGATTTAGAATGAATAGAATACACACAAAACAATTTACTGGAAAAAATCTAAATCTTACTAAGTGTATTTTTCTCACTTCTAGTCAAAATATCTCATCACACTTAAAATAAGACAGAATCACCTCAAGAGCAACTTTTCAATGACATATAACAACTAACTGTTAGACAATAGAACTTGAAAAATTGTATTTCAAGAAATCGTGTCAAGATAATTTTCACTTGGCAATTTTTTATTTATTTATTGCTTGAATTAAGGAAAAAAATATCCTGAATTGAGCAAAAAAATATACCAATTGAACGAGTGAAAATTATCTTGGTAAGATTTTCCAGATCTGCTTTCTAAAAATCAGTTCTTATATCTAAATAAAAAGTTACTCTTTAGGGGATTATATCTTATTGTAAGTGCAATGAGATATTTTGACTAGAAATGACAAAAAGGCACGAGTTAAGTTTTAGATTTTTGCAGTGTTATCATTGTAAACCCTTGTGTGTGCATGTGTGTGTCTGCTGACCCTGAATTGTTGAACTTTTTTAACAGATTGTCACCCCTGTCAACAGTAGCCATATCAGTGCTTTACACCTGGTAATGATAGAAACTGATGTTTGGATTATGTAACACTGAAGGAGCTCCTTTCATTCTATTGGATTCTAATTCAATGGTGTAAAGTGTTACAGTTCCTGACTAGCATATCCAGCGGATGAAGCGGTCAAAGAAAGAGGGTTTGTTAAGGGCATCGTAGTCTTCTCCTCTAAAAATGGCTGTTGTGTCTCCTAGTGAAATCTTCTGCAGCACCTCCTCGTCTGTGTCGGTTCCCATGGCGATCACCGTGGGAACGCCTTCTACTCGCCTCATAGCAGTCACGCCCTCATCCAGCTGGTCCGCGGAAGTTATACCATCAGTGATGAAGACGAAGGCCACCTCAGCATTACGGCGAGCCACACGCGTGTTCTGAAACAAACACAATGTACAATATTAACATTGCAAATTTTTTTTATTATATTCTTCATTTCAGATATTCTGATGTTTTTTTCTGGTGGATTAGAATAGTTTTAACCATTTATGCACTAGTTTCAGGTGGAACTGTCTTTGTGTAAAGCAAAACCCAACATTATGTAATAATTAAATACATTTATAGAAATTTTTTCTGTCTTAAAATATTTTTAAAAATGAGCTTTCAAATAAGATCACATGTATTGTAGCTTATTCTGACATTAATCCAGGAACAAAAACTGCCTTAAAACTGCGTTCTGATATTGCCTTTTAAATACACATTTGTTTCAAAGCTTAAATGTATGTTGTCCAGCTGAGTGGACATTTTTGTAAGTCTAAAAAAAATTAGGTTAATTAAAAATGTTTCAATTACATTGCTTTTTTTCAGCCTAAAGAGGAGTAAAAACACTTAGGAAAAAAAATATTGACTAATGTTCTCATAATTTGTGCATCAAAGGGTTAACGCAATAGGAATGTATGAGTGTCTGTCTTTAGTTTTACCCGTGAAAGCACCACTTCGTTGACAGCATGGATGATGGCGCTGCCCAGAGCAGAAGATGAGTCCATGTAGTTGACAGCCTGCAGTGATTGTGAGATCATCGTCAGGTTATGTGTGAGCGGGAACTCCACCCGCTGCTCTCTGGGGCTGCCGTACTGCAGCAGAGCCAAGCGGGCATTCCTCTCATCATTCGGGTCATCTGCCAGGCGAAGGCGGTGAGCCACGTTCTCAATGAACTCCTTGGCCCGGCGGTGGTTCTCCAGTCCCATCCTCTCTGAGCCATCCAGGAGGAACACCACATCCACTGGCCTCTGCACACAGCTGGCCACGGCCGGCTCTGAACAAAAACACAAGAAGCTTTAAATCAGACGTGGTATTCAGAGGGAGATGCAGCTTGTGCACAGATGCTCAGTGATTAAAGCCAGAAAAAAATACTCCATACCATGCTCCATGTCCAAACATGCTTGGTTTGATTTAATCTAAACCATCACGTCAGTCATGAATGCAAATGTTTTAGTTTGCTCATTTTATTCTCGAGAGACAACAACACAAATACACACAAAAGGAATAGAGCTAGCATGCAAATATAATAAAACATGCACCAATCAAAGCTATTACTAACTGGTACTATAATAATCCCCATTAAATTACAAGAATATAACACATTATACTTCTATCCTCGTCAGTGACTAATCTATTAAACAAACATCTGACTCATTTACATGATTCTGTGATATGTATAAAACCAGATATGTTCCACATGTATTAGCATTTTCACCAAAATGACTCATTCACAGAGAACAGGGGGGGGGGGGGGGGGGTAAAGGTCGTAACCATGGATATGTGCAAAACAGCAAAAAAAAGTAATTAGAGTGATTCAGCAAGCTTATGATTCACAGTGGAAATGAGGTTTCATCAAAGAGCCACTGTACACCGTAACACTGTGAACGGCTCTATACACCCCGACAAATGAATGAGATGCACTTTCCAAATGAATGGAAAATGGGAAAAAAAGATGCCTCACATTATCAGTTCTGTTTTTTTGACAGCACCATAAACATATGTTAAATTTCAGTTCTGTTTAAAGGAAGCAACACAGTCGCCAGAAGAAATAGTCCTGTTGTACATTTCTGTAAACCATGATTATGTCTTTATCTCTGTCTAGAAACAGTGTGTGAACCAGACTCCATCACTCCCCTGATTGAGAGAATATCTAGAAGTATTTTTTTCTAAATCTAAGTTTAACTAAATCAACCACTAAACTATTTGTGTTGTAACACCAAAACAAACAGCTGTTACAACAACACTTCCTTTAACGGTTTTGAGTCGCATTGTTTAGTGTTTTATTTTGTTTGTGTGTGACTTGGGGGGAAACAAATCCATAATTACCTTTCAGCATATTGAAATTCAAGTGGTTTGAGAGGAATACAGCTAATCCTTTAATAAAGTCTGTTCTGTGATGGAGGTTTCTGGTTAATCTCTGGTGTTTTCCCTCAAATCAGGACAGGTTGGGGTGGGGTCTAAATATCTAAGATAAATTATACTTATTTTAAGTATGGTTATGAATTTCCATTGATGTGTGTCACTGTCTGTCACCCAGGCCTCAGCATATAATGTACATTTCAATGAACAAACTGTGGAACAAGCATCACTTTTTCACAGTATGAGTTCGTAGACTTTCTTACATATCAGACTGAAAATGAGTCTTTGAATATGTTACACAAGGTACGTTTTTGCCAAAAGGCAGCCCTTCTAAATGATGACACAGATCTCGATTTGTTTAGGGAAGAATTAGTTTTCCACAGTTTTGCCCAGGGTTTGTACCCCTTCATAGATACATTAAAGTAGTTGGGTAAGAACCATCGAAATTAGACCTATATTGGTTTTCAGAAAAAGTACAATTCTGGTGACTGTTTTGGGAACATCATGAGTTTTCATTTTGACCTTTGGACCCATCGTATACAGTAATCATACAAACAGATACACTGAAAGCTAAAACATGATCAGCATTTAGTCATGCGATTGTTTTGCATCAGCCCAGGTGGATATCGCACCTTCAGAGTTTAAATAAAATGCCCAGTTTTAATAAAAATCCACTTCATGTCCAGCATTAAGCTTATTAGTTATTGGCATCAATAAAGATGGCGAGGTAGCATGGTTAGCATATTAGCATTAGCAGAGTTTTGTGGCTTTCTCTGGGTCCCCCATGATGTCTCCATAGACATATTTGAAGGAGTTGATGAACATCTGGGTCCACTGGTGTCTGTCCTCTCCCTGGGCGAGTTTGGCTCTCTGGGCCGCATATGCCATGGTTGCCACGCCAACCCCATACTGATGCTCGCTCAGGTTGTTCAGCAGTTGTTCCACACCCTCCAAAGAGGTGGGGACCAATGAGGGGCTGCCGTCCACGACCTGTGGCCTCCAAGGGGGAGGGGCTTGACTTGCAGTGAAGCCCCTTCCTGCAACAAGTGGGCGGAATAACATTGTGGGCGGAGTCCCACAGAGACGACGTATCAACACAGTCGATTATGAAGGCGCAGGTAAACCCAGTTTCACTCAACAGCGAGTTTAGACTTTTGTAGTGATTTTACAACCACAGAACTTGACTGCATTGTAACATCGCAGAGATTTGCAGATGTGAGGTCTTGTATAAACAACGTACACATTTAGAAATAGTTATTAGGCCACGATGTGGTAATAAAATACATTTTCTGCCTCGTCCTTTGCTAATCATGATGGAGTCAAACTGCTTTTTCCTCTACAAGTTGTAATGACCAGATGTTTTACTGATTTAGAAACCCTTAACAGTGAGTCTTACTGTCCTCCTTGTCAATAAGAACCAAATGTCCATATGCTTCTCATCATGCCATTCTTCTCTTGGCTGAGTTATAAATTACAATGGGTTTTCTCAAATTCATAACAGATGCACATGATACGAGTGTCCAAAAAACATGGAAACTTGATTTTAATATTTCATCTTTCGATCTTTAATTTAGTTAATTTGAAAATTGTTTAAATTATTTATCTTCTTTTATAAATTTGCAACAATATTATCTGTGTTGAAGTGCTGTTACATTAAACGTCAATAGAAAAATCAGGAAGTCTAATAATAATTCCATAACTAAACAGAAGCAGTAATGAGCCCCAGTCACACCAGGTAGAGTATCTGGTGTGGTACAAAAACCCTAAGGCATCAATATGCTTTGACCAAACTAGACCTTACCAAGTGTTTCTATCTTCTAACTATTGACCACAAGAAGCCTGAAGTCAAAGCAAAGGGCAAAATGTTCCAAAGAAAACAGGGATAATGACACAAATTTCAGACAGAAGACCTAACCTTGACCATTCTCAGAGCAATGCACACAGTTGATTTTAAAAGTATAAAGTGGCTAAAAAGGTTTCAGAAGCATCTAGACAATCTATAAACCCTGGTTTGAAACACACTTACACCTTGTTATTGTTACCAAGACCTACATGTTGAACCAATATGTACAAATTTCAAAGGTGACACAAAATTATGGTTATATTATACAAATAGTTCAAGAGTCTTACCTGATTTACAAGGGAGCTCAGGGCAAACAACAACAGGATCTGAAGTAAAGATAGAAACAAAATATTAGAGAATAGGAAGAAAAATATTTTAAAAACTGCTTTAAGCTTGGTTCAGTTAATGTATTTATACGTACCTGGGCAGAGCACTGTCTCAATCTTGTCAATAAACTCCTCAGCCACTAGGTCTGCGAAGCGCCTCATGCCCAACACTCGGCCTTGTCTCTGACAGGCTATGCTCTTCAAAATCTCGTTCTCCTCAATTTGATCAAACATGTCTCCGATACCGATGGCGCTGACATCAACCCTGGGGTCACTGTGCATTCCACCAGTAAACACACAAAACCTTATTAGCAACAGGGAGCAAGTTTTCTCTTCAATAATAATCATGGATTCAGTTTATATAGTGCTTTTCTATTAACTCATACTCAAAGCATATACAGTGGATCCATTCACTCACACATTTACACTCTGGTGGTGGTAAACTACATATGTATCCACAGTTGCCCTGGGGACAGAGTGACAGAGGTGTAGCTTCTAATTCAGGTGTACGGCCCCTCCAACCACCACCAGACACTCATACATCCGTGTGAGCAGCAACATATTATTTCAAGGCAAATGAGGTGTCTTGCCCCAGGACACAACAGCATATAACTAAGGCAGAGTGGGATTCAAACCTCAAACCCTTTGGTCACTCTACCTCCATTTTACAAAGTTAGAGCTTGGAGATATTCTATGCACACTTGATGCATTAATACTTGTCCTGAAAGTGTCCAGCGCAAACTTCACTCAGACTTGATCAACTTAAGCTGAATACTAAAGTATATAAATAGGAATAAAAGTAGGAATGTGTCTGAAAATAAACTTTATATAGGCGGCAGTGTAGATGTCTTTGTATGATTTTAGCTACAGGTTAAATTTTTACCATGTGGAGAATCATGAACATCACTTTGAAAGTTGTCCTTGCTTAATGGAAGAAAAACACCAAACCTGCAAATATACCCTGAAAATGGCAAGTTTTGACCAAGTCAAACTTTCATTTATGTGCCTTTTTCCTCTGCAATAATTGAATCATTTAAATACAGCAAAGTGCTTCTTCATGTCCACATGTTCCACCAAAACAATTTCTCTCCCAACACTATTTTTCATCTGTACTGTCACTGTATCCTGCTCTCAATGCTGCCCAAGAACTGGCCACACAACCCAGATAATGTCTACTCTTATACCAGAATGATAGGGGAGTATGCCAGATGTATATACAACACTAACGGATAACAGAGTGTGTACAGTGGTGGAAACAATTTTCAGACATTGCATGCGTTTGTGAAATTTTGCATTAAGAGCCACTCTTAAGTCATTGAACTCTGCCCAGTATTGTTTCATTCTCCAAATCCATATACTTCTTTCTGAGTGTGCTCTGTTTCATAGAAGTCAAACCATGCTAACATGTTAGTTACCACTGCCAAAGAGGTTATGTTTTTGCATTGGGGTTTGTTTGTTTGTTTCTCTGTCGGTTAGCAAGACAACCAAAAAAATAGTTTAAGGTTTTTGATTAAATATTCAGGGAAATGTTGGGAGGGAGCTTGTACTTTCTGAGTGCTTTTATAGTTTAATTATTTTTTCTTTTTACCAATAAACACCAAATAATTTGCATTTCTTTATCTGTCTGATACAGCCACAGGTTTTTGAAATGCAAAAAAGATTCTTCTGCAAATATTTCATAATAATATCAGATTGTGTACAATTTTAAGTGTGTAAAATGGTACTGAATTTGGGTGAAAAGTGTTGATGGGAGTAGTTTGTAAGACACAGGATATGGTCAAAATGTGACGTTTACAAATTAAATGACGGAGCAGATCTATTAGACATTAGAATACATACACTTTTCAGATTCCCACTACTGTGAGGTTTCTAAATGTTCATATCATACAAATGTACATAAACCTATAGCCTACATATACTGTATGCAATAACACTTTGTGCTGTATCATGAACACATCAGAAGCTTGTTGTATTTCGTCAAAGATTGATCATATTTTATCTTCGAAGCAGATAAAAAAATTGCAGCCCTATTTTAATCATCTGAATATCTCATCAGTGTCATGCACCTGCAGAGGTAGGTGAGCAGTGCGTCATTATCTCTGGGGTCAAATCGCCCGTCGGTGATGACGACCACAGTGACGTTGGCTTTGGCTCGGTGGCTGTCTCTGATCAGGTTATCGTAGGCGTATTTCAGAGCTGATGGGGTCCATGTTCCTCCGGCGATCCACTCCATACGTTTCACTGCATCCTGAAGAGACATGTACATGAAGAATATAAACACTGAATACAAGAGAATTTCCATGACACTTCATGTAACAGCCACTCAAACACTGGAGGTGGAGGTTTATTTAAAGAAGGATGTTTTCAAGCTGCCAGAAAAACAAAGTTATTGTAAATGTGAACTGAAAGATTAACTTCTTCTTTTGCTTTTGTTTTTCTTAAAGGTGTCATTCTACAGAAAACCACTTTTCCACGCTCCTTTTGGAATCTGATGGGTCACCGCTAGTTACCAACACATGCTGCCTTTGACAGTAGTTTGTCACCTCCACTGGCTGCATACCACATCTACAGAAAACAACAAAAGGAACGAGGAACCTAGAAAAAGCTGGTCCATCTGACTTCAGATGGACTTTAGCGTCACCCACGTGGGGTTAAACCCATCCCCCATTGCAGCAAATCTGAAGTAGCATTAGCATTAGCATCTACAAGAGAAGACGGCGCCACAGTAGCTGCTGCACAAACTGGGGAAAAAAATGGTGGATCAAACTGGTGCTCTCTGTGGAAATAAGGCCTTGTTTTTTTCCTGCACGTTTTCAAAATAACCAACGACATGAAGCCTAGCTAGATGCTACTCTGGTACAGTAAACACACACAGAGTGAGAATGGAGGGGGGGAGTGTTCCTTCACACATTCTGAGCATATCAGAGATGCCTTGTCACCGTGTATGAGGAAGTACGGGTAAACTGTTATTTGACCTCAAGTCATTTTTCTACCGTGCAAAAAAAGCTGTAAACAAAACAATCCAGACTTATTTTAAATAGAACAAACACACAATGTATTCAATAACAATGGAGAACATAGGAATATTAATGAAACAACCATGGAATGACCATTTTACAATCTGAAAATCTGCATCCTTCCCAAAAATGTGATTGAAACTGATGAACATATGATACTAAGATGAAGTATTTCCTTTTCTTCTTCTTTTCATTTTGTATTGAATTTCTATAATGTATTTATGTGAAATGCTAATGTTACCTGTTCTACCCTATCTCATCAGTAGTTTAATATTATATATATATATATCTAAACAAAAACTGTATTACTATTGGCCCCCCAAAAATCCATTACTGAGGACTAAAACAGGACTTTGTTCTTTGTTTTGTTGCATAATCAGAATAAACTGAGCTGATCACTGCAACTCTTCTCTTCGGTGAAAACTTTGTTGATTTGGACTCAGCCAAATTGTAAATGAAACTTGACATTCTCTAAACTCCCCTGATTTCAGCTCCTGTCGCCTGAAGTATTCTGTACTCTGTCTGCATGAAAAACAAAAACAAAAAAAAATAAAAAAAAATAAAAAGGGTGCACTACCATAGTCTGCAGTACAGATGTGATGCCGTTCATCTCCTGTTTACTAGCCTTATGACTAATCGTTGGTTGATGACTGTCATATCAAAGCAGAGCCCCTGGTTGGTTTATTACTACTGATATGTAAGTGTTCTGTCTACCATCTGCCTTATGCACTTTACAGACAAGCACTTCTGATCAAACAGCACATCAGTCATTATTAATCAAAGTACATCTGGACTCGCTGAAGAGCCGTCTCTGTTACACCCTAAATATTACGCTTCAAAGCAGGCTGCACATGTTTATGTCTGATTGTGCACAGGAGACCTTGAAAGCAGACAGTGAATCGATCTTGGGGTCGTCGAGGCGGATGGCCTGGAAGGTTCCGTTGTGACTGTACTGAACCACTCCCACCCTCGTGCCTGGAAGCGCAAGAAAACATGGTTTGTTGGCAGATCTGACGTTGACACTGTGCAGACTAATTTGGCTGTCATGTAAGAAGAAAGGAAACAAATGGATGTCTACCTAACTCTGCCTTCGGGTCTTTAGCCAGGGACCCCAGTCTGCTGATGGTGTTGATGACAAAGTTCTTCTCCAGGGTGAAGTTGGTCAGACCCACAGACTCTGAGCTGTCAATCACAAACACAATGTCCAGGGCGCCGCAGCGTTTCTCACAGTCTGCAGATGTAAAACACAGATTGTACAAGGATGTAGGGATGTGTTCAGATCACAAACACACAAATACAGTCGCTAAACTGTTTCACATCTGTAGCCTATATACTGGATAGTGCAGAGGTGTCAAACTCAGTTTACTTCAGGGGCCACATTCAGCCTAAAATGGTCTAAAGTGGGCCGGACCAGTAAAATAATAGAATTAATGGGATAAAAACATATAAATAATGTCAACTCCAAAGTTTTCTCCATGTTTTTGAGCAAAAATAGTCAAATTCCATCATGAAAAGATTTACATCTACAAACTGTATTTGAACATAACATGAATAAATATTAACAACCTGGAAATTATTCTTCTTTTATCTGTTCATACTTTCGTCCAATGCTTTGTGCCTGCACGTTTTGTGTTTTTGTATATAACTGAGCTATATTGTGACCAAGTAACTTCCTTTGTGGATCAATAAAATTGGTCTAAGCACTGTAAAAAAACATGCCAAAAAAAAAGAGTAATGCAAGATATTTTTGCTTGAATTATGCAAAAAAAAATCTGTCAATAGAACAAGTGAAAATTATTTCATTAAGGGTTTTTGAAGTAAGGTTTTAACAACGTATTGTCTAAAAATAAGTTATTATATTTCACTGAAAAGTTCCTCTTTAGGTGATTATGTCTTATTTAAGTGTGATGAGATATTTGGAATAGAAATGAGAAAAATTAACTAAACTCACCACAGCAGCCACAGGTCTCCCTGATGTAGTTCATCACGTCACATTCCTGCATAAACAAACCAAACACATGAATACACCCGTTACATTCTCTGTGTGTTTCTGTTGTTCTAGCAAGAATTAAAGAGTGGTTTGTTTAAAGGTTCTCACAGTCAGGCCGGGGTCTCCCTCTGGGCCGGGATCTCCCTACAGAAGAACAAACACAAGATAAAATCACATCCTTCCTATGAGTTTGGATCAACGTAGGTTATCTTTGTTTTGTGTTTCATGTGGAACATTACATCAAATAACTGTTCTCTAAGAGTGTTATCGTAAAAAGAATAATTGTCTAAAATTTCCTGATTTCATTTTGCCTGATAATCATCTTAAAGTCTAAAAACATCAATGATCTCTAACACTTTATTACAGAAAAATGTACGTGCAATGCCGTCAAAAAGAATCAAATTTAACATCTTTGTCCACCTTTAATGTTGTCCAATGCAGGACGAGAATAACCATTTTTGAGACATGTTTTTTAAAAGTCCATTATTGTACATATATTTAGAAATAGCATTGGTGTTAGCCTTTCCTCTCTAGCTTGTACTTTTGACAAAACTAGGTCTATATAATTATAGATATATAAATATAAAAGTAACAGAATTATATAAAATTGATTTCTTGAAATAAACTTTTCAAAATCTGTTGTGTAAATAGAACTTCTTTAAAGTTCAGTGAAATGTTACTCATTAGGTGATTATGTTTATTTTTTAAGTGCGATGAGATATTTTGACTAGAAATGAGAAAAAGACAGATTTTTTACAGTGTAAATACTTACATCACGTCCACCTTCTCCTCTTGGACCTCTTAGACCAGGTTCACCCTGAGGTCCTGGCTCACCCTATTGCCAGAGACAAAACATCAGAGTTGTGTAACTCCATCCATTCTTTATTATTGTGTAACTTTGATTTTATTTGACAATCTGTTAAAATACATGCATGTGCACATCATGCATAAAAAGCAGTGTCAAGGATAGCACAAAAAAGTCACAGCCTTATTTCCATTGTGGTCCTTACTCTTAACATACAGTACAAAACACATACTCATATACCCCTATCCCCCCCTGTCCCCACCCTCACCCCCCCACACTTTCAGACTGTGAGGAGTTCCTTACATCTTCTCCTGGAGTTCCTTTAACTCCAGGCTCGCCCTTTGACCCACAGTCTCCTCTGCTGCCCCGGGGTCCACGGTTTCCCTTCTCTCCTCTCTCACCCTGAAGATCCACAAACAGAAAATTTAATTAGCACAGAGTGGTACTGAGGCTGCTAAATGTGACAGGAGAAATATAAGTCTTTATTACAGAAGGTCCTCTTGGTCCAGGATAACTAAAGCCAGGTCTTCCAGCATCTCCCTGAAGAGAAATGAAAGAAATGGTCAAAGAACTGCAGAGTGATGCTCGACACAGAGCTACAGAAACAGAAACACAGGAAAGTAAGAACAGACTTACCTTTGGTCCACCTGGTCCAGGTTCTCCTCTTGGTCCAGCATCACCAGGGTCACCTCTGGTACCCTATCACACAAATACCAGAGGTCAGTCAATTAAAACAAAACACCTAACTTGTTTACATGTATGTTCAAATTCATTTAATTGAACCCTAATCACATCTGATTTCCGGAGTTATTCTTCTATTGATCATGGAAACAGCCTTATCTGATATGTGGAGATATCAGATTAACACAGGGGTGCTCAAACCTGGTCCTGGAGAGCTACTGTCCTGCATGTTTTAGATGCATCCTCCTTCCAACACACCTGATTCAAATGATAAACCTCTCATCCAGCTCTGCAGAAGACTGATAATGACAGGTGTGTTAGAAGGGAGGTACATCTAAAACATTCAGGATAGTAGCTCTTGAGCACCAGGATTGAGCCCTTCTGGATTAACACCTGGATTTCAGTGTCTTCAGTTTTGTTTAGTTCTTTTTTGTCTGTGCATGTGTAAAAAGAAAGAAGTTCATGTAAATGTATTACTTAAAAATAGGACGTTGGGAGTCGATCATCATTACGTACTAACATTGTTGATTACCACATTTTTGAAGTGCACGTGAATGCATCAGATGTGATTATTACACTTATCTGATTAGTGCCCATTATCAGATTGTTAATATTGGGTAAACAAGCTCAACAACAGAGATACAACTACTATGATATCATTGAGAGGTGACAAAATGAAATGGGTAATAAGTCTATAAATAAACAAGAGAAATAAACAAGTCAATAAACAATATACAATTTGAAAGCAGAATTGTTACAGATTTTAACTTTAAAGTGAATAAACAGTGCAGTGAGTATTCCATGTATGTTTATATTTAATGATTATGAGTGACCTACGTTTCTTCCGGACTCTCCTGGGGATCCTGGGGGTCCTCTGGGTCCTGGAAGACCACTGTCTCCCTGTCCACAGAGGACACAGGTGAACAAAGACACAAGAGGTAAGAGTTTGTTGAAAAGGGTTTATGGTTCTGTGTAGTTATCATGCGACTATAAGGCAGGGATGTCAAATCATTGTTGTTCAAGTACTGGTAAAATAATAGTATAACAACTTAGAATCAATAGTGGTACCAGAGACAACAAACCCCGCCCCTCACATGTATTGTGGCTTATTTTAGCATTGATCCACCTGATGTCATAGATACTGATGAGATAGACAGCACAGACACATTTAACCCATTATAAATAAATGGGAGAAAATATTTTTCAAATTCATTTAAAAAGTGTTAACTTTGACGTACTTTTGCCAAAATGTTTTAAACATCTATTCTGGATCACTGACAATATATATAAAACCCAATTTGGTACAATTTGTCACTTCTGTGAGTGGTGGTCCGCCCTGACCTACTGAATGAAACACATGCACATGTGCCCCCCCCACCCCCAATCACCACCAAAATGTAATAATTTGATCCTTGTGCCAATATCAATATTTCCTGAAAATGTCATCCAAATCATCCATACTTTTTCAGTTATCTTGATAAAAGACAGAAAAAAAAATCAGACAAACAAACATAACCTCAGCTATTCCTTGGCAGAGCAAAAATGTGAAGAAGTGGTACCCGGCACAACAAACCCCACTCCCTTGCAAATATTCTACCTGATTTGACCTATCTCTTAACATTGTGAAAACATATTTTTGGTGACTGTGACCTTTGACCTACATTCATCAAAATTGTATCTGATCTATTCTGGACCGCAATGCACCTTTCCTGAAAGTTTCATGGAAACTGGTCCAGGAGTTCTGGTATAAAGTTTCTGACAAACAAAGACAGAAAAAACAAACAAAAACAGAGGTGGTACCTGGCACAACAAACCCCCCCCACACACACACACACATTTTACCTGATTTGTCCTATCTCTTATCATTGTGAAAACACATTTTTGATGACTGTGACCTTTGACCTACATTCACCAAAATTTTATGGGATCTATTCTGGACCACCAAGTACAGTGGTTCTCAAATCCAGTCCTCTGGCCCCCCTGTCCTGTGTATTTTAGATGTTACCCTGCTCCAACGCAGCCGATTCAAATGATCAACTCGTCAACATCTGCTAAAGACCCACTGCTTTGAGTCAAGTGTGTTGTAGCAGGGTGACATCTAAAACATGCAGGACAGTGGGGCCAGAGGACTGGATATGAGAACCACTGAGTCCTAGCACCTTTTGTGAAATTTTCATTGAAACTGGTCCAGGAGTTTTGGCATAAAGTTGATAAACAAAGTCACCTCCCATTCGGGAAGTGGGGTAATAACCTGAACTTCCATGAACAACCTGTAATGTATGAACCCTTTTGTTGGTCAGCTCAACCTTTTGGTAGAGGTAACTTTGAACCCTGATATTTAAATTTAAGCCTTTTGACATCAAACTTCTTTGGGTAGTCTCCCCCTTTTGTAAGAAGCATGTAATGCACAAAAACACCACTGGGTGGCACTGTTAAGGATATATTCAGGTTATGCTAGCTGCTATGATCTTTTCTTTCAGACACAAAATTTCAGGCAACTTCGATTTTTTTTTTCATTTGATTCACTTTTGCAGAGTCTAATTTACATACATCATCATGTTTTACAAATACTTCGGTATTCATGTCATATGTTTTTGAAAACATGCTGAACAAAATGGTAGAGATGATGGTAAGGTGTCATGAAATGCTAATGCTAATGCTAATGATACAAACACAAAGAGTTAATACATCTACTTTGAACCAAGTCACAAATGATATTGGTAAGATTGGTAAAGGATTAATGTTTGAGTTTTAATACTTTAGTTAAATTTAGGGTCAGTAAAAAAAGTTTTATGTGATAATAGTCCCTGTGAGGTGGAAATAGCAAAAAAAATTGTGATTTTTGAAGTGTGACCAACAAAGGGTTAAGCAAAATGTAACCAAATTATGCCTCAATGTAGTATTTATTCTAGTGCATACAGTTCACAGTGGATCTACAAATACACCAAATATTTATTAATAGGCATCTGGAACTGAAAAATATAGACTTTTAGCTTTGAGATCGATACATATTGATTGCCATTGTCTTTGCAGATTCATCCTGAGGTCCAGTTTTGTTGTTTGATACCTGTGTTATAAGGACACAATGAAAACATAAGAGTGTTTGCCTCACCTTTGCTCCTTTGTTTCCTGATTCACCTGGGAGTCCCCTCGTCCCCTCAGGCCCCATTTCACCCTGAAACACAAAATCAGCACTCAGGCCCCCTAGTGGTGACAAACAGCATTACAATAAAAAAAAGAAAAAAGGGCTAAAACTTATAATACATACATAATATGTCGATCATATATATTGAGTGTGTGTGAATGTCTACCTTTTCTCCTTTAGATCCATCTGCTCCTTTGCCACCTTTTGTTCCGTAGTCTCCTCTTCTTCCCTACAACACAACAACCGTCAAAGAAGATCGACAACAGGAGAAAATACAGCAGGTAGTTGGTGGTTGTTCTTACTGGTTCTCCTTGTACGCCTCGTCCTCCAGGTGTACCCTACGAATAAAAAAAACATAGATCAGACATTTAATTCTAGAATAGATTAAATAATCACCATCTGCGATAACAGTTTAGTTTTGTTCTTTAATTCATTTCATTCATTGTAAAGTGTGTTTTGCTTATAGAGTGGAGGTTATTTATTGAAAATTTTATATTTTTTTACCTTAGAACAGAAGAGCAAATATTCACAAAACATAACAATAAGATTATTTACGTAAACTTGTTACAAATAAATAAATAACTATGGACAAATAATCAATTTTATTGCTACTTCTAGGTAGTCTTGTCAAATATTATGTAGTTTTATTTGTCTTGGTTGTTACTTTAATTGAATCTTCCCACTTTGTCGTCTTATTTTTTTTCTATAATGATGAGACTTACCGAGTTTCCTTTTTGTCCAGGGAAACCAGGTGATCCAGGACTTCCACGTTCACCCTGCAAAGGAAACACCACAGTTTAGTCTTTTACTAGTTTCCAGTGATTGAACAGATAGAACAGAAGAGACAAGAAGTGTGCTTTCATCGTCCTTATAGTCAGAAGGATTCTTCAGAATACAACAGCGACATGTCACACAGAACAAATGGGAAACAGGACAGTAAATCAACCTTCCTCGTGTGGGAACATATGGGAACATTTTTCCACTGAGTTCTGAATTCTGTTTCAATATTCTCAAATTTAATGAATGCGTGACATCTACACAACAAAATTCAATTTGTTAATTTATTTTTCATCTCTATTTTTTAACTGACATACTGTTTTACATTTGATTTTCCCTTTTCAGTGGTAGAAATAATCAATTTCATATCACCTCTGAACCAAAAAAAAAATATTAATAATAGCCTGATGGAATCTAAATCTAAATCATAGATGGTAAAAGTACTCACATTCTGTACTTAAGTAGAAGTACAGCTACTTGCATGAAAAAATATGCAAGTAGATCAACTTGTACTGATTGAACTCCTTTATGGAAATAAAAGTAAAAACCTACAACTTCTCAGTTGTAATAAAGTAAAAAGGAAAACTGTATGTTTGCCATGAATGAAATAATAACCAAGAAAAATCTGAAAAGTTTCAAAAGTATCCACAAATTAAAGCCATTAATGCCACATTGCCGCCATTACTGTGGCGGCAATGTGTTTGATCAAGTGTGTCTGTGGGTATGGATGGGACATTTTGGAAAAATGGAGGGAAAAGCCATGGTAGAAAAAAAACAAAAACTATATAAATATTAAATAAAAAGGGCATAATTATGAGATAAAGTGTCAAAAAAGCCAAAATTATGACATTAAAAGTCATAAATATGTGATAAGAAATGCAGAATTATGAGGAAAAAGTCCAAATTCTTAGAGGAAAAGTCACAATCATGAGATAAAAGTCATAATTCTGATATAGAAAGTTACAATTTATTTCCACTGATTTTACATCTGAAGCTTTTAGTGTTAGTGTAAATGAAAAAGTAACACGTCTATTCTGAGAATGTTAAGAGTATAAAGTACAAATATTTATGTAAAAATATAGGGAGTAAAAGAAAAAAAAGTTGCCAGAAAATTAAATACTCAAGTAAAGTACATAAAAAAAATCTACTTATGTACAGTAAGTACAGTATTTTACTCCCCACCTCTAACATACTAAAATACTAACAGTTTACAAAAAATAGAACAGAAACATATTATATCCAGTCAGATGTTTACACTAGCAACATATGTCTTCAGTTGTTTTCTTTAAAAATTGTTGATAATCTTGAAATTTTCCTATTACTTGACAGAGCTCAAACACTCAGGTGTCAGGGATTAATATAATGATGTATTTTACTTCCTGTCTCTTCTTTTATAGTGTAAAGAGCAGAGACTACAGTCTCCTCTAAGTTCACCTTTGGTCCTGATTCTCCACTCGGTCCAGGAGGTCCAGATCTTCCAGGGCGACCAGCATCTCCCTAAAGTCACCAAAACATACAATCAGACAGAGTTCCACCACAGCGGACTGTGTTCAGACACAGACTTTGTACCTTCTCTCCATCAATTCCACTGGCACCTCGTTCGCCAACGTCTCCGGGGTAACCATCAGGACCCTGTAAACCATCAAATATTTACCATAAACAAACCAAAACGTTATTGATCATACATGCACTAATCATATTAATGTCTTACTCTGTCGCCTGGGTCTCCTTTGCAGCCTGGAGCGCCGATCCGTCCAATTTTACCCTAAAGAAAAAGCCCCCCCAAAAAATAATTAACATAAAAATGTCTGTCACAAGAAATATTTAAGCTTTGTTTTATTTTCTGAAGGCAATGTTGAAACCACAAATCTTATATATGAGTTGTTGGTTGCTGTTCAAAACTTATATAATTTGGAATCCCCTCAAAAAAGTCCCACTTCCAGCCTCTATATTCAGAGAACTGGTTCCCAAAACATTTCAGTTTGAGACTTAAAAATACTCTGGCATGTCTTTGGACCCATACTTACAAAAATATTCTCCTTCCACTCCCAGTTTGTCTCTCTTAGTGTGTGTACATTGTACACTAATATTCCACAGTTTACATTTGCCATGTAAAAAGCTGAATTAGACCTTTTTTGGAATTTCACACATGGAATTTTGTGATATTAGTCTGGATTTATAGGAATATCTATTAAAATTAAACAACGAATAATAAAAAAAATAAGTATTGGATAGGCTTTTCTTATAATTTATTTATAAGACATATTGTGAATTGAGAAAATTTGGGAAACACTTCTCTAGAAGCAATATAACATTTTTATTAACCTTAAAAAACAAAGAAATTATCATACAATATAATTTCAATACCCAAAATATCCCAAAATCATCCTGTAATTGTGTTATTTTTCTTGAACGAATTGAACCGCATTCAATGTAATTTCTTTAAGATGAGTAAAACTATATCTTCCCATTTGTGTTTTTTTTCTCCTAACTTTAACATACCTTTTATTAAAGGTCAGCTGAAGTTTACATATTTATGTTGTATTTTATGTATTTTATATTACCATTTTTCACACATCTCCTGGTTGAGATGTAGTGAAGTTTGGTTTTATTCTAGTATCTGGTGTTAAATATTCCACATTTTTAATGACAGTAACTGGAGTTTCACTTTATAAACTGATAATAAAGTGGTTTCTACCTTCTGTCCATCAGTTCCATCACGTCCTGGGATGCCACCTGCACCCTGAGGTCAAAGAGATATGACGTTGAATGAAGAAAAATTACATCCTGAAGGAACATAATTAAGACATTATGTAAAATGATAAATCAGCAGGAGACAAAGACCTACCTTCTTCCCCTGGGTTCCTAACTCTCCCTAAAAACAGACACAGACTCACAGTTAGTTCAGTCACAAGTTTAATATTTATATAATTGAATTATTGTCTTAGTCAGTCATTCCCAACATGATTGCTTCAGAGAAAAATCTGATCATCTCACTCCTTTACCAAGGTCATTTTAAATTAAAGACTTTACTCATATACACATTTACAGTCACATTATATACATTATTTACTTTAGTTCACAGCTTAAATAATCATGTATATGATTTTATTTTATCCAGGATATCCCCTGTAGTTTCTTTGCTGTGTTTTTTTCTTTATCTATCTATCTATCTATCTATCTATCTATCTATCTATCTATCTATCTATCTATCTATCTATCTATCTATCTATCTATCTATCTATCTATCTATCTATCTATCTGTATGTCCACACACTTTTTTTTTTACTTTAGCTTGTCATGTGTATGTGTTCAGCATGTATGTACCTTTGTGGAGAGCATGTAGTCTAGTTTTTTGTTTAGTTGGAAGTAAAATGAACAAAATTTTGTTTTGACAGACAGACAGACAGACAGACAGACAGACAGACAGACAGACAGACAGACAGACAGACAGACAGACAGACAGACAGACAGACAGACAGACAGACAGACAGACAGACAGACAGACAGACAGACAGACAGACAGACAGACAGACAGACAGACAGATAGATAGATAGATAGATAGATAGATAGATAGATAGATAGATAGATAGATAGATAGATAGATAGATAGATAGATAGATAGATAGATAGATAGATAGATAGATAGATAGATAGATAGATAGATAGATAGATAGATAGATAGATAGAACTTTATCAAAGACATAGATGCTAATGTTTTCATATCTTTCGAATTCTTCCATAACCAGTTGGGAATGACTGATCTCAGACTTAAAGTCCAAACAAACCTTGTCGCCTTTAAAACCTGGTTCTCCCTACAGAAGAAAAAGAGAGAACAATTTTTAACATTGCAGTCATAATCCAGTGCTTTCATCTTTCTGCATGGTGTGTACATGTGTGTGGTCTTACTTTGATACCAGGCTGACCAATTGGACCCTCAATACCAGGGTCTCCTGGACGACCTCGCTCTCCTTTCTGACCTGGATCTCCGTTGTCTCCTTTAGCTCCCTGCAGACGACAGTTTATGAAAGAGAAAAAGTTCATGAGGGTGAAACTGGTTAGTGTTTAAAGTGTGTCCATGTATGTTTGTATGAGAGTGCACGACTCACTTTTTGTCCCCTGTGTCCTTTGGGACCAGGGGGCCCATGTGTCTCCAGGCAAGAAACGCTGTAACACTGATGTGACAAATGAAGAAAAACAGTCAGCGATGACACCATCTGTTTTATCTGTGATCATGAGTCTGTCTGATGTCTTACCTCAGCGTAGGCCATATGTTTCTGAGAAGACAAAAGAAACAGGAGTTAGCAAGAGAGTCAGTGTTCATGTTTATGTCTGTCCTCGAGTTCAAGCTAGCCAAAAAAAAAAAAAAAAACCTCAATATATCTTATCCTTCAGAAGAGTTCACTTGGGAAGGAGTTCAATCCCTGCAGCCGTCGCCACTTTAAACAACAGACCCTGCTGACTGTTTTATTTTATTTATTTATTTCAAACATGTGAACAAACAAATTAAACAAAACAACGCAAAATAAGAAAAAAAAACACATTTAAATGTACAGAATCTATCTTCAAGTGCATGCAAATCTGAATTTTAAATGGTTGAAAAAAAGTAGGAATAAATATAAACTTACTGAATCCTACTGCTTCTGCTTCTACACATTTATCACCACTTTAACATGAAAATCAAACAACTCAACTACATCTACTATAGATCTTACATCTTCCTTCTCATGTCAGTCTGTCCCCATGTTTGTCACTGTCGACCACAACAAGTGTATTTGTGATATGTCTGCCTCTGCTATAGGGTTTTACTTTCTACACTGTAAACCAAAATAAGTTAAAGTTAAATAAGTTAGCAGAACTCAAAACATTTAAGGCAATGGATTGCCTCAATTATTTTAAGTCAAGTTTCCAGAACTTAAAATGTAGATGCTTATTAAAGTATACTGAAATTAAAACGTTACTTATTAATTTAATATTCTAAGGTTCTGTCAGTCAGGGTTCAGTGTCTTTGCTCAAGGACACTTGGACAGCTGGAGTCGGGACACAAACCTCTAACCCTTCAGTCATTGGTCGACCCGCTCTACCAACGGAACCACAGCCGCCCCTGAATAAAATGACTGTGTTTTGTGATTGTAATTTTTTGGTGTGATAGACATTGGTGGTTATTTGGAGTATTTCTGCATCTACTACATCAGTTAAGTTTTTTTTTTTTTTTTTCTCCAATCATTCTTATTTGAAACAATAGAAATAACAGAACAATATCATTCTTAACATTTAATGACTTAATTCCACTCAGTTGAACCTCATCTATGTTGCTAAGTTATGTTCACTTATATCCACAATAGTTCTAAAATATTAGTTGGAAGTATTTAAAAATAGAACATGTTACACCAACTTAATACATTTGAGTTAGTAGTACTATTTCTGAAACTTTAAGTATTTACAACTGAATATATTTAATTATTCTGAACGTTCAGGTTTACAGTGTTTGATGTTGATGTATATGTGTTTGTCTGTGTTCAGTTAAGTGGAAAAATATCTTCTGTCTGGGACAAATTAATATCTTCAGGTTTATCCCAGACAGACACAGTGTCCTTCATGCAGGGAAATACTAATACCTATGATATTTGGGCGACCAAGCCTTCGCAGCCGCCACCCCCCAACTCTGGAACTCTCTCCCATTCCCCATCAAGAACTCGGACTCATTATCCACATTCAAATCCTGTCTTAAAACCCATCTTTTCAAACTGGCTTTCGCTTCGTTTTTATATTATTTTATTTATGTATTTATTTTTTAATGCATTGGTTGTTAGTCTGTTATGTAAAACATCTTTGAATGTCCAAAAAAGTGCCATATAGGTTTGAGGTATTATTATTATTATTGTTATTATTATTATTATTATTATTATTATTATTATTATTATTATTATTATTATTATTATTATTATTATTATTATTATTATTATTATTATTATTATTATTATTATTTCTCATTGTTGTTCTCATTGAAGCTAAAAACAGAAAAACTCATAAAAAAAAAGAAAACCAAGTAATTCTATTTGCAAGCAATAAAAACATAGTTATTCAAAACAGACATTAATATTCTTAAAGTTGTGCAACCAATATTGTGCGAACCATTATTGTTGACTTGCTACTCATTATATATCCTTCAAACTCCGCCTTTTAAGATTAATTATTTCCTTCAAATCAGATGACTCTTCCAATGAAAAATATTCAACACAATTATTTTTCTTCTTTGGAAAAAAAAACATTACTGGCTCTAGTTTTTTTCTTACCCTTTGCAGTGTAATGTTTGGTCTGTTAATTATATGCACACCTGCACTGTTCCTTTTTTTTCCAGAACTCTTATAGAATTGTACATTTTATGTTTGTATTGTATTGTATTGTACATGTACATTTTATCTATATTTATATAACCACCTTTTCTTATTCTATTTGTTTTACCTGCATGCACCTTTATTTCTTATTGTTTACCTCAAAGACTGGAAGAAACGCCTTGTGCAAATGGCAATAAAAGTCTATTCTATTCTATTCTATTCTATTCTGTTGCAGGACTTCAGAAACATGGCTCAGTTGGGAGAGCGGGTCATCCATTGACCGAAGGGTTGGCGGTTTGATTTCCGCTCTGTCCTAGTCAGTCCGTTGTGTCCTTGGGCAAGACACTTCACCCTCCTTGCCTCCAGTGTCACTCACACTGGTGTACGAATGCATACGAATGTTTGGTGGTAGTCAGAGAGGCCGTAGGCGTGAAATGGCAGCCACGCTTCTGTCCGTCTGCCCCAGGGCAACTGTGACTACATATGTCGTTTACCACCACCAGAGGGAGCATGTGAGAGTGAATGAATAATGGATCAATAATGTAAAGCGCTTTGGGTGCCTTGAAAAGCACTATATAAATCTAATCCATTATTATTATTATTATTATTACAAATCTAAGTGAGGTGATGGTGATGGTGTTGGTGGGGTACCATTGTTTGGATGATGCGGTCGATGGTTTCTGTGTGGATCACGGCTCGGCCTCGGCTCAGATCCACAGCCATGAATTCCCTCCTGTAGACACTTGCTGGAGTGTTGGCGATCTCCTTCAGCCCCGTCTCCTCCACGTTCTTTGACGCGGCCACGACGAAGATCCGGATCTTGGCGTCACGGGCTCTCTCTGCTGCCACCTTGATGCCCCCGCATGGGTTTCCAGTCACATGACCATCGGTGATAACCACAGCAAATCTAATGACTCTGGGTTCAGTGTTGTAGCGAAGCATCTCCTGAGTCATGTTGGTGATGGCGCAGTCGGTGTAGGTCCCCTTACCCAGGTAACGGATGCCCTGGACCCCCTGGAAGAAATAATACAAGGAATGTGTCAACAACTGATGACATGACATATTTATTTATTTGAACCCTTTGATGGATACAGGTCACTAACAGAGGCGGAAGGAACTAAGTACAAATAATTAAGTATAGTTTTTAGGTATCTGTACTTTACTTGAATATTTGTTTTTCTGGGAACTTTTTAATTTTACTCCCTACATTTTTGTATAAATATCTGTACTTTATACTCTTTACATTCTCAGAAGAGACTCATTATTTTTCAAATTAGACAAATATGACAGTATGAAAAATAAACTGTAAACAGTAAATTAGAAATTGTGACTTACTGTATCATAAATGTGACTGTTTATCTTATAATTATCTATTTCTTGTCTCATAATTATTAATTCTTTTCTCATAATTTTGACTTCTTATCTCCTAATTTTAACATTTTATCTCATGATTTTGACTTTTTATCTCATACGTAATTATTCATTTCTTATTTCACAATTCTGACTTTTTTTCTCATAATTTAGATTTTTTTAATCTCATAATTATGACTTTTTCTCCCTCATAATTTTGAACTTTAATCCCAACATTTTGAGTTTTTATCTCATAACTTTAACTTTTTATCTTCTGATTTAGACTTTTTTAATTACATAATTATGTTTTTCTCTCTCTGTCTCCCTCTTCTTTTTAAATCTCCTATTTATGACTTTTTAATTTTTCCTAAATGTCCTGTCAATACCCACTAAACTGAGTACCATGACCCAATAAAACACATCATCTACACAGTAACTCACTTTTAAAGGCTTTATTTTGGGATATTTTTGAATTTTTTCCTCCATAAATAAGTATTATTTTATCCATAGCAAAAAAATGCAGTTTTACTTTTCACTTTATTACACTTGAGAAGTTGTACTTTTTTATTTTTACTTCAGTAAAGCAGTTGAATCAGTACTTCTCCTTTTACTCCAATATTTTTCACACAAGTAGCTGTAATTCTACTTCTACTCTTTTTTTTTTTTTTTTACATCAACTTTTATTTTTCAAAATGTATATCTGGTCTGTAAATAGCTTTGGCTTGACATCTAATCTGGTAGATTTAATATTAAAAATAAATTAATCAATCACATCCCAGAGTCACAGTTGTAAGCACTTCAACATAAATTTCAAGCATTTTTTAGACCCTGAAAACACAATATTGAAAATCAAACATTTTTAAGGATGCCAAGTGTCTGTACAAACCCCATAACAGGGGTAGTTTAAGGGAAACATACAGACTTTTATTTTAACCAGTGTGCAGTCTAATTTTTAAGGTGGAGGAAACCAAACAAAGGATGATCAGAAATAAACTTTGTTACCTGTGACATTGTGATCTAATTAACTTGATTTGTATTTGTTCTGGAGTCCTCAAAATATCCTTATTCAATCACATAAGGAATAGATTTAAAAAAAAAATCTAAATAATACAAGGTGCAGTGTCATGTCACCTGTTCAACATCTCTCTGAGCTCTCTGAACTTCACTACTGTCCCATCAGCAGGAAGTGAACAAACACACACAAAAATATCAAATAAACAAACTTCAGTCAATGCTCGCTTTAACTACATGATACAGGTTTACATTATCAAACATTCACTTCCATGTACATTTAAATAACTATGTTCCCTCTGATGACTTTTTACACATTTTTCATCAGTATGAGGCTGATTAAAAGTGTAATGGTCATCTCACTTTATTATCCCTGTACAGAAAAATGATCTGTGTATTTTATCCACCATAATACACTGAGTACTTAGCATTAGCATTAGCATTAGCATTAGCGTAAGTGTGCTGCCATTGAAGACAGTTGGGCACCAAATCCAGATCTTCATCAAATCAGTGGTCATTAATAGGAGAATTAACCTATATGTACTTTTGTGACCATTTTTTACTGAAGCTGAAGTCTATTGTAATAAATTTGTCATCTGTCCATTCATCTGTCTGTCTGTCTATCTGTCTGTCTGTCCATTCAACAACATTATCACATTATCTGATGAACACATTGACATATCTGCATATCTACATATCTGACTTTGATCTAATTTTTCAGGGTCCTGTCACCTTGTGTATACATTCAAATATTAATATGCATGTAATACGTTTTACACAAAGACAATATAAACTAAATAATAGGACACTAACTTTCAACAAAATCTGACATTATATTTGACTGAAGATTATTAAAAGTGAACAGCATGTTATGTTCTATTATTATTATTATTGAATGCCCTCGTATTTGCATCACTGCACTGACTTTGTATGTAACTCACTGTACTTTTGGTGTCAACATAATTTAAGTTTAATTATATTCGTGCATAAAAGGGCTCACGTGAAAAAAATAACCTAACTTTCATTCCTATAATAGATTAATTGTAAAATATCTATACTAATACACCAGATATTATAAAAACTTGAGATAATTTGTATCACTTTAATGCATTTTATGTTTGACTAAATCTCTATAGACTTTCAACTTTAATGATCCACTTTATGTAAAAAGCTAATAAAAGTTTTCACTTATTTTCTCTTTGAAGTAAAAATAACTTGTATCACTCACAGAGATGAATTCGCTCTTTGATGCCATGCGGCTGAAAATCTCCTGCCTCTGGGAGAAGTGCAGTCCACCGATGTTCCAACTGAGCTTTACAGCATCTCTGTAGTCCTCTTCTTCTAAACGATTGGCAAATTCCACTGCAAATTGCTACAGCAACAAAAAACAAAGCACATACATGATTATGAATACACAAAGCACACCTGATTTGACTGAGAGTTTAATCATCTGTCATTTAAAGAAATTTTTGAGAAGAAAAGCTAAGGAGGCCAGATCAGGAACCTTGATGCTCTCCACCAATGACCCTGGTGGTGGCTCCTGCAGGGCGATGGTCTCTGATGTGTCTATGGTGAAGTACACGTGTATGGGGCATTCATTTTTCTCTGGAAAAAAAAAACACACACAAATTAAATGTCAGTAAAAAATGCATTAAAATCTGAAAAACTACATTTAAGGTATATAAGGCTCTGAATCTGTGTAGTCTGACTTTACCCTTAAAGTCATTGACCTATTTTTGTGCTAACTTTGAACTACTTTTTTAATATATATTATTTTTATTATGTATTTAAACATTTCTAAGTGATAGCAATTTCTTACAATATTGTCTTCTATATATTGTGGGGGTTTTGGGCTGTTAAATGATAACATTTGAAATTAGATTAATCACAGGGTTTCTTAGGATTAATTTAAATTGATCCTGGTAAAAACACTTTGTCAGTCGACTAAGAAATACAAAAAAATTTTGGGGAAAAACAAAACATGCTAAAACCCACTAAAATTCATGAAAAAACCCAAACTAACCCAAAAAATGTAATGAAAAATCCAAAACATATCCAAAAACACACAAAAAAATGTGATAAAACATAGAAAACACATGCAGAAATATGAATATATATACAATTAACATGTTTATTCAATACCTTCAACAGTTTCAACAAAACAACTTAAAACTAAACAACTCCTCCATTAAAACATTTTGATCAGATTAATCATGATCAGGGATTAATCTGCATAAATTTTGACTGCCCTATGTTTTTTGTTTGTGTGAAAAATGGGTATTTTTCTGCATTTTGTTTACTGATCATGTAGATGTTCGTCAATGCTCTAAGCAAATTAAAATGTTCTGAGAAAAAAAAAAAACAAGAAACTTGAGGAAAAAGTGGCTTTTTTATGAGTTGACCATAATAACGGCCTTCATCAAACTACAAAGGTTTTACTTGTGAATCAGTGTTTGTGTGTTTACTGCAGAACCTCTGAACATCTATATGTGATGTGACTGAAAAACCCAGAATCTGCATTTTAACCAAATTATTTAAATCTATAGTACAGATTAGTGGTTAAAGTGTTATACATTCTAGATCAGAATATTCTTTTGGTGTCTGGAGGCTGGTTTCTTGTTGGTATAGTTTCATATTACTCACTGGTACATGGTGTTGCAGGTACTTGGCCGTGAGTCAAGGCTCCAAAAAGAAGACAAAGTGCGAAGACCTCTAACCCCAGCATCTTCTTCTTCTTCTCCTGTCTGACACATCAGACAATAACACATAAAATAAGACAACACTCTTGTTTTCAAAGTAAAAAATAATCATCACACACAAGACAAGAGGAAATTCACAGAATAAGTCAAATGGAAAGAATGTCTGTAGCAGATTTATTTAAATAAACCACCACTACACAGGTATTGACTATAACTAACTGTTATTGATCAGTCTATGTATTGTAGATTTTTTTTTTATCAAGTAACTTAAACTTAAAGAACTACAAGTACAAATAAAGTAACCTTGAATCTTATATAGACCAAAAACAATTGTGATATTTTCTTCATCTGGAATCAATTTCAGTCAACAGACTATTATCCAGGGAGCAAAATGGCTGCCGTTCAGAGTTATGTAACAGCTTTGACAGGATCAGGATGAGTAAAACATGCTTTATCTATCCTTTCTGCAAATAAAAACAGAATCTAAATGTCATGCTAATAGTGTTTTCTTTTGAAAATCTCCTGATACTTACAGTATACAGTATCAGCAGCAGGAATTAAAAGCCACAGAGACATGTTTAGTAGAATTTGAAATTTTGATTCCATAACCTTGCATTATTACAACAAGCTGAAATAGTTAGTTTTATTATTGTAAAATCATACATGTACAGAATAACTTGTGATGACGTGAAAATGAGCAGTTTGTGGTAGTGTTTTGGTCTCAGTCTGGTGCCCTCTTCAGGCTTTATTTTCAATCACATCCAGTGAATCTGAGATGCTGTAGTTAAAATAGTACAGCACTGATAATATTACAGTACAAAAGAGGATTACGCACACAAAACATAGTTTATAATTTTCATTAAACCTGAGTGACAAACAACTTAAACTGGGAAACAGATTCATAAAAACTGGGAATTATTATTCACTCTCTTTAATGTTTAAGAATGTCAGACTAAAATAACAACCAGCTATAGATCTAAAAAAATAAATAAATAAAAACAGAAAAATTAGGAAAACGTAGTTTTGCATTCGCACGTTTGTGAATTAATAATATTGTGGGATGAGAAGAAGAAAAGTGGGATATTCCGTAAATACTCCCAACACAGGTTATAGTTCAAACCATGCCTTATATTTGTTATTACAGTTATGTATGATGATACCAAACAGATTTACCATAAAATATATGACACAATGAACATAATATTGGATGTATACTTTCTGTTTGTGAGGCCTACGGTTTGAGGCGAGGGATGTCCTGATTTTACATATAAAGACAAACCTGTGATTCCTAGATTTTATCCAGAAAAATCACATGACCTGTATCAGTTCCAGGTTCTAAATCTAGAAAATGACCCACATATGATCATCTCCATCAGGCCTTTTCACAGCAGAGACAGGGAAGTGACAAATGATGCTGGCACTGTCTGTGTCAGAGGCATCGAGCACAGAAACAAGGTCTTGAAACTGAACCTAAATGTAATGCATTCATTGATTATGTCAATTGTCTTTTATGCCTTAAATCAAAATGACAGGATCCTTTAAGGCTCACTCCATTCACAAACCAGATTAGGACAGAATTGATCCACTCACACATGTCAGGTAACACAAATATAGAGCTCAGAAAAACAAAGTCTTCAGTCTCATTCTAAGCTTTGTTGAAGGTGTTGTAAAAGTGCATAGTTCATGGCTCCCTCTAGTCGACAAACTGCTGCAGGTTGCGGAGGAGTCGCTCGTGCAGATGTTCCTCTTCCTCTGTCCTGTGTCCAGACCAGGACAGTGGGGGTCCTGACAGGTCCCCATCACTGTCCAGTAATATGATGTGCAAGACTAACACAAGTTAAATTTACTTCCACAGATCCTTATAAATCCAGACTGTTCTTCAGCAGAGGGTCAATGGATTCTAAATCTTATAAATTCTTCGCGCAACACTTTTTTTTTTTTTTTTTTTATCATTTGAGTTCATGAAAATAACTTTCCAAACACGTATTTAGAGTGATGGAGAAACGGAAAGATACACAGAAGGAGAGAACGAAGAGAAAGTGGTAAAAGGTGGCACAATGCTGTGCGTAAAAGCGCGACTTACCCGAACTCTCCAACAACTTTAAAACTCGTTCTGCTGTTGATCCTCTGTTGATTATCTCCTCATCTCAGCAGGAGGGAAAACCAAGAAAGAAAAGGAGGGTAAGTGGAGCAGAAATGGGAAATAAAGCCCTGGATGTGCGTTGACTTCCCGCAGAAGAGCCCTGCGTTCGCCCTCCTGTCCCGGTCCAGCCCCAGCCACAGGCTCTGATGACTCCTCCCGTAGCCTTCCGTGCACCCACTTCCCAGTCCTGTCCGCGTGGAGGCGCCGTGGCTCCGCTGGAACCCGTGTGTGCGCGTGCGCGTGTCTCCTAGTGGCCCCTTGGCCTGCACCAGTAAAAGATGATGCCAAAGCGCAGTTGAAGATCAGGTCTAATTCTTCAGAACTGATCCCCCCCCAACATCTTGGGTTCAAACCAGCCATTCCCCCTTAAATCCACTAAAACACCACAAATTTACTATAATACCCTTTCAGCGTCACAAGAAATGACCATCTTATGGAAGTGCCCCCAGCAGAACACATGGGGCAACCTGGGGGGACACGATGAGCTTTCGAGTCCAACAGACTGAACATTCAGGAGGTTTTCAGAGTTAATGTAATACATGTGGTGAGTCAGAATGAAATAAAACTAGATAAAAAGCAGACTTAGCCGCCTATACTTACAAATACACACAAATGGGCCTTGCTTAAGTCTACAGGTCTGGTTGCAATTAGTAGGCCAAGTGAGAGGAGTTTACACTCAGGGTAAACACTGTCAGACTGTCCATGAGTCTGTTCACCATGTTTATATGCATGTAGGTGCTTCAGCTGTACAGTGTGTGTGTGTGTGCACGTCGTTTGTCTATTTGTGTTTGTGAACAAGGTGGGAGGTCTCACTCTTAGAGGATTTACCATGTCTTACACATCTGTACACATCTGCAAAGACATTTTGTTGATGTAAAGCATATTTCATTCCTTTTTATTTCATCGTTGTTGTTGTTGTTGTCATGTGTTGGCTGCATGAAGATTCATTACTTGCTACACGTCTGTGTGCCCAATTTACTTGAAGTATCTGATTTGCTGCAGAGCTGTTAATGCATTAACCAGTGACACTACCACTAATGTGTTATCCAGCCCAGAACACAGAAGACAAAGACAAGAACAGGCTTTTACATATGAGCTCACATCCGCTACATGATTATTAATTGGAAAGGGGAGATGATGAGGTTGTTTGGGTCAAATGAGCAGAAAATGTGTCGACAGGAACCAACACAACTGAGGAAAATTAATGGTCTTTGGAAGCTATGTTTATAATAGTGTGAGCCCAAAGCTTCTGCAGATGAAAGCAGATCACTTCCACATCTTGTCAGACGTATGATCAGATGTAGCTGCCCCTGCGCTTACATAACTCTTTTGTACTGGACTCATGCAAATTGTAGCTTTTAGGTTTCTATGAAGGAGATACTGATTACAATGAGTTTAAAGGTGGATGGAGGTAAGGCCAGCCAAGTGAGGATGAGGAGCCAAAGAGGAGGAGGAAGATGAAGCCAGCTGCTGACCAGAGATATTACTCTGAAGCTCTTTTCTCTGTCTTGGCCAGTGGAAGCTTTTTTCCTTAAAAAGAAAAGCCAGAGAGTAATATATGTGTGTGTGTGTGTATGTGTGTGTGTGTGTGTGTGTGTGTGTGTGTGTGTGTGTGTGTGTGCGTGTGATGGAGAGATGTGGAGTTGGAGGGGGGGGTGTTCTGGTCTCCTTTAACAGTGTGACTCATAGAATAGGAATGACCTCCCTCCCAAGTAAGAGTAAACCAGTCTCTCTCTTTCTGCTTTCCCTCTTTCTCTCACACACACTGTCTCTCTTTAATTTTTTCCCTTTATTTCTTTCACATGGACCAGAAAGAACGTTTCAGTCTTGGGGGATTTCTGCATAATCATTTCCAGAATTGCAAACAGCTCAACTCTCCCAACATCACTGTAACCTTTCTCTCATTGTCGCACAGAAAAAAAGCACAATAAATGCTTGAATTAAGTGCAACAATATGACGCAAATATTCCACAAAACACACGAAGAAGCATGGAAGTCTATCATATGTTATATCATCTGAGACTGAAGCTGAACACATGCACTGTTGAGCTGCATTTACATGTTCATATTCTCTGCAGCCTGTTCAGAAACCCAAACTGACAGCTGTACAGGTTAAACATAGGGCAGCTGTTCTATCTCTATCACCTTCCATTTACATTGGGAGTGATACTATTGCTCCAGATGTTTTCCAGTACAACCCCTGCATCTACAATTTGATATTAAAGAACAAATAAATAGGATGTTCCATTAAACGTGGGATACGCTAACATTAACTCCCCCTTTTCCCTTGCTTCTTGTTGGAATCCATTTGCCTCCTTTTCACCAGATGTGCGTTCTGTTCAGACAAGGCAGCTGGGAGTCGTTATCTCTGTGCATCATGGACCTGAACTCACAAAGTCGCGCGCGTATACTGTGCACATGTGCACGGTCAAGTCCATGTGTGAAGCTTATGTCACTATCAGTGAAATTCAATGGAAAAAAGGTTGTGCAGAGGGCTGAGAGTAATATGGTAGGGAGAGGTCCGATCCAAAGGCTTCACTGTGGCTTCAAAAAACAGAAGGAAGGAGGAAATTGAGTCTCAGAAAAAAAACTATAGAGGAGCCAAGACAAATTTCAGAAGAACAGTCAGTGCTCCACACAGACACTTCTACAGTACAGTAGATCTAAACACAAATGTGCAATAAATCATGCACACACAAAAAAAAAACAACATAAAAATGCAAGTGGGCACACCCATCCGCAAACAAACACAGACAGCAGGGACTCTATGGAATGTTCTGATAAGTGCAGATTTGGAAAATTACTTTGACACAGGAAGAGATGTATCAAAGAGAGCAGCCTGTGCATGCACTCGCACAAACACACACAAAAGAACACACAAGATCAAAACAGAAATCTGGTCAGCAGAAAAAAGCAGGACAGTTCCAGTGAAATTCGACTGCGGAGTGTGAAGTTTTAACGTAAAACATCTGCCGTTTGTGGACTTTGACCGTTCACTCATGTGTATTTATAGTGATACAGTCTTCCAGCCTGAAGGAGGAATTCTTTTTTTTTTTCTTTAGCTAAAATTCTGAAGGGGTCAAAGGTCAGCTTCAGTAGTAAATTAGTAGCCCTGGAGGTGGTAGAGACCTGTTGTTGCTTAAAAGCACTTCGGCAGGCAGACACTTGTTTACACTGAAGCGTGGATGTAGGAAAACTGTTAAAAGTACAGTTAGAAATAAAAGAATGTAATGATGTTTGATGAGAAAAACATACAGTAGTTTCCTCGTCTAGTAAAATTTTACTACATTATTACAGTGCACAACAGGAGTGTCAAACATGAGGCCAAACCAACCTGCCAAAGGAATGAATTGACAAAATGACAATGATGATAGTTACAGTTGGGGCCGGACTGGATCAGGATTTCAGGCCGGGAATATCCCACAGCATCCAGGCTACTTCCAGCACCATGGAGGGAGGTTTTTTGTTTTTTCCCCCTCCAAATACCTTTTGTAATTTCCTTACAGCAATTAAAATAATACTATTACACTGGCTGTAACACAACACCGCACTATTAAACTAATGCATGACAACAGCTCACAGTACAGGACAGTACTTTTCTCTCATTCTCTCCCTGACTCAATATTAAAATCCTATCGACCCACACTCGAGCCATATTTTAAAAATGTAATCAATGGTCTTTATGAACATCACATGACCTTACTCACATACCTGCATTAATTTCCATGTTAAAATCCGATGTCATTGGGATCGACAAATTGTGACAGCCAAAGAGACATTTGAACCCGGTTTCTACGGAAAATAAATCATCTTAAAATATCAATGAATGTGTCCCAAACCTTGACTGTTTTTGTTTGTGTATTTCCAGAGCTGCCATTCTCCTACCTTGACTTTCTCTCTTTCTCCCTACATACCGTAGGATACTTCCGATGTTGTACGTCACCCTCACGGAAATTCAGTTAATAGAGCCCAAACAGTTTGTTTATTTGATTGTTTAATTATATTTATTCAGGAATAACTCAGGGCGGCACGGTGGTGCAGTGGTTAGCACTCGTGCCTCACAGCAAGGACCCTGGTTCGAATCCTGTACCAGACCTTTCTGTGTGGAGTTTGCATGTCCTCCCCGTGTCCGCGTGGGTTTTCGCCGGGCACTCCGGTTTCCTCCCACCATCCAAACACAAGCACTGATAGGTTAATTGGTTAACCTAAAATTGGCCATAGGTGTGAATGTGAGAGTGATTGTTTGTCTATATATGTCAGTCCTGCGATGAACTGGCGTCTCATACAGGGTGTACCCTGCCTTCGCCCATTGTAGCTGGATTAGGCCCCCAGTGACCCCCGCGACCCTAGTGAGGATAAAGCGGGTTCAGATAATGAATGAAAGGAATAACTCATTTCCCCTAAGTTTTCAAATATCCCATGCTGATGAACGCACCACGGTTATGAACGTGTTTAGAATTAGCCGCTGTGTTGCTCAGTAACCATGTCAACATAGCCATCTCGCCTTCTTTTTCTCTTTATTCATATATCCCCGTTTCAATACTGTGTGTAAATGCCACATGGGGACATGAATAACACAGTACAGTTCAGATAAATATTAGAATGGTGTGTTGTTTATCTGTGCATAAGTTAACGCTGTTTAGCGCCGGTGTGTTGTTGAAGCTAATACGGTATTAAGCTAGCTGTCATCTGAAACGACAAACGACCCGACCGTAACCCGAAAATATTTTTTAATGAACCCGCTCACTTCGGGTCAGCCCGCGCATCACTGGTATATATGTATATATATTGTGGCCTGGGGGTGTCTGCAGTGAAAAGTGGTTTATAAACTCACTGGTGATGCTGTTGCGGCCGCAGAGCTAGCAGCAGAGCCACTCTGGCTGCTGCTAGCTTTAACAAACAAGTCAGTTAATTTCTGACATTTCATCCTCTCCTTCTCGAACGACCTTCTTTTCCTATCCAACTCTCCCTGGTGTCCACCTTTCCTTTTTTCCCTCAACGCCATCATTCATTGTTTCGTTTTTGCATAAATCGACCGTGTTTATGGTCAGCGTTAACTGCAGGGGGCGGGCCCACGATGGAGAATAAAGCGACTAACCAATCACAATGAGTTTATTTAAAAAGAAAACACACACACAACCAAGATGATGGGATCAATAAAGTACTTCTATTCTATCCTATTAATTTGGTTTTAATAATTTGACAGGACTAGTTTGGATTTTTTTTCAACATTTTGCACTAAAACCAAGGGAAATATTTTGAATTGTCATTATTCATAGGCCATTTTGTTAGTATTTTACTGGTTTAGCCCACTGGAGATCAAATTGAGTTGCATGTGGCCCCTAATGTAAAATCACTTTGACACTTGTGATAAGATTAGACAAAGTCAGACCACATTATAAAAACAACAAAAGTGGATTTTGTCACTTCATTTGGTACCTTATCATCCACCAGGTTATTGTGATCAGGGTTCCCTTAATTATTTCCTTTCAAATTAACTCTAATCTTCCACATCTTCTGACAAAACCTTGGCTCTAATTGTGCACAGAACTACACCCTTCAAATCAATGTTTGTCACAGTGATGTTAAGGTTTACAGTCAGATTACTACCCTCTTTCAATTGGGATTTTTTTTGGGTCCATCTGTCTGTTTTTCAGCAACTTACTGGACTAATTTCCATGTAATATTCAGAAAAGGTGTAAGGTGGTCCAGAATAGATCCAATTACATTTTGTCAAATGTAGGTCAAAGGTCATGGTCACCAAAAATGTCTTTTTTGCAATGATAAATAGGGAAAATCAGGTCAAATGTTTGTGAGGGGCGGGGCTTGTTGTGTCTATCTCCACTCATTTGTAATACATTCAGGGCCAAAATATTTTTGAAAACACTGACCTTTTCTTGGTCCATAATATTACTTCAGATGTTTGCCCTGAGGAAAACAAACGTCAGATGAAGTGGGTCCTACTGGGTTTATCCTCTTTAACCTTTAATAGTTCCTCAATGAACAGGATGGACTTTGTATGTTCAGCAGAATCACACAGCTGTGTTCTAAAACTCACACCACTGTCAATTTAACCACAGTCACACCTGACAATGATTACTCTAGTAATTTAGATTCTTTTGTGAATGAGCATGACTGTGGTAATAGGCCTCGCTGGTGTTTTGTGGGAACGTGACCTAAGTCTCCTCATGAAGGCTCTATTCTGTGGTTTATAGATAATAATAATAATAATAATAATAATAATAATAATAATAATAATAATAATAATAATAATAATAATAATAATAATAATAATAATAAAAAAGACCTTGTAGGTAGGTTTAATGACCAATAATAATAATTAAAAAAATGTGCACTGGGTTATATTTTTGCATGTTTTTAAATGTACATAGACTTTCAGTAGGGGTGGCATGGTGGTGCAGTGGTTAGCACTCGTGCCTCACAGACAGAAGGTCCCTGGTTCAATTCCCACACCAGACCTTTCTGTGTGGAGTTTCTATGTTCTCCTAGTGTCTGTGTGGGTTTTCTCTGGTTTCCTCCCACCATCCAAACACATGCACTGATAGGTTAATGGTTAATGTAAATTACCCATCAATGTGAGAGTGATTGTTTGTCTATATATGTTCAGCCCTGAAATGAACTGGTGTCTCATACAGGGTGTACCCTGCCTTCACCCATTGTAGCTGGATTAGGCCCCCAGTGACCCCCACGACACTCGTGAGGATAAAGTGGGTTCAGATGACGAGAGACAGAGAGAGACACCTTTTGTATGAAGGTTTGTTTTTCACTTATCTAACTTCAGTGGTCTTTTTTATTATTATTGTATTTGGAAAACTTAGCCATGGACTCCATGTTCTATATAATGTGTCTGACCCACATATTGAACATCTATTGTAGATACAGGATATGTGGAAGTCACTGACTAAGGTACCTACACTGGGCAACAATGAAGTGGAAACATTGAAGGCAAAAAAAAAAATAACAACATAAACATTAGTGCTACAAAATGATTTAATATTTTAATCAGATTAATCACAGGATGGCTGTGGATTAATTTTGATTAATCATGATTAAATATCATTAATTTTTTATCTATATCAAATGTGTTTCATTTTGCAAACAGATTTAAAAAATGAGTGAAAAAAAATATATATTTTTATGTTTTTTTTCTAAGATGGAAATACTTCAGCGGAAACAAAACTGCTTCTTACAGAGGGTCCATAATACTTTTTTGTTCATTTAAATTTTAAATTAATTAATTTTTTATAAAGATGATAATCATGATGATGGATTCATCTGTGTTAATTTTGACAGCTCTAATGAACACATTTTTAATGGGTTTATCATATGCGGTTGTTCTTCATCAAAATTGTAAAGTTGTCATTTGTTCTTTCTCATGGTCATGTCCAGTATGTGCTGATAGAGCCAATAAGTAATGTAATATATTTGATCTTTTTTTGTTTAAGAAGGCATTAACTGGAAGACATTTTCTATCATAACAGTGGATGTTTTTATAGACCAATCCTCCTGTTAGGTCTATCGTTTAACATTACTTCTGTATTTCCTTTAGTTACATTGAATATAAATACTGTTCCTACTCATATGTTAAGAATTCTGGGTAATTGGAAAATTACCTCTTAGGATTTGTTTTTTTGATAAAGTTTCTTTTTATGAGAAGTCAAACACATGAGGTTTATCAGAATGGTTCTATCTTCATTTCAACATATTTGAAGGTTACATAGAGTTCAGAAGACACAACCAGGCCTCTGTGGACAAAAGTGAGTGAGACGTTTTGGTGTAGCAACCTTTATTGAAGGGGCTCTTACAATTGAAGTGTGTTTCCTCAGGTAAAAATATCTTCTTTAGCAACACATGTAGAGGCTGATACACTTGGACTAATAGCACCACAGATAATAACAACAGTACAGTGATTCTGGGTCACTGACAACAACAAAATTGAAGATGTGGAACAAAGAGTTAAAGGGTCGAAACAGTGTGTGGTTTCTGTGCGAAGGGCATATGGCATGAGTCCCATTAGGTTTCTTTTCCAGCCTTTGTGACAGATGTTTTCCTATGTCACTGATGAAGTATGAAGGTGTTTGTGTGTGTGTGTGTGTGTTTGACAGAGGCGTTCGTTAGTGCACATACAATGAAGAACAGGTTTCCCTCAGTGTGTCATTTAAAGCACTGACCAGGGCAGGACTGTTTATGGAAGAAACGCCCAAGGCTACACATAAAAAAATTTACCTCCATACACATGCAAATGTTATACACACAAACCACACAGGGGTTCCCATGCAGATACACACATTCTGATTGGTGAATGTTGATTCCAGCTTCATTAGAACCAGGTGAAGAGATGATGGGTCATGTCCTGTTTGGTGATCTAATAGAGCTTTCAAGTGGTGTCAGCTTGGTTATTTTTCAAAGCATGTTGTGATTAAGCCTTTGACAATTTACCTACGACATTCACTAAAGAACCTGGGTGTTATGAATTCACAAAGACTCTTTTTTTATTCAAAGCATATGGAAGAACCTACACTGTAAATCTGACACCAGTTGAAAGAGTCATAACAGCTACAAAAATAAATCCCCTTAGACCCTCAATGCAAGTCTTCAAAGGATGGGAGCTCTGGTCCTGGAGCCACATAAGACTGAAGCCTTAATGAGCCTTTTTTTAACTCACACATTCAGTTAAAGTAACTCCAACATGGATCCAGATTAGTTGATAGTCACAAAGGAATGCACAATACCTGAGAGAAAATCAGCCCAAAGAAGTTTTAAAGCTAAAAATGACCTTAAACGTGAAATGTTTTTAAGCTCTCCAGGACCAAAGCAGATAATAAAGGGACTTTTTACCCCCGAACGTTGCCTCACAGGCAGCAATATACTGCATAACACTGTCAAAAGAACCTCTCCAGCTGAGTCCACACTAATATTAATAAACATTGATATATTTGCATACATACAAGAAAATCAAAGGTGGAGTCTCTTTTATGTGGCAAGAAATTAAACTGCTAATTCGTAACTGGTGACACCAACTGATGAAACTTAAAGCATTCCTACATTAATCCTGTTCCCTTTTTAATGTTGTGAAAGATCTCAAACTGATAATGACCAAAAATTGATTGCTCACTTCTTGGCTGCTTCGACAGCAACAGATCTATGCCTCCACCACATAGGACTAAAAAAAAAACACCAGTCTCCTCACTTTGCCTCTGTTACTGTATCCTAGAATATTTGCTCTCCAGACGTACATGGTTACATATAAAATGTAATGTTTAAAATATTTTTTGGAAGGGAACTCTCAGTTTTAGTGATCTGAGATGCCCTTTGAGAGCCCACAACTTTAAAGAAAATGCTTGCATTACAAAATATCTATATTGGTGTGTACAGGGCCTGAAACTGGTTTAGTTAAGCATCACAATGAGGGTTATTGTGTGTTAATCTGTAACAATGAATCTGTACACAGTCTGATCTGCCTGGAAGGCAATATTCAGGGTAAAAAGTACCAAACACATCTGCCTGCCACACAATCATTTGTCGTTTATGACTTTTTTGGTTTTAAAGTACTTGAACACAGTGTTTGGTAAATGAGTGAGACTGAATATTTATAATGGGACTAAAAATCTAAAGCATGTTGGTCCTGTTGTTCTGAGCCCTGAATTCAGGTCATAGCCACCCTGCGGGACACGGTTTGGTGGAAGACCCCACGGAGCAGAGAGGGGTAGTCTGCGACACGGAATAGGTGGCGCTGTCCGTAGGAGATGTCGTCTCGCCGTCCCCTACTCACAAGTGTACGCAGGTTGGCTTCATTAACTTGGCTACCAACAGCTACGACAAACAGCTCCAAACCGGCATCTGCTACCTTACGAACTTGGTCCTCCAGCAAAGTCTCAGTGACATCCTGAGACCGTCCGTCGGAGAAGAGCACCACCTTCCTCTTGCTTCCAGATGCGTCTCCACGGCCTGGTAAACGGCTAATGGCGAATTCCAAGGCCTGGATGACATTGGTGCCGTCATTCTGGAAGGCTACCTGTTCAATCTTATGAGACAGCAGGGTCAGATTGGTGGTGAGGCCTTGTTCCATGCTGGGGGTACGGCTGTACTGGCCCACTGCCACCCGGACAGTAGCGCCCCTCTGCTTCTCAGCAGAAAGGAAGCGTTCTGCCAACCGGTGGACGAAGGCCTTGCTGGTGTCGAAGTTCTTCTGGCCCACGCTGGCAGAGCTGTCCATCATCACCAGGATGTCGTTACTTTGAGAGAAAGTGACTGGAACACAGACGAAGAAGCAGGAATATGTTAGCAACAGCTGATATGAGGCTGGAAGTGACAGACATCTAGGGTTTAATTACACAGCTCTACTTTTTTTTCTCCTAGAAAGTATCTGCTTCAGACATTAAATGTGCTAAATCTTAAATACTTTAACAAGATGAATCAGAAAACAACTTTCTTTAGTGCTGGTTCCCTCAAGTTTTTAATATATATGATGTTGTGTTATTCCACATATATGGTGGTTTATGTACATGTATACAATGGATTAGTAAATATTCCATTAGAAACAACCTGTAAAGTGAATGGATCATAATGTGCAGACAGTGTTTTGAAGTAGATCTGACACTAATATTCCTTTGGACTGAAACCTATTCTATTGTTCATTCTAAGAATTTCACATTTTGACCCCAGACTTATGTTGGTAACTTGAGCCAACCAGCATTTAAGACTTAAGTTTTCTTTATCTGTAACACATGGTCATATTTAATTTTTTATTCTGGAAGCATTAGACTTGTAGACCTGTGTTATTGGTTATTTTCATTCAACTTATGTTTACTGTGTGACAAATAAGACCACCCTGCTGGATTTTCATCACAATAGAGGGTTATTATTGCCCAAGACTATCATCAGCCGTTAAAGATAAGAATAAGAAAAAATACAGAAAAATAGACTGTACTGGAAGTGAACACACTTGCCACTAGTAGTGCCACAATGATACCAAACAAAATGAAACTGAGTTGATATTTACAAATGTATATTGACATATGCATGTCTATGAACTAAACAGTGATGGTGGTGATGATAATGGTGTACTTAAGTCACACACAGTTTTTTTTACTGCATTTGCAAAATTAGTTAATGAAATCAGAGCTGGGCCATATGACCATAAACATCAAATGACTATTCCCAATAGATTTATTACAACAAATCTTTTTCATTATCAATTAGAAAGATTCAGAGGAAACTGAAATCTTTCTCATTTTTTAAAATCATTTTCAAAAAGCAAAAATTCACTTGAATTAATGTGATATATGGCCCAGCTCTATACAAAGCAACATGACTGCACATAATGGACTGGATCTACTAATGGTTTGCATGTACTAATATGTGTGCAAACTCATTGTACATGCAAAAAATGTTCAAACTGATTTACTGACAGTGTGCACTAAGGGGTGCATATTTCAAAGTGTCTGAATACAGTTACTACTTTTGACACAATGACACTATGGGATGTTTACACACAATTACGGATGTGGAGAAAATGTAAACATATTAATTTAGCACATACAAATTGATTTAATTTAGCGCATAGAAACTATGTGTATTTTTAACACTTCTCAAAGCAAGGAGAAAATGGTTTGGATTTGTAATTGTGCACATGTGGAACTGGTTATTATCTAAGAAGGAGACATTGAAATGATGAAACAAGATTGAGAAAACACATTTATCACCCTTCTGTGAACAGTTTGGAATGACGAAGAAAAAAGCACACACACACACACACACACACACACACACACACAATTCAATTCCACTTCTGATGGTTGTGATTACACACATGCCAACATTAGGTTACAGTGACATAATTATGTGTGTCTTGCAGTCATTCAATTAGTACACACAAATTGTAATCTTAGTAGATCCAGCCCAGTGTTTTCATTGGTTTGGAGTTTTAAGTCAAAAGAGAAACCTGAAGAAGATCAACATTATTAAAAGTCTAATAATAAATTAATGACAAAACTGACTTACTGGGACATTTGTAGTTGGGACACTTCTTATCTGGAAATGACAATAGCATAAGAAAAGTCAGTTAAATTCAGGGTAAATTGAAAAATATACAATCAAGTAAAACTGTGTTGATGTTTTGTTTGTTTGTTACCTTGACAGATTTGGTTTGTCAGGTTCTGCAGGAAAGTGTCCTCCAGCAGTTCAGCAAAGTTCTCACGAACAAAAGTAAATCCGGGTTTTTTGGTGTCGCTCTCACAAGCCACGTCCGCCAGCTGCTCCAGGTTCGGCACACGGCCTGAGTAATCCTTCACGCCTACACTTCCCACCTGCCCGTCAGGAAATAGTGCAAGGTTTAGTCATTAAGCATTTGCTGAAACATCCAAGTATGGTTTAATGTGATTTATTTGTGGGCGTTCTTTCATTACCCGGACGTCTTGTCCACAGAGTACATTAAGGGGAATAGGGTCTCTGGTAGTATCAGAGCGCCCATCGGTAAGAACAATAACGATTTTATTGTCCTTCTTCATCAAACGGATTGTGTTTTTCAAAGCGTAATCGAGGGCCTCTCCTGTGTACGTGGCCTCAGCTAACCAACGCATGTCTTTCACCATCCTGCAAATACACAAGGAAAAAAATTACATTAACTCCAGACACACTTTAAAGCAAACCACTTCTTCCTCCCCAAGAACGGAATGAGAATCATTCTTGTCGAAAAATAATAAAATAATCCTTTTAACAGTTTACAGATTTAAAATATCTTGTGACATGTGTTAGCACGTTACAAGATGTACCCAAGAGTCAGCTGGATTCTGTTAAGAGGTTGTTTTTACAACTTGAAAGATGAAAAAAGTAGCTGTTTTATTATTATCTATTGTCAGTATGTGTTTATATGTGCATTTATATTGATAAATGACAAGTCTGACTTCATACCTGTGTGTTAGCTCAGAACAAAAGGATGTTAGCCAACTTAACATTAAGGTAAAAAAAAAAAACAACAACAACTAGTTATCAGAAAGTTTAAAATAATACTATCTTCAGACTAAATATAAACATATCATGTCAGCATGTACATATAAACATGTATAACACAAGCTTTTACTTATTTATTTTGAAGGTGTTGGTTGATATAGCTGATTGGATGCTAACATAGCTTAGATGCTAACATGCTAAGACAGCATATCTTAGCATGCTATCACTATTTTGGTGTTTTCCAAAATATGAAAACTGGAAACAGAATTGTACAAATGATCAGCAATACCAGAACTTGGCTGTAAATTGCAGCTGATGGATCATTTGTATTTTGAATAATTTCTATAATAATAATAATAATAATAATAATAATAATAATCATCATCATCATCTTCCCACAGTGCCACAAATTCAGTTTGTTCTCTGTCATGTGATGATTTTATGTGCTCAAAACAAAATTAGACTAACTAAACATTATGATGTGACCATGACAGCTATTTGAAAAACACTATTAAACCAATCTAAATCCATTTACATTTCATTTTTTACCTCATGCACAGGATATGCTTAAATTGTCATGTTTAGGCTCATTAAAATCAGCTTACTGTTTCAAACTAAACACAAATTTATGACCTACCTTTTGGCAGGTGATCGTGCAACATTGCCAAAGCTTAATCTTGGAGGTTTTGTTGGGATTCTTCTCTGCGTAGTAGGTTATTTTTAAAGCCTATTTATAACCTACTGTTTCATATGTGAGTGTCTTTAAGTGCTATGAAAAGTGCTTAGCATGAAATATTTTATTCTAAATGAGTGGTTTTTAGAAATCACAACACTGTTTAAGACTATGGTCAATTCAACTATCTAAAACAACACTAAAATTAATAAATCCATCTAAAATTTCAGGATAAATACAAATGATGTGAACACATGTTTTTAAAAATGCTTTAACTATTCATTTTTTTTTTTTGTATAATAAATTAATTTAAAAGGATTATATGTCACTGACAGCTTGTGCTTCTTACCTTTGTTTTACCATGATTTGGGAAATATTATGACATAATCCTGTACTATAATGAATGTCTTTGCTCATAATTTCTCTACTTTTCTTCACATGAAGCACCATGGTGTAGCTGTAACTTCCAAATAAATAACTAAATATAGGTAACCCAGTGGAAGGCTGGACTCACTGTTTAAACTGTGTGAGGCTGTTGGTGGTGACGCCCAGTTGGACAGCTTCTTGGGCTTTTGCTCCACTGTACTGGACTACACTCACCGTGGACTCGTTACCTGTAAACTGCAAAAGGAAAACACTGCATTGGGACCATGTGTTTCTCAGTCTGTGTATTATGTCTGCAAGCATGTGTTTTCTTCTGTCAACATTCTGCGTCCCACCCATCCTGACTAATTATATCCAAACTGGAAGACGAGAGTCATGGGAGAGGCACAACAGCACGATCCAAAACCAGACAGTTGTTTTATTCACACTTTCTATTTTGAGGTCTGTTCTTGCGGCACCTTCTCCAAACACTTTTGCAACATTGTTGATATGACTTTGTATGTGCACTACAATCCACAAAGGTCAAACACTGTCATCCAGAAGCATTTCATATTACAGTGCATTTAGAAAGCGTTAATTAATAGGTAACAAAACCCTTATTAATATGTGTTAAGATTATAAATATTATAAAATAATGGAGAGATGCTTGTTACAATTAGATCATAATGCTATATTATTATAAATGTGTTAGCGTGACTGATTATTAACTTTATTAATAAAACTATCACTTTTATTAACTTTGACTTACCTATCATGGAATTGTAAAACTTTGTCTGAACCCTAAGTTGCTCCCAGTAGGGTCAGGCAGCGCCGGTGTATTGGCAGCAGCCGTCTACTGGTGTATGAGTGTGTGTGTGAATGAGTGAATGTGAGGAATTGTAAAGCGCTTTGGGCACCAAGTGGTGTATAAAATGCACTATATAAGTACAGTCCATTTACCAGTTACCATTCTTCTAGATTCATTGTTGCATTATTAAGATTAATCAGTCTTTAAAAGTATGTATTTAGATTTAGTTTACTGATAATAAAAGGACAGTAGACTTATTTATCTATATATATTTTTGCTCATTGATATTTTATAGCTTATTTTTATCTCAGGTGTTTTAACTATGTGTTTTTCTGCAGTATATTCTTGATGTAATTTGTGCTGAATGATAATAAAGTGATTATGATTCTGAAATCAAGAACATGGCCTATCCAAATATATGTTTTTTTTTAAATCCACCTATAGTGACAATTTGCCTTATTCAGATGTTGCAGAGGTAAAGTAGTTATGGTTTACATATGAACGAAATAACCTCAGAAGGTATACTTATTTTATCACCAATGCTCCAAAATGAAAATCATATACTTGCAAAAACAAATAATACATGTTGTCAGTCCGTCACCAGCATGTCGTTAGTATGACATATGACATATTACTACTCTGCCTTGACTTTATACATACATCAATTTCAGAGGCGCTACATGATAGTTGGAGATGTAAACTCAAATATAAACAGAATAGTTTCTAGACTGTCTCCATCACTTATTCAGATACATATGTGAACATGAAGTATAGTTAAATATCAGCCTGTAAGTTATCATTACCTTGACTTGCTGATCTTTTATCAGTCTGTCAATAACTGTGATGATAAAGTCTTTAGCAAGAGCGAAGTTGGAGGAACCAATACTCTCTGAGCTGTCCACAACGAAGGCCAGGTCCATAGGTGCACATTTACACTCTGAAGACACAAACAGAATCAAATTAAGAGAGGAGCGTGCATGCTGCAAAAAAATATCCATTAATTATAAAAGTGCCAGAGTTAATGACTGCACAAACTCACCACAACAGGCTATGAGGTCATTTGACGAGGATGAAAAAGAAAAACACAGAAAATCAAAACAAAGTTCATAAACTGAGCAGAATAGACTTTACATTCTTCTGGTTTCACGTTACATATTTGCCTAATGAAGCACTGACATGTGAAATACATGTGGCTACATTTGTGTGTATGCATCTAACTTACAGCAGAGCTTCATGATAATATCCAGAACTTCACATTCCTGAAGAGAGAAGTGGAGTAAATGTTACCATACAGCAATACATAGTTAAATCACATTACATAACTCTGAAACATAACACACTGCCTGGCTCTGCACAGTGTTTGAAACCAAAAAGCTGAAAGAAAAAAAAGAATCAAGAAAGGTGATATTTTGCTCTGTCTGCTCATGGAGGTTACATTTTTTTCTATTCAGGACATTCAGGAAATTGGATGTTTGGCTTTGAACTAAACATACAGAATCAGTTTCAGAGTCAAATCAAGCAAAATCTCCAGGGGAAATCATTCTGTTGTACTTAGCTGTTACATCCCACAGCTGAAAGAGGGCAAAGGTTCAGACTGAGTGGATGGACTCAAAAGGTTTTTATACTTACATCAGTTCCTGGTGGTCCAGGAGGCCCAGGAGGTCCCTGGAGAAGACACAGAATTATAGGCAAACAGATTGATCCATCTCATTGATAGACGTGAATACATGAGACAAACTGAGTATATTTTTTTGGGCTGCAACTACGACAATGACTGAGCAACTACTGAGGGGAACTTTTTTATTTTAGCTGGAATAAAAACCAATCATTCTTTGGAAAACCATTACTCCTTTGACGGTAAACCAAACTCCCCCAGTCTCCGAAACCACATCCACACCCACACATTTGTGCGCACTATCTTTCAGCAACAACATGTGAATCTTCCAAAAGTTAGTTGCCACAGCATTTTGTTTTTTCACTAAGCACAGGAAAACCATCTGTTTTGTTTTAAGAGACATTAAACTCATTTTAAGAGCATTCTTTTCTGTGACAAAGATGCCAGGGTAGTTTATATGTGCGTACACTGACAAAAAACACACAGGAGAAAGAGAAAGAGGGATAGCCGTTAATTGTAGACGAGAGAAACAGTCCCGAGGACACATGACGCAAACCGTCCACGCGGAAATATGCAGCAGAGACAAGAGCCAGAGGAGAGGTAGAGGGAAGAGCTGAGAGGGAAGGGAGGTGGAAGACGAGGGATGAAGTGTGGAAAGTGTGAAAGAGTTCAAGGGCTGATGGTTTGTCTTGGTGAACGTGTCTACCACATTAACAGTCTTATATTTAGAAACAATCTTTTTTCATGAGTCAACACTAGCTTACAGTTGCTGTTCAAGATGTGGAATTACACATTTCTTTCCTTCTCAAAGTGAGTCAAGCTCAATGGTACAATTTCTGGTTTCATACATGTGGTCATGTTAAGCAGTGAGATTAACTAAAGTCAGCTCATGGGATCAGTAGAAACCCAAAGTATGGGAATTACACTGCAATGACAGTTTGTGCTTGTCTTTTTGTTTCAGTGAAATGTAAATCCATTGAAGGAACTCCTGTTTTGATTACTGTGGTAGTAAATAATCTGGTTCTACATGTTTTGGTCACTAGAGACCAAGTTAAAAAAAAAGACAAAAAATAATGTACTTTTGCACAACATGGATCTATATTATTACAACTTATAATACACAAAAGGGAGGAGAAAATTCATAAGTTATTTGAGTTCAACTTTCTTATAATTTAAAGTCTTGAAAATGCTTTTAAAAAGTCTTGTTTTTCCATACTTTGACACTGGGTGGTAAAATGAGAATGGTGTTGCAGAAAAAAAAGACACAAAGTTGGACTAGAATTTTTTTTGGAAGGTGCTTTGTCATTGAGTTACTCATAAACTCCAAGGTACAAATGGTTCTTAGGATGTGTAAGAACCACTGTTAAATAAACTATTTAGTATTTAGTCTAGAAACACTGATTCCAGACATATTATAGTCATTAACTGCACATAGGCCTGTTTAATTACTTATCAGCATTGGAATAAGGGGGAAAAGTTGTTTCCATTAACTAATGGACTCTATCAGTCAGCTCCCTTTATAGTGAACATACAATGTTATCGCCACTTATTGTCATATCCCTCCTCACGGTCCCTTTTTCCCTTCACTTTCTTTCCAGTCTGCTCCCTGTCACCTCTCACCTTAATTATTTCACCTGGTCCTCAACACACCTGTCCTCATCACTTCTCCCTATTTAAGTACCTTCCTCTTCTGTCTCCTTTGTCAGTTCATCCCACATGATTGACATCATCTTTGCTCCTGCTTCCCGAATCGGTGCATCCGAATCGGTGCACCCGTGGGACAGATCATTTCGTGTGTATGTGTTTATGTTTTGTGCTCACAATAAAGAGCCTGAGTTCAAGCGGTTAGTGTCTGCATTTGGGTCCAATCCACTACACAGCCCTTAACACTTATAGAATAAAAAAAAAACACAACCTTTACTCTCCTGGGACACATCAACTTCATCGGTATTGTTGGGATGTAATTGTCACATAAAATAAGAAATTAAGATATGACAAAATTGACCATTTTCCTGGGCTTTTGGGGTTTAATTTTTTTTAGGTGTATCACATAGAAAAAGAAAATGAAATTTTAGTTACATTTCACTCATCTCTTCTTGATGATTTACAGCAGTACTTCTCAACTGGGGTGGGGGGGGTGTAAGCATATCAGGGGGTTGTGAGTGACATCATCAAGGAGTGTTTGGAGCAAAAAAGCTGAGAGGAGGGCACTCAAGCACAAATGAATGCCCTCCCAACTACTGTTATACGTCACAACATAATACATCACTCAACTCTCTACCCCACTCCCATGGAAAGACCCAGTGTAAGCTCCCTCCACCCCACCCTTGTGATTACATTAAGGGGACTTTGTTCAAAAAAAGTTGAGAATCACTGAATTAGAGACACTGTATTCAGATTTTGATCTTTGTATTTCAACTCCTGTAATGATATTAATGTTCATTTATCCTATAACCAAACTATACACAATCCAATCATTGTAATAGTTTCTTCATTAACCTTCCACGTCTTCAGAATCTGCACAAATGTCAGTGCATGTTAAAAAATGAATGGCTCTACCATTCATGTGTGGACAGTAGGCCTTCTGACGTCTCAACGTGCAAACACATGTACAGAACCCTACAAAAACATGCAATCTTTTCATGCCATAGTTTCATGGTATTCTTACCGGTCTACCCTCAGGTCCTCTGTGACCTTTGGCTCCTGGGGCCCCTTTAGGTCCTGGTTCACTGTTCTGTGAGAAGATAAGTTGATGTGGATATTAGAACAGAGACCAACATCCATTAAACATCCGTCTTTAATGTTTGTTTCTGCACTGAAACATGGTCTAAATGCATGTACTAAATAAAATACTAGATAAAACACAACAAATTAAAAAAGATGAAAGTGAACACCTCTAGAGTCTTAACTAGTTCAAGTGTCAGTGGGTTACATATGGAACAGCTACTTTATGGATTCCTTTGAAGAAAAAAAATGCATCAGTCTGGATGGCCAACGAACAAAATGTAGAGTTAAACAAAGTAAAGATCAGACAAAAAGAACACTGCATCTGAAACTTGTATATTGAAAGAAAAATGTTAATTGAATTTATTATGTAAAACTGAAGTCATGCATATATTATTAGAGTTTTGTAACACTATAGAAATTTCACTGCAGTTCACTATTTCACTGTGCTAGACACTGATAGAGATCAGTGTGTCATCAGCATACAATATGAGGATGCATTTACATAAACAAACACAACACAATAATACTTACCAGCACAAAAAGGGTTAGGTTTAGTCTTAAAACCACTTCATTAACAGGTTGAAAAAAGGGTGCAGGGGTTAAAATGAGAATGATGCTAACACTTGCATATTTAATAATAGCACCTGGTTTATTTTTGATGTTTAAGGAGATACAGTGATTTCTTTTGGAATAACCCTGCAAATCCATAGATGAGGCTATAAGTAGGAATAAGAATGGGCTCAGGCCAAGGATGAGAATATTTTCAGAAGATCTATAAAAAGCAGGGCTTTGTTTGTTTTTTAAATAACTTTTTGTAACATTTCTGGTTAGAACATACTAATTAATTTCAGTAGAATTACAGTCATGGCCAAACCTTCTGGCATTGACACATGTTGAGTCTTTGAAGAAATTGGATTTATTTATTTGCAAAGTCTTTGAAAAATGCCCAATTTTTTTTCTCGCTGTTTCTCAATGTACTTCTGAAATATGTATAAAAAATGCCTGACACAATAAAGTTGGTGCAAACTAAATCTGTGTCGATGTAAAAATTCTGGCTGTGACTATACACTGATTACAATGAAACCTGTCAGTGGGTGGGATATATTAGAAAGCAAGAAAATGGGCAAGTGTAAGGATCTGAGGACTTTATCATTGTGAAAAACAACTGGGTCAGAACATTTCCAAAACTACAGGTCATATCAGCAGTGGGTAACACCTTCCAAATGTGGTCTAAGGACGGATGACTAGAACTCAGTCAAGCGTCTTTGCACCCTTCTGGAAAAACAATTCATATCCATGGAGACCACACCTCACAATTCACGGACCTTAAAAGATCTGTGGTCTTTGCTCATCAGCAGAGGTGGCAAAGTATTCATATTCTGTCGTTAAAAAGAAGTACAGCTACTTGTGTGGAAAAAATACTCTTGTAAACGTAGAAGTACTGGTTCCAAAACTACAACTTATCAATTGTAATAAAGTACAAAAGTAAAACTACATTTGTTTTTTTGCCATAACTGAAACAATAATATTTAACCAGGCCAAATCATAAAGGTTTATGTTTTCTAAATCCGCAGTAAATGGTACCAGACCTTATGCAGGACTCTTGTCAGTACCAGACAGGTAACCCCCAAAAACATGTGGGAACAGAAAAAAGAATTCTTAGCATTTTCACCAATAAAATTAATTAAAATGCAGGCAGGTAGCAGTTGTGGTACTCAGCTTCACATGTATGTTTGGAAAATTTTGGAAAAAATGGACTTGGGCAGGACTTTGGTACTGACCCCATGCATGCAGGACCTTTTCTCCTCCACTAAATTTCCCTCTGATATGGACTATTAAACGTACTGTCACATCTGTTTACATTGAAAAAGTAATGAGCTTATTCTGAGAATGTAAAGAGTATAGTGCACAGATATTTCAGCACACATTTAGGAAGTAAAACATTGTCAGAAAAATTAATACTCAAGTAAAGTACGGACACCTAAAATGTAATGAAGTATAAGTACTTAAGTACGTCCCACCTCTGCTCATCAGAGCTGTTTTTGCAGTTAATGCTGGAGCCAGTCAGTATCAGGCAGGTGGTAATAATGCTGTAACTTATCAGTGTGTCAGTTCTACTACACTTCCATTCGAGTTCATCCTACAGAGACAAGCTTCTAAATCCACTGCATAGCTCAACTGCTGTCAGGTCTGCCCATGTTTGGCCAGATATCTACAACAATGGTGCAGCTGCAGGGACAGTGAAGTAACTAAAGCCTCTGCAGCAGCTGCACTGTGATCACTGTGAGACTGTAGAAGTGTGGAGAATTAAGCGCTTAACAGTGTAAATCAGTTTAAGTCCAGTGTTTCCACAGATAATGCACATGCTTAGGGCCACTTCAGGAATAATGGTTTGATGAAGACTGCAAGCAGCTGTAGACAATTTTAAGTAAGCACAAAATTGTACAATTGAAACTCATCGATTGTGTAATTCTCCAGGAATGGAAACACATGTGCACTATACATTCAAGTGCAAAAACTGTTTTAACAGGGTGTTTATTTAGATACAATGTTAAAGGTGTTTACACTTAGAAAGGCTGCTTGTTTTCTTATAATAAAAAACTGATACTGATCTGAGCAGATGTTGACTGTTGATACTATCAATCTGATTTGTATTCACTGAGAATCCGTTACATAATACTTTATGACCTCATATAAGAGTCATTAATAGACTTTTATAAATGGATAGTGTATTTATGATCTACTGTAGCTTCTTTTTGTTTGTCAGTCGCATAATGATTCGCTGCTCAGATTTCAAATGAAATACAGTGAAGTCAAAGAGGTCAATCTTTATCATAAATGCACAAGTCCTGCACAAACATCTACAATAGAGACGTTTATGGATGAGGAGCAGGCAGAGAAAGAGAAGGTAATAGCAACCACCTGGCCTTTAGGTTGCACTCATGCATACTCTCTGTCAGCCTTGAATCCGAATACACGCGCTTATACGCACACGGTTCGAATTACGGAGCTCTCTCAACTTCAAAAAAACGAGTTAAAGAACATGGACCATATCATCCTCACATACTTCCTGGCCTTAATTTATTGCGTCACGTTAACAACACATAGCCAGATGTGGCTGTTTGTGGAACTTTGTCAAATACATGTATATTATCATTCCATAGAGTATTAGCTAAAGAGGTAAAAAGTGAAGTCAAAGTCAAAGGTCTGAGTCTGTCTCCACCTTTATCTTCTTGGACACACCCCTGTCTATCACTGCCTGTCGCCTCTGGCCAGAAAAAGTGCAGGCTCATATACACATGTCTGTACAGTGTAGACAGATTTAAACAGTTTCAAATAGAAAATCATCAAATCACAATTAATCCAGCCTCATCGGACAGTAAGCAGGTTTGACGTCTCATCACCTTGTGTCAAACTATTTCTTCCACTGTGCCGTCCAAAGCAGTGAACAGCCAAGTGCAAAATTTGTGGAAACAAACAAGTTACTGTTCAGAGAAAAAAAAATTTTACAGCCTGTTAAAAAGAGGGAAAAACACACGGAGACAAAGGGAATCTGTTGGATTCATTTTTTCCAATGAGATGGACAAAATATAGCATCTCATTATGTATTTCAATGGAGGGCTTTTGGTCATGGGTTGATGAATGGAGGAACAGTAACTGGAGAATGGATTTACTGATGATTAATTCCATTATTTTCACTGTTGAGTAACAAGAAGATCAACTTTTGCTTAAATACCTATTGCCACAGCTTCATTTTTTCAAAATGATTTTCACTTTTTTCAGGTTTTCTGCTGTTTTTCTATTGTACTTGAACTTTGTTGTTATCCACCCTGACCATCAGGAGCCTCTACGCACTTAACCAACACTGTTCTAGTATGTTATGTTAGTTTGACTCTTTCTTCCAGTATAATACAGTAAATGGTTTGTAGTCTGATGTAAATCTGAGTAGATGGTTCTGATACAACGTCATCTACTTCCAATGTGCAAAGAGAAAAACTCCAGGTCAAGAACTCCAGTGGCATTTGTCACATAGAACATATAGAATAACTCTAAACTTAAACCCACGTCTTGGCTTTTGACCTTTATTAGGGTCATCATTGAAGACATAAACTGAGATGCATTGTTTTAACTTAAGACTTAAATAAAGTTGTTCTTGAATGTTCTATGTATACTACTGGAGTTGTCAACCAGTCCCAGGATGCACTGCTCTGGAATAATCCTATTGGATGATGATATCAATCAGCAGTCTCCTTCCTGTAGCTACATACTGAAAATGTTAAGCCTCATGGCGTTTTTTTTTTTTTTCAAAATGACAGTTTCTGTTTCCAAATGCAGATGTTGACCTAAAACAACTGCCTACTGTAACAGTGGTGGAATGTAATGAAGCAAAAGTACTTTGTTACTGTACTTAAGTGCAGTTTTTATGAATGTAAGTAGATTTATAGATGGGTACTTTTTACTTCTACTTCACTACATTTTAGAGTATCTGTACTTTTTTTTTTAAACTGTGCTTACATTACCTGCTACTTTTGTTTTCTTCTTTTTGTAAATTAATTATTTTACCATACAAAGCACAAAGCACTGTGCAACTGGATGCATTACCATAACCAAGCTGTCCAGTTAAAGCTGGGTTGATCTTCTTTCCCAAAAGAGCATAACTCAATAAAAAAACTAATTGATTGAAATTAATCAAATGTTTATATATATCTAAATATAATCTGCCTGTCTGTTTGTCAACAACTTTATGCTAAAAACTACTAAACCAAATTCCATAAAATTTCCAGCAAAGTTACAACTTGACCCAGAAACCCATTAAATTGTGGTGAATGTAGGTCAAAGGTCACAGTCACAGTCAGCAAAAATGGGTATTCACAATGATAAGAGATAGGACAAATCAGGTAAAGTGTGAGCGAGGGGCGGGGTTTGTTGTGCCTGGCACCAGTTGTTTTAGAATAGTAGCAAATGGTGCCAGACTGATCTCCAACTCAGACGTAGCTCTAATGACATGTAGCGTTTGCTAAACAAACAATGATTACTTTTTATGATCTATTGTAAATTCTTATAAAATGTAGAACCAGAGTTGGTGGTTCATTAAAACAGCTGGAGAAAAAGTTGGGAGGTGATTTTAAGACCCTTTTTTCTAATTAAGGGCAAACATAAAGTTGAACGTGAGCAGCTTCATGACACAATGTCCTGTGCTACACAAACTTTTGATGAGGGGTAAACAAGTCAAATCCTGTTAATTTTACGGTTACCAAGAGAGAGGTCAGAGTGCATTGAGGCAAATGAGAGAAAAGTAAAAACATGTGCGGAAATGTTTACGTCATAAAACGCAAGCCGTGGAAATGCATTGAATTCAATGTAAACACTGAGGTGAATCGGGGGTTAAAGTGTTAAAACTGGCACGCTACAGGGACACGAACCATCACACACATGTACAGTTGTCACACACACATACACAAAACTGATACACACATCAGAAGACTAATGCTCTCCCTTCATCCTCTCAGCTCATTTCCTGGTATCCATGACGACCACATATACACAGCTGCATCAGCTCACAGTCCTCTTGATATTCACACACATACGCACACACACTGAAACGTGTTTGGATCAACTGAGGAAAACATTTCCAGCTGTAAAACATAAGAACACTGAGCGTGAGATAAATAGATGTAAAACAACAAGAGTAGTAAAGTTTTTTTCCTATAGACGAAGGCAAAAAAAGAAAAGAAAGAGAATGTAAACGCTGAAAAGTATCAAATATACCATTATCAGTAAAAGGAAGCCATAAAAAAAAAGAAATATGCAAATGTGCCCATAATACCAGAGATGTGACTCATATCCTGTCAGCTGCAAAAAAGGGATTGAGAGGAGATAAAATGAGATCAAGAGTGTGAGGAAGAGCCAAAACAGAAGATGAGAGGCAGACTCACATCAGGGCCAGGATCTCCAGGCTCTCCATCGTCTCCTTTGGGTCCAGGGGTTCCCTTTCCACCCTGAAAGTCACATGAGAAATGTGGAAAATCACTGCAGCAACTGATTTTACACTGAGTTTAAAGCTGATATATTTATGTTCATGTTCACATTTAAGATTTCCAACAAATAGAAATATGACATATTGGAATTTGCAACTAACAATGGTGGAATACTTGTGCTTTATGAATAGTGATTATTACTATGTTGTAGTTACTGTTTACTTTCAAGATAATTTTACACAATAGATACTACTGTGTAACACGCTTTTATATCACGTTGTTTAGATTAGACCATCGTCCAAAAACCAGTGTGTAGTCTGACTCACAGGTCAGATGTCTGATTTATTAACAGATCAGACATGGACACGCTCTTTTCCTGCTGTAAATGTCACGTAATTATTTAGTTTAAATGAAAGTTCAAACTACTGCACAACCCAACAATTATTAAAGTTTAAGGAATATCATTGCTAGATAAGTTTACACCACTATTTCTTTTTTTCCCTGTTTCACTAATCATTTTATGAACCTTGAGATTTATTGTCAAACTAAATATAACTGAATATAAAGTAGTAGAAAAGATGCACCTACTGCAGAGACACTAAGATGCTGCAAAAATGCTTATATTCATTAACTAGTACTCCACTAACAGTATTTTAATAACATTTTCTTGCCAGTACCTCTGTACTTTTACTTGTAATGGAGTATTTATGCATTGCTGTGTTGGTATTTTTATTTAAGCAAAGGATCTGAAAGCTTCTTTCACTAATGGCAGCTAACTGCACAGTCATATTTCATCTGTGGATAATGATAAATGATGTTTGATAATGTAATAATGACATTTAAATTAGACCACTGTCCAAAAAACAGTGTGCAGTTAGACTAACAGATCACATGTCTGTGTTATTTACAGTTCAGACATGGAGTTTTTTCACTTATTTTCTCTTCTGTCAATGTCTCATAATTATTTAATTTGAATAAATGTTCAAACCATTGTACAGTTAAACAATAATACAAGTTTAAGGGATGCTCTTTTTGTATCAGATGTTTTTTGTGTAGACAGACTGACAGATGGGAAGTCTTAGTTATTAACGGCTCAGAGATGGAGGCTTTTTTTCATCCCTGTAAATGTCTCATGATCGTTTAATTTAAAATGTTCAAACAGATCAACAGTGTACCGCTCAACAATAATCCAAGGTTAAGGAATAAGATTTGTGTATCATAAGCCTATGTTTTTTTTAGTCACAGTAATCATTTCATGAGTCTTCACATTTATTGTGTGTCACACTAAATAAAGCTGCATTTAAAATAGTACAAAATAGCAGTAAAACAGTAAAATACAACAAAAATGCTGACATTTATTAACTAGTACTGTAATATCCATATTTTAATAACATTTTCCTGTCAATACTTCTATACTTTTACTTGCAATGGAATATTTATCCATGTCTGTATGGATACTTTTACTTAAAGAATCTGATAGTTTCTTCCACCACTGGCAGCTAACTGCGTAGCAAACATGCACAACATTTTATCTGTAGATAAACGTCAGCCCAGTATCTGACTCTGACTGATATATTGGAAGTGAAAAGAGGAATTTCAAAAATGACATACCGGCTCACCGGGGTCTCCACGCGGTCCAGGATAACCCTAAGAGAGTCGTAAATATTCAGAATCCACTGATGTGCATTGGGTAAAGCAAGGTGAACATGTATATCACATGTGACACATACCTGGAAACCATGGCAACCTTCAGTTCCATTTCCTTGGACACCATCTCCTCCCTAAAATGAAGACAAATACACACTTAGGTCCTCATCCACACACACATATGTTTTCTCTTCTCACTGTCTGGCATCCTCACCCTCTCCCCCATTGGGCCTCTGTCTCCTGGAGCTCCTTTGATTCCTCTCGGTCCTTTGGGTCCCTGAGAAGCGCAACAAATGAAAAAAATAAAATAAGGAACATGTGATTTTTTTGCATGACATGTGCTAGTTGAGAACATTTGGGTTTTGTTAGGATGTTTTATTGTCCATGAACATGTGTATATGACAGAGTTTTATCTGTTCATGTAACATAAGAATTTTCAATATATCAGATAGCCTGGATAATATACTCATTAATAATTCAATATGGAGCTCTGCAAAAGCCATTCAATCATTTCATGACAAAGAGTACAGTACATTTAACCCTTTGATGCATGAATTATGTTTTTATTCCTCTTTAGACATGAAAATGCAATGTGAATGAAATATTTTTAATGAATCTATTTTTTATGGAGTTAAAAAATGTCCAGAAACATTTATTTAAAATGCAATATCAGAACACTATGAAGAAGAGAATGTTAATTACACTCTAATAATAACAAGTAATTGATTTACAGGTAAACATGTGAGTGCAGATCAGGTATTTAAGAACAGACCAGTTACAGTAATGATATGAACTGACTGATATGGAACTAAAACAACAAAACCCATGAGTATACAAGAGAACAAATGTAGAAGAACTGTCCAGTGGAGGGACCAGTAAGCATCAAAGGGTTCACATTGGTTTAGTGTGGCTCATGCAAGAATGTCATGGAATTTAAATTAAAATAAATAAATGTTTTGGTCTCTAATCTTGTCGTTCAGTCACATTCTGACAAACCTAATTCATTTTCATATTCAGAACCAGTAGACTCACATGAGCAGTGATTTTGCTTCAATAAACAACTTTCTCGATTAGATCATTTGTTTGTCAGTTTGAATGTGAAATATGATATTGAAACATTAGTGTCACAACTACAAAGGCTATAGAAGTGTGTGGTTTGTCTGGAACATTGGTTAGACGTAAGAACACTTTAGGGCTTCAGTCACTGTCCCTTTATGATGGTGAGAAAAACAGCAACAATGCATACATGTCAATGAATTCTGAGTGGTACATAAAAACTAGAACTGAGACTTTCATAGCTTCTTATGGTTCTGGATGAGTGTCTGTCATAGAATGAACCTCAACTAGTCCTGTGTCACCTCCATCTCAGTCTTTTTCTGAGCGTGTAACTGTTTCCAGAGTCATGAAGTGGCTGGAGTTACACATGAAAAAGCCTCTAAATGTCATCAAAAGAAAGATGGATGGTCACAAGCATAAAGAACTGACAGTAAAGTGAACAACTGGGGGGAGACATGACAAGGCACATGAAAGTTGTTTTAAAAAAATCAGGGTTATTGCACCAACTACTGACATCTGAACTTTGAAAACATTAAAATGTGTTTGTTGACGTTTTAAAAACCAGGAAACACATTTTCACTCCTTTGACCAGTTGTCATTTTCTGCAAATGCAACCAATTTTCTATTTGAAATTAGAAGAAATATTGCCTGTATGGTCAAAAATAAACAAAAATGTTCAATTTACTCAAATTCTTTAAGGATGAAAATTACCTTTTTGTCTTTGTTTATCAACGATAGTATAGAAACCGAAGGTGTTCAGGAGTTTTTGTCATAGTTTTCCTCTTTAACATTTGTCAAACTCACTCAAACTCACTTCATTTAAGCATGTAGAGACCTTTTTCCAAATACACAGAAACACTTTAATTTCTTGTTCATTTTAAAGTACAACTAAAGGTACATTTGTTTGGACAAATATAATGATAATAAAAACAGCTCATATTAGTTCAATTTCAGAGCTGATATCGATCCATTTTCTATGTTTTCTTGATAATAACCAAAATCACTCCAGTTGTTTCTTCTTTCAGTTTTCTTTTCTTTTTTGGTTTTATTTATTTATTTTTCACTCCAGTTCTTACATCAATTATCTATAGATTGCACTGAAAACAACAGTGTTTTTATTTCTGCGTTTTAGTCACATGACACACAGGAGTTATCACTCGATTGCATAGCCATTGTTTTTATCCACTTGAGTGACTCTAATAAGTGATTTGACACATTTTGGAGGTGGTGTGGACTCACCTCTGGTCCTAGTGGACCCTCATCTCCTCTGTATCCAGGGGCTCCCTGCTTACCAGGCTCACCCTGAAAAACAAGAGCTCAGTTTGTAAAATTCAAGTCAGTGGGTGTCGTCAGAAGTGTCCTCTAGTTCACCTGGAACTAAACAATGTCACCGTCCATGACACGCCCTTCAGCACTTTGCAAAAATCACCACAAAAAGGCAGTTAGGAAGGCGGCTTCAGCGGAGGAGGCAGAGTTGGCAAAGTTACAGCACAAGTCAGGAAAAAGTAAACCACGGTCCTGGATGATGCATCACACCCTGGTCCAATGGAGGAGAACATTCATTAATAAAGTTGAACTGCGGCGCTACCTGAGGTCATTTCTGCCGACAGTCTGCCTGTCATGACCAATCACCGTCTCTCTGGAAAAACTACACCACTGCTAAGTCAGTATTTTCTTTCTTTCACGTTCATCTGACACGGGCAGTTTTCTAGAACTCAACATGGGTCTAGTGTGTAGTGTTTGCATTATAGCTTATTAAAATAACATAGTAAGAGTAGTGTGTGGCATTAAGTAATAACATCATGAAAATGCCACAATAATCATCGTATAACTACAGTAATAACTAATGAAAAAGCTATGGAAGTTAAAAAGGTATTAATATTATAATGTTGAAATGTATCTTCCCAAATATCCCTTTTTTTCCCAAGTTAATACCATAAAAATTAAATGTTTAAGCACATGGTATTCATATTTCATTACCTATTACCAGTTTATTAGCAAAGAGTGCTGAACATTGTACCATTTGTTAATTGTGCAGCTTCGCTCTTGTCTTTCAATGCTATTATAATGACTGGAATTTCCTTATAGAGCAATAAAGTAGATTTATATTATTAAAAAAACTAAATTTGACGACTGAAGTGCAGCTAAAACAAGATTTCCAACTGTTGATAAGTTTCTTTTCAGGATGGTGTACCATTATTCCCTTTTTTGTGGCCTCTGTTTCATTGGTCATTATGAATTTTACCCACCAGATTTACAGTAAATCCAAATTGCCCATGTTTGCTCTGGTACTTTGTGGTTTATTGAATGGTTTAAATGTGTTGGCAGATCCATGACTGCTACTAAAAGTGGGAAAGAAAATCCCTCTGAATCTATGTTCTTCACTGTGTTCATCTTGTAGATTAGACATGAGTTCTAGAAAACACAGACAAAACAAGGTATTATGTTATTTAGGATTTAACATTTGTATTGGCACTGTTTCCTGGCTAACAACAACTGAGTGCAGCTGCTGGGACCAGTGAGACCACTTACTTCTCACATTTCTGATATGGAAAAAAAACACTTGTAAAGTAATTATATTCTCTTTTACAACATCAGGGGCGTTTTTAGTGCAACTTTTCTTTAAGATGACAAGAAGCAGCAAAGTTTTATATGAGGTGACCAGACCTCGAAATCTAAACTGTTGTCCTAAATCCTGAATCCGACCTTAAATGTCTCAAAAATTACACTCAAACAGAATACTGAGGAGTTATTAGAGAGGTTGTGTTGAGTGTAAGCAGCCGCTGATAGCTTAGGGGCCTGACTACAATGGGTCCATTCTGTTTATTTTTTTATGTTCTATAATTAGCTGTGAATATGTGCTGGTGATAAGTTCATTTTCATTCATTCAACACATGGTACAAAGCAAAAGCATCAAAGCAGATTACCCCCCCCCCCCTTCAAAATAAGTAAATAAATAAAATAACATTCAGCCAGTCTCATCCGGTCACCCTGGTTTTAAAGTTGTATGTAATTGAATTTATTTTGAAAATCTAAAATATTTCATGTTTAATTCAAATAGGTTCATATTTTGGATTACTTGTACTCTGGTTTGCTGCCACATTGATGTTATATTGGGCCAAAAGACAGGAAATAAATGTAAAAAAATAAAAGTACACAAATTTTAAATGTATTTTGAGGAGATTTTTACAGTTACCAACTTTTGCTAAGCTAAGAAACTACAGTTATAGTAGCAAAAGACATGCTTTATAGTGCTTTATAAGGACACAGATGTTCCTGTGTATAACTACTGAAGTTCAGTAACTGAATTATGTGTATTTTAATTTATTTTCAACATTTAAAAAGTTTAACTCAAATCCATTCATATTTTTGGACTACTTTGCTGCCACATTGCTGTTGCATTGGTCCAGAAGACGGGATGCAAATGTAATGACGCTATGTTTTATTTTATTTATTTATTTATTTTTACTTTTTACAAAACTACACAAAGCTGAAATGTATTTTGAGGAGATTTTTACAGCTACCAACTTCTGCTAAGAAACTAGTTACAACAGCAAAAAAACACAGCAAATTCTGCAGAACCTATGAAGTCCTTTATGAGGCTACAGATTTTCCTGTGTATGAGGTAGGACCTACATGTCAGTTATTCCGTGTTTTCTATGTTATTCAGCTTCTCACTATTCATGCAGCACTGATTCAAACACAAAAGAGCCATTGAAATTTCTGACATCACGGAGGTTACCACAACTAACGCTTGTAACGTATTATTATTATTACACTGCCTGGTGCCTTATTAAGAAAACCATACTGAGGCTTTGGCTCAAGCAAATGGAGAGAAGAACTGAGTCAGAGGGGAAAGAGTGAGTGTTGATGTTCCCAGGAGGAGAAGGAGCTGAGAAGGAGAAGGAGGAGAAGGGAGATGGGGCTTAGAGGAGTGGGCAGTGCTCTGGGGCAGGAGCCAGGTTCGCCTCTGTTTAGGCACCGGCCCAACAGACTCCCCCTCGAGATGAAATATGGGTGCATGACAGGACGCATGCGCACACACGGGACTACCATTTTCTTTTTTCAAAGTGGAAAAGAAGGATGCTGCCAAAAAAAAAAAAAAAAAAAGTGGGTGGTTCATGGTCGGGGCCGTGCCGCCTCCTAAAACACAACGGCTGACACAAGAGTGGTGGGAGAACAGTAGTGAGTGTCCTGTGTGTCCTCATGTGAACTGTGTGTGTGGTGACATTTGAGTGTGTCTCACAGGGTCTCCGTTGGGGCCAGTTGAACCCTCCCTCCCCTGCTCTCCACGGGGTCCAGGCTCCCCCTAAAGAAATAACACAATAAATATGTTTAACACAATAAGACAACAGCAGATGATCGTGTTCATATGCAACTACCGTATTTTCCAGACTATAAGGCGCACTTAAAAGACTTTAATGTTCTCAAAAAAAAAAAAAAAAAAAAGCACTCTCAGGGCAGACCGCCAAGGTCTGAATTTTCTTAATTCAAGCGTGATGTGTGTGATGATATTTTCACTACAAATCAGAAAAAATACACTTGGTAAGATTTTGATTTTTGCAGTGAATTACTTCAGATGCACTAACCAAGCAAGAAAAACAGATAATCTCTTTAAATATAATGCACATTTTCACTTTCTCTTTTTAAATACTGATGAGTGTCAACAGGTTCAGTGAGCATAAACTAGAAAATAAGATGAACTACCTTCTAATAATACAGTGAAACATAAAATTTTTTTGGTTTATACATATCAGACCCCACTTTTCGTAATACAAGAGTCAATTTCTCAGTTACTGTAATGCCAAATATTTGTGCGTGTATTTAGTTCAGTTGTGAATTACAGTTTTGTCATTTGGAAAATCAAATCAATAGATAGATAGATAGATTTTCCTGTGTGCAAATATGATTACAACATCTGATAAAAGCAAACATGATATGTATGATTTACAAACATTAAATAAGGAAAAAGTTATATTTACATTAATGAGCACAAATACCATTAAATTAAAAACAACGGATGCTAAAAAAACTATCTCAAAACATCTAATATCCTGAAAACACAATATCAGACAGCCTTTTTGAAGGGTTGTTGTATTGAAATCCTATTGAAAAACACAGGTGGGTCCAGTATTTCTAATAATTATTTCAAGGTTTTTTTACTGAAATAATATCCATCGTGGAAACTATGAGTCTGATTAATGAAGTTTAGCAAATTAAAATTCTATTAATTGATAATAATTAGTTGTTAGTGAGAAAAGCTGACCTTGACAGTTTACGTCTGAATGTGTTCTATCTTTAAAAGGTTTGTATGTAGAATATAACTGTCATTCTGCTTTGGATATTTTCTCTGAGCAGAAATGTCTTCTTTTGACAGATTTACAGACAGATAACGTTCTAAGTCTAGACAGGCTCCAGTCATTTGGCAGTAAAAATTTAAGCTTTGTTTTTGATTAGTTGCCTTGTTTGAATATGCACCGCCTCTCATTTGACAGTCACATCAACACATTAAAGAAGAGCGAATTTTTAAAAAAAAAGCACAGGGACATCCTCCAGCCCTGATGATAGTTTTATCGCTGCTTGGCGACACTGGCCTGAATACAGCACAGCTCTGAGGTCATGCTTATGTTTTTCTCAGTAACAAAGTGAATTTCAACTGAAAACACTGGAGCCTGATAGATCATATGAACAGTCACAGGCCAAAAATCAACCACAAATGACTTATTTTCATTCTTATTGACAGTAAATGGACATCAAAGAGTTATAGAAAGTAATAAAACCTGAAATTCTCAATAAAATACTAATTCGTGCCATTATTCTGATTGATTTATGTGATAGTATTTGTTAAATCAACTACATATTCGTGTAATGTTTCTCTTTTGGTTGCACACTATCAGCTATTTTCAGGTATATTCCTTTTGGTTCCAACTCAATGACATACTTCTTTTATTCAATTTGCCTCCAAACTGATGCTGTTACTGAAAGTTCAATTGAAAACATTGTCATAAAAAGGTTTAACAATATTCAATATTAACTGATGTTTAAGGTTTGGTGCAAATTATAGCAAAAAAAGCCAAGAAATAATCAAATATAATAAACTACATTAATTATAACCAATTCCACATAACATATTACAATTCAGAGTTTAACGATGTTAAGCCTCAAACTATTGTCAGTGAGCAACAGCATCTACTTATGACGTTTGAACCATTAATCTTACTAATACAATGAAATAATTCAGGTAAATGCAGTTTTTCAGCTTTTTTCCATCTTAATTGGTCATTCAGAAGTTACATTACAGTATGTAGTGAATGTAAAAACACTATCGTCTACAACATTGATTCACCAGTGAAACAGGTAGTTTAACATATACCAGTTAGAGTCACTTATTTTCAACTACTGATAGATTTAGCCAAAAAAGTCACCTTTTCTTTAGTTTAGTGTTTTGGATTCACTCTGATCTTGTATCAACATCTACATGATCAGTAGATTAAATATAGAGAAATAACTGATTTTCACTGAAAAATGCAAAATGGAGGATAACGTTATTATAAATTGCGATACATTACTTAGGTAAGACTAAATGTAATAAATAAATAAATAAATACATTGGGAGTTACCACCAAAATAGAACTAGATCTTTAACAGTTAATGCATAAAAACCCAGTGCTACTTTTGTGGCAGTTCTTAAATGGATTTTTCTGTATATTTAACTTATTTTAAATGATTTAATACCAACTATTGTAATATTACACTTTTCAGTGTAAATCGTGTGTTTTCCTCTATATAATTGACTGATCATATAGATGTTCACAAAAAATCAGGCTAAATTCAAAGGTTATTCAAACAAATCAGGAAAAAAATGAGGAAAAAGTGATCTGTTCAGCAAAAATATCCTTAAGTAAACATAAAAACAAAAGTCTCCATTCACTATCATTGATCCAACTCCATGGGTTTTACTGGAGAATCAATATAATAGAAGATGAGGATGTTTCCACAGTAACTTCTATATATCTGATGACCATGAAAAGATGACAACTGCATTTTACACCAATTATTTACATGTATTGATAGAATTAATGGATCAACAGGTATTAAACAGTTGAGATCATAGATGGTTTTGGTCAATGATGGGTGTTTTTGGGTCTTTATGGGTTAACAGATACATTAATATTGGAACACTGAGTTTCAGTTTATTAAAAGCAGCACAAAACATCAGATGATGCCAAACTGAATTTCTATAGAAACATTGTTAAAACTTATCAAGTTCCTAAGAAAAAGCAGTTCACTCTTCATCCCCTGCCAGTCATGTTCCTCAGAACTCACCGGGTCTCCTCTTGGACCTCTGTTTCCCCGAGATCCCTGCTCCCCCTTCTCTCCAACTTGTCCCTAAAAGGATTGAATAAAGATGTTAATACATACTCTGGCATCTCTCACACAAACAGTCTCTGTTGGAGTAGTTAATCCTAGTTACTCTCTCTCCTTGTGGTCCATCTATTCCAGGTTTTCCCTGAAAACACACACAGAATATCATATCAGAAGGGTCAAATGAAGTTTTGGCAGCCAATACCGAGCATGTTATTCCTGAGATTTACGACATACATCATCACCGCGCTCTCCTTTGTCCCCATTGGCTCCGGGTGGGCCTGGTTCACCCTGTAACAAAAGGATATTAGTGTTATCTGCCTGATTTTATACATGTATTACAGAGAAAATTCACACACAACACTGTTATTACAACCTCTGTTCACTGGCTCCTTGTAAAACAAAGGCACATTGTCCAAATGTGTGTGAATGCAGCTCTTCTGTAAGTTTCTTCTGTTTTCCTGTCATGTAAAGTGAGGTTTTCCCACTCGAAACAAAGGTTGAAAGTCACATGGTGTTTTATTGGCGCACAATGTGAAACCCTTCTGAGGTAAATCTGTGATATACAACATATATATGATTTTGGGTTTTATCCTCCTCAGACCTAAGACTCTATTCTCCATGGAGCTGAAATGCATTTTGAGAATTTGTACTATTGTTAAAAGTTGTCAAATCTGCACAATCTACTCTCTTTTGAAACAAAATGTAATGATTTTTGGTTTATTTGTATGTATTCTTGGGACATTGCACATTAATTCACATTGGCTGTTTCACCTGCAGTCACTGGACAGGTATTAAATGATCACCCTAAAGGTTAGTATAATGTTATGCACACACCATTTTTTAAATGTAAATTTAAAATAACTATTTAAACTGTATAATTAATAACACATCAGACAAAGTAAATGAAACATTAGTAAAATACATGTGGCACTTAGACATACTAAAAATACATTTATCAGATATTATGTTGTGTGTTTGCTGTATATTTTTTCACTTTATTTTGAAGTTCTTTAACTCTAGCAGTAAACCCGACATCCTGGTGTCTGTCTGTGTGCTGACGTACCTGAGGTCCCAGACGCCCATAGTTTCCAGGTCTTCCTGGTTCACCGTTCTCTCCAGTATCACCCTGAAATGAGAGCACATTACTTTTCAAGTACAATATTGAAAGGCACTTTTCAATCCTCAAAATATTTCCTTTTTCATATCTCACCTTCTCTCCTTTTTGTCCATAAGAACCAGGGTCTCCCTTCGGTCCCGACTCTCCCTGCAGACCCTGAAATCAGACACAAAAGACTTTCAGCACTTGATCATAAGCAGCTGAAGCCACAACATTCAGATGTAGGCACATATAGGCTTATGTGTTTATTTACAGTTTGACTATATGGCTTCATTTAAACAGTCTGACAGAAGGGAATGTAAACGGAGTTGTGATTAAAGAGCCGAGGGCTTCAGTTGCTGTGGCCCGAAGGATCCAGACACAGAGGCGTGATGTTGGTCAGGACTCAACCAAGACCAACATTCCTAAACAAGTAACTACAGCTAATGGCTAATCTGTAAACAACACAGCCACAGCCGGTGGTTTGTCTAGAGTCTGTGTGTGTTCTTATTTAATGAGGAAATTACAACCATGAAACAAACTGTGGAGCACAGTTCCAGCTCAGTTATTAATCAGCAAACTTGATGTTAGTGTCAAACAACATGTTAAGCCTTTATCGGCCTATTGACTATTTTTGGTCGTTTACAAGACAGTGACATTAACAGTTAGAGTGAGGACGGTGAGTCCTCACTCTAACAACAAATCTACCCATGGGTACTAATAAAAGTGAACTGAACTGAACTGAGTCAACAATCTCAGTTCCAGTGTGGTCTACAGGGTCTGTACGGTCCACTTCTGCATGAACAGTGAGTGGACCTGCTTTGTTTAGTACCAGGAAGTAATGGTACTAATGCCAGTTGGTCCCTCTCTTAATGTTATACGTTCCAGTGATTCTTCTTGTGTTTTTCCACCCTGTGTTTGACCTGTGCCTGTTTTCCTCGACCTCTGCCTCTTGTCTGTTTCCTGAACCTTGCCCTTGTCTCCTGGATTTTGCCTTTTGCTGCTTTTTTTTTTTATCTGTTGGCTCCGCTGATAGCTCACCTGTGTACCAACTGTTTGGCTGCCTGTTCCCTGTCCACTCTGTTCATTCCAATGATAGCCCACCTGTGGACCCACATGTCTGCTGTCTATCCCTCATTCATCCTGTTCGCTTCACTGACAGATCACCTGTGTATTGAATCCTGTTCTTCATTAAACATACTGTATTTTTCGTGCTACTTCTCTGAGTTGTGCATTTGAGTCCAGACTCCAGTTCTGATAATGTCACACATGTGTTTTTCTTGTATTTTCTATATATTAAGGCTGTCAAAATTAATGTGTCAATGTAGATTAAGCCATCATCATGATTAATCTGATTAACAATATTGATGCAATTAACCCGTGTGTAGTACAGAATGACTCTAATGTCTATGCCAATGTATTTTGAGCAGTTTGTTCAAGAACAGTTAGCGTCACACATGAACAAATGGGTAGCTGAGCCGAAAATAATAATAATAAAAAAATAATAATAACATTGAACAGTCTGCCTAGTTTTATACACACTCTGCAGGAAGGTGTTTTCTTTTCACCAAAGTACTTCCAGATTAAAATACTAGATTAACATGATGCATGCATTAGTCTGGGATTCTGCTAGCACTTTGGCTAACACATCACAAAGCTTGCGATAAAAATGTTAAATGCTTTTTTTATATAGTATAGTTTTTATATAATATAGATTAAAAATGAATTATATTTAATTGTGATTCGTTTAAATTAATCCACAGCAACCCTGTGATTCATTTGATTCAACTTTTTCATTGTTTGACAGCCCGATTATATATACTTCTTGCCTTTTTTTTTTCCAGTTCCTGCATAAGGAACCAAATATAGTAACTTCACTGACCTTCATATTCTACATAATAACAAAATTTGATGATCACCTTGCCTGATCATCACCAAACTTTTTCCTTGCACTAGTATCAACATTTCAACAAATCCATTTATAACTTTTTGAGTTATCTTACTAACAAACAAACAAATTGATGAAAACATAACCTCCTTGGCAGAGATAATAAAGTCCTGCTACGTCCTCAAATAACACATTAAAGTGCAGATGTCAGAATGTTTCTATGAGTGCCCTATAGAAGGTTCATATTGGGTGATGGATTCCTATCTCCATCTGGTTGTGATCTGCAGAATGTGAAATCTGACTGAATGGCAGTTGAATCACAGTTGCACTTCCAGATCATAACAGTGGGATTATTCTGATATATACAACTCACGTCTGAGCCAGGAGAACCTTTACAGCCAGGAAGACCAGAGAAACCAGGTTCACCCTAATGAAGGAAACCACAGACACACATGAGTTCAGGAGGTCAACGCATCATCAGAACTGAACTGGTTTGACTTTACATCCAGAGCTCACCTTGCGTCCATCAATTCCATCCCTTCCGCTTTGACCTTTGTCTCCCTAAAGAGGAGAGAGGCAGGTGGAGTAAGATTAAGTTAGTCTTTCATTTATCTCAGACTAACTAACTTACTACTAACTTAGTTTAACAGGAAGACATAATGAACATTCTACAGTGAAGGTGGAGCAAGATGTTTAGACTTTAAAGCAACAAAAACTGTTTTTTTTCTGCAGAACATAATGTCAAAATGAAGAAAAACTCACCTTGTAGCCTTTGAGTCCTCTATCACCCTGCAGAAAACACACAACAGTCAGACGTGTCCATATAGACATAGGAAAAAACACTGAAATGTACAAATATTTGTAGGTTTGTCTTTTACCTTTTCTCCTTTGTGACCACGGACTCCCTGGAAACATACATAAAACACAGTCATTACAATCAAGGCATGAATGAGTTAAACTGGATGTGATCTAAACTCATGAATCAAACTAAATACATAAGAATTTCAGATTGAATTATGGCGATTACATAATTTTTTTTATCTGTTTCTGTATCGTAAACAGTTTGAGAAATGACAGATCAGTGATGTGATGGTAATATTATTGTATCTTTATGATATAGTTAAGTTTAACATGAGGATAATGTGAAAAAATAACTGACACTAATAAAAAAAATTACACTGATTTATTTGAAAATTTTGTGAAAAATATCGTGTTTTAATGCAATTTATTTGGCTTGTTTTAGGAGGTATTTATTACTTTATTATTGGTTTTATTAAATTTATTGCAATAATTAATTAAATAAAAAACAATAAATACATATATGAAAACAAATGTCTTCATTACTTATTGTGGTGTATATATATGAATGTATGGAGTTTGTGTTATTAACTCGTGACACTTTAAAGGAGTAGCGTTCCAACCGTATATGTTTCTTTTTTCAAAATATAGTGACAATGAAGTCATTCTATTCTATTTTTTAGAAGATCCCAAACCTGAAATTGTCACCTAAACATATTTTAATGGATTCTATTTACTATAATAATTACTTTGTGGAATCAAACTGGGAGTAACATGTTCATTTGACATTTTTAGTTCCACTTCTTTTGGTTAAAACCTGATGCATGCACATTTATTTGCAATTTATTTTAATGGTTGTGCTTTAAAATAAAAACATATATATATATATTACAGTCTTAATTTACCCTCAAATACCTAAACAGTTGCCATTATCCAAAAGCATCTGCCAATTTAGAATGTTTAATAACTTCTGATCCACTAATCCTGTCAATACATGTCAATAATTCAAATAAATGACAGTTTGACATGTTCAGTGGTCATGACATATGACCTATTTGGATGTTCATACACTCTGTAGTTACCATGGAAACACCATCATCTTCTGCAACAAATATTCATGATTAAAACCCATGCAGCTTGACAAATGGCAGTCACTTGCTTTTATATTCAGTTAATATATTTTGCTGAACAAGTCATTTTTTCTTCAGTTTTCTCTGTTTTAACATAATAACTTTTGAATGTACTCTGAGCTTTCATGAACAGCTACATAATCAGTGAATTAAATACAGAAAAATACTTGGTTTTCACTGAAAAATGCAAAATACAGAGAAGAGTAGAATGCAAATCATATAATTAACTATGACAAATCACTAAGGAAAGGTTGAATGTTAAGAAAATACATTTATAATTAACCACAGGTGCTTAATTTATGGATTGTTTTTGTTTGTTTGGAGTGAAGAAGCATTATAAGTTTATTATACACTGATGGATTCTATGAGTAATATTTGGATAAATACTTTTCCCTAAATTCAATAACCTATACATTGTTATACATACAAATAAAACATGGAAATCATCTCCCACATACGTTTTACTCTCAGACTTCTCTCCAAACTTTTGTGTCGTCAGTTAAACTTAGTGACCTTGTTGAGACACATTATGTAACAACAGTGCATTTTATAATAAATGTCCAAAATGTAAAAATGATTTCATTTCATTTTGTGATAAAGTCACATTTTGTAATAAACTGTCCCAATGCATTTTTTAATAAATTTTGCCACATTAGTTAGTTAGTTAGTTCGTTAGTACAAATTGAGAAGATTACGACAAAATGTGCTTGCGATTTTTTTTTTTCTTGAAAATGTGCAGTAGTAACATGGTGCATTATGTAATAACAATTCTAAAGCATTGTTTATTTGTTTGATAATTGTATTTTATTTTACTTTCAAGTATTTGTCAAAAGCTAAGCCTATTATTACAATCACTATATTATTGGTTGGTTGTTATGGATAATGTTTTGCTTCATCAACTATAACATTCATGATGAAGGTTCATTTGTGGAACACTGCACACAAAATCATATACTAACTTTTACACATTCTGTGGATCTGGTTATTTTATTACATTTGCTCTAAATTTTCTTCATCTTAGTTGAAGGCATTCTTTCTTTTAATCAATCTTATTTTATTTTCAGGTTTTATTATCAGTCTTTTGCTTGACCATCATTTAGCAGAAACACTTGAGTGACCTTCAGGATAATATAATTCAAGTGATTTTAATTAACATCAGACTTCTGCATCTACAACTACCTGTATTTTCAGGCTGTAGAAACTCTACACCCTTGGCGTCCAATCACAGATGTTTTTAATCAAATAGGCGGTGCTACATACATGACTGACAGCTGAAATAACCAATAAGTGATCAGATTTTTGCCAGATATGACCTGAATGTAACTGTGTCTTAGTGTGAACGCTTGTAAAAATGGTTTTACTTTTCAATATGAGACATCTTCAGGTTTAACTGTATTAATATAGTTCCTCATTTCAGCTCTTGCAGATTTAAGCATGTTTTATCCAGTTTTTATTTTCATTCTGCTATATGTCTATGTCTAACATGCCATTTTGTGTTCATAATACGTGCAGAACAATATCTTTGGCTCAACATTAAATATGACCCTGTGGTCTTTAATCAACTGTACCTTCATTCCACTGTAACCAACAGGACCAGGATCTCCAATGCTGCCCTGTAATATAATAAAAGGAAAAAAAACTATATGAATAAAATCTTCATCAAAGCTCAATGAACAAGTCAGACTTGGTGATTCACATCTTTTTGCTTCTAAATCATGTGGTGGATGGTTTATATTGTTGTTCTGGAGGATGATACGTACTATGTCGCCAACATCTCCCTTCTCTCCTGGTAAACCTGGTCTACCTTCTTCTCCCTGGACAGAGAAAAACAACAGGGGTCAAAGTTCAGCTTTTGGCTTTAATGTATCCTAGTGTTTTAATGGATAAATGTATTAACATCCTACCTTTGAGCCAATGTCTCCATCAGGCCCTTTTGGACCGCCTGGCGCCTGAAGAAGAAACAAAATCACAAGCAATGATGAATCATCTTTAAAACAGACTAAATATTTACAACAGTAGCAAAAAATTAAAGGGAATACTTACATTGCAGTCAAATGAGCAGCACTGAAAATAAAAAAAAAAAGGGGGAAAAAACGAAGATGAGATCATTACTTAAGATTTTATAAGCAATAAATGTCTGCACTTATAAGATGTGTTTGTCAAATTCAAGAGTAAGACAGCATTAACTGATAGGCTGAAAATGCAATTAATTTTCTATATTTAATTTCTAACAACCCGCGACCCTAGTGAGGATAAAGCGGGTTCAGATAATGAATGAATGAATTTCTAAAAATACATTTACTGGGTTCCTTTAAGCTTAATATGACTATGGCTTCATGTCAGATGCGAGTAGAGATGTATGGTTCTCATTACTTTTGGCAGATATTGCAGCATTTGACTTGGATTTACAAAAACAAAGGACAATTGTGAATATCGCATCAATCTGAACTTCCCTTCTTGAGAAAATTATTTTAGTTTGCCTGAAGCTGAGTGGAAGAGCAATGAAACCCTCATGCTCTAAACACTGTAAACATGACCAGCTGAAATAAAGTAGCTACGAAGCTAAGTAGCTACAAAGGGACTTTAAAAGTGCAGTTTCTAAACACATTTGAGCCACACTGATATATAAGACATAATTATTTATTTTAAATCGAGCTTCATCAGCAGAAACAGAGTAAACATCGCTGTTGTTAGCTCTTGGGTTAAAAGCCATTTGTGCTCTAACACTTCAGAAAAGAAAAACTTTATCAAGATCTAAAATGTCTAACATTTTTAAATAATGTTTCAAAGTCTTAAATAAAAGTAACATCTATTATGTGAATGCAGTAAAAGCTCTCAACACTTACCACATCCTTTGTCTCGTTTTTCTGTTCAAAAGAAGAAGAGAATAAACAGATAAGTCCAATATCTTAATGTTTACATGAGTATAAAAGTGCAGAGGAACACCACAGGACACATACGATTATGTCGATGATGGTTGTGATGGTTCCAATGTTGGATGATCTGGACTCGTCTGCAGCTGTGAAGTTCTGTCTGTAGTGGTGGTCAGTGGCAATGACTGACAGCCTGGTGTCCTGATGAGACAAAAGTTACACATTAACACTGATGGGCACAAACACTACAATGACAGACAGGCTTTTACTGATCTACTGTTTACTGTTTGTGATCTCAAATGTTGTTGATGCCAAAACTGTTTTTATCTACACATTTCAACATGATCACATGCATAAAGGTTTATTTCCCACACAAGTCTCAGCCTGGGATTGTATGAGACATTTATCTACTGTCCTTATGTTTAGATTCCCCAAAGTGTATCTGAAAAACTCCACAAAAACCCAGACAAAGTACGGTTTACACAGTCCCTGACATGCAGCAGTGTTTAGATTAGCTGAGACATTCATTTATATACAATAAAGTCAAGTTTGAAACAAAAATGGCTTCATTTACTTTTGGTCTGTCTGTCTGTCTGTCTATCTATCTATCTATCTATCTATCTATCTATCTATCTATCTATCTATCTATCTATCTATCTATCTATCTATCTATCTATCTATCTATCTATCTATCTATCTATCTATCTATCTGTCTATCTGTCTGTCTGTCTGTCTGTCTGTCTGTCTGTCTGTCTGTCTGTCTGTCTGTCTGTCTGTCTGTCTATCTATCTCCCATTCATACTTTCTTACTTCCATCCATCCATCCTTAATTATTGTATGTAATTGTGTCCTTACTTTGACCTCTTTTGTCATTTTATTCATTGACTGAGATTATCTATTTAACTGTTCTTCAATCATTTCCTTATTCTCATGTGTGGAAAATCTTGATAAAAGTTTTGAAAGGTTCTACAAGATAAAACATTATTATTATTATTATTATTATTATTATTATTGTTCTTACTACTATTAGTAAGTTTTATATCCAGACAGTTGCTAAAACATCAGGATTATAGACAACAAAACACTAATCATCTGTTAGTGTTGTTTTTGTACTGTGTAAATTCAAGGTAACTTAAGGTGAAACTCTAGTGTTGTGCTATAATCAGTCCTTTCAGCTGAGGCGTTGGGCCCTCCAGTCCTCTAATACACCTCCTGACATGAGCACATGTGTACCTCTTGGTCAGGTGAGATGGCGACAGCGAACACTTTGACTCCGTACTGCCTGGCTTCATTTGCGGCCTCCTGCACACCTCCACACGGCTCCTTGTAACCGGTCAGAGGATGTCCATCGGTCACCACCACTATGTACTTGTTGTCACGGTGATGTGAACCTCTGAGCACAAACACACAGAAACACCCTCAAATATGGCGTCAGTCACACTTCTTTCAAGACTGTGTATATGTTTGTGTTGTTATTACCCTACGAGCAGCTCGGCAATGCCCCTTTTAATAGCACAGTCGGTGTAAGTGCCTTTTCCGATGTATGTAATGCCATCGATGCTACGCTTCAGCGCGTCCTTTTGAGTATTCATATCTTGCAGCTCCCTCACCAAGATAACTTCGTCACTGTAATGCAACGCTCCTGAGTTCCATGTCAGGTAACGGTCACATTCATGACGGCTGAGGGAATAGAAGCAAACACAAAACAGTACAATTTATTAAACACTTTAACACATTATTGACATGGAGTATCATCCTCAAATGTCTGTGTGTGGATGTGAACCTGTTTGACCAAATGTGGGTCAAAGGCACATGAGTCATTAAAGGTAAAGGTTCAAGTGGGTTTAAAGTCTCCTTCCAGAAACAATAGTTTATTCACCATGTTTTTGTATCACATGCTGGATGAAGCCTAAGCAGTTTCCATGGTTACCTGCTGAAGGTTGAAACATTCTCTCTAGTCATCCATCCATCCATCCACCCATTCATCCATCCATCCATCCACCAACCTACTGTTCCATCCATCCATCCATCCACCAACCTACTCACCCTTCCTTCCATCCATACATCCATCCACCCACCTACTCTTCCATCCATCCATCCATCCATCCATCCATCCATCCATCCATCCATCCATCCATCCATCCATCCATCCATCCATCCACCCACCTACTCTTCCATCCATCCTTCCACCAACCTACCCACCCTTCCTTCCATCCATCATCCATCCATCCACCCATCCACCTACTCTTCCATCTGTCTATCCATCCATCCACCCATTCATCCATCCACCAACCTACCCACCCTTCCTTCCATCCACCATCCATCCATCCACCCATCCACCTACTCTTCCATCCGTCTATCCATCCATCCACCCATTCATCCATCCACCAACCTACCCACCCTTCCATCCATCCACCCACCTACTCTTCCATCCATCCATCCATCCATACATCCATTCACCCACCTACTGTTCCATCCACCCATTCATCCATCCACCCATCCACCAACCTACCCACCCTTCCTTCCATCCATACATCCATTTACCCACCTACTTTTCCATCCATCTATCCATCCATCCATCCATCCACCCACCCACCTACTCTTCCATCCATCCATCCATCCATCCATCCATCCATCCATCCACCTACTCTTCCATCCATCCATCCATCCATCCATCCATCCATCCATCCATCCATCCACCCACCTACTCTTCCATTCATCCTTCCACCAACCTACCCACCCTTCATTCCATCCATCATCCATCCATCCACCTACTCTTCCATCCGTCTATCCACCCATCCACCCATTCATCCATCCACCAACCTACCCACCCTTCCATCCATCCATCCATCCATCCATCCATCCATCCATCCACCCACCTACTCTTCCATTCATCCTTCCACCAACCTACCCACCCTTCCTTCCATCCATCATCCATCCATCCACCTACTCTTCCATCCATCCATCCATCCATCCATCCATCTACCCACCCTTCCTTCCATTTTTTCAGGGGTGGGGCTAAGAGCAGGAAATGCAATGTCACAAATATTTTTGAACTGAATGTCCAACATCAAACTTTAAAACCACCATCACACATAAACGTGAACACAACTTTTAAGAGCATATGAAAGAACTTAAAATGTGACCATGTTGTGGTTAATCCTCATCTGCAGTAAATGAGAGCAAGTCAGTGTTTTGTTCCTTAATCACATGGAAATACAGAAGGTGTGCATCTTACCTGTCTCTCAGGTGATCTAGAAAAAGCTTGGTGAAGTCTTTGAGCTGGCCAATATAAAAGCTGGGGGGTTTCTGTCTGAGGGCAACACTCTCAGATGTATCCAGTACAAAGAAAAGGTCAACAGGGCATTCTGTTCACACAACAAACAAAGATGGCTGTCAGAACATGTCATAGAAAAGTTACAAAGCCAAACAAACATCTGTGAAGGAAACCCTAAACGCAACATCTGACATCATCACTGTCGGAGGCCTTGATGGGCTGTACTGGGACAACATGCATAGGTATAAGACAGGTGCAGGCCTACTGTCTGTCTGTCCGTCTGTCTGTATTCACCTGAGTTCTGCCATTACTGCACAATCTTCACACTGGACCAGGGTCACCTAACCCCAACATCTCCTCACTTTCTACAGCTCTGACATAGTTTACAACCTGTAGCTCAGTATCATCCTATGGCTATCACTGGACTAATCTAGGCCTGCTGTGCTTATTCTAGGCCACTATGGTTTTTCTTTTAGTTTGGGGGGCGTCTCAGACATATGAGTGCGTCTAAACCAAACACAATGAACATCTGGATTATCTTCTGCAGCGAAAGATAATGCAATACATTCAAACACAGAAAAGCCAGCCAAATATAAGCATAGACAATAGTATTCTTGCAAAAACCAACATATTTTTTTAAAAATAAACTTACCAGCAAACCTGGATCTTTGGACTCCCGTTTGCGCCGCAGCCAGGGCGACGCACAGCAGCGCAAGGAGGCGTATGAGAGCCTCCATGATTAAACTTCCAAAAAACTACAAAAAAATAAACACACACAACCCCAGACACCCCCAAAAATACCGAACCAGTCCGGCACCGATCCCCAGTACCTCTAAGCGGATTCGGCAAAGTTCTGGTGATCCAGCGCTCCGCCGCAGTTCCTCCAAGGCGAGACCCAGAGCGCGCAGAGGAGGACCAGAGCGCACGGAGATGAAGGAGGGCGAGAGGGAGGAGGAGGAGGAGGAGGAAGAAGAAGCAAGGATAAGGTTCACGCGCTTTCGACAGGGACGAGGAACAGGGGTAGGAACAGGGGTAGAGGATACACAAACGGGAGCGCGCACGGGCCAAAAGTTTATTTAAAATCCATGATAAGCGCGCTTCCTTAAAAGGATCCACGGGGGATAGTCCACAGGAGACACCCAGGGATTAACATGGAATACAAATAAAGTCAAATTCAACCTTATGGATCATACAACAGGAAAATTCACTGTTTTAGTGCAACAACATGATAAAGTGGAAGAAAATGCGCATGCACGTGGATACGCTTTTCCAGAAGAGGAGTGAGACAGGATTATTTTATGCAAGAAAACAAATACAATGAGAGTGAAGAAAAAGATGTACTTTTTACTTGAATGAATTTTTACTTAACCCTTTAGTCAAAAATTAAAAAATAATAATAATAATTATAATTATTGCATGTAGAGTCTGATACAGAAAAAAAGTGTAGAAAGATGTCGACAATTGAAGCTCCAAATAAATGCACACTGGAATAATTTCATCAGGCTTAATAAAAAGCAGCTGAGACACATACTGGAAGCGTTGTGTGTGTGTGGTGGTGGTGGTGGTGGTGGTGGGGGGGGTCACTTACATCTGGTTCATTTTGGCGTCCAGGCCTGACCTGAACATAAAAGACAGAGTGATGGAGGAGGGGTCCAAAGACAGAAAAGGGGGGGTGTAGTGTTCCTTGATTTTTTTTTTTGGGTCCCCTTTTGGTAGGATGCAGGAAGAGGCACAGCGCCATCTAGCGCCCCTTTGTGGACACATCTTGGAGCTGACATTGGAAAGAGTTAGGGGTTTATGGGGGGGGCACTTGAGACACTTCCATGGAAGGAGGCAAGGAGGTGTGGGCGTGGGCGTGAGTGGGGAGATCATCTGGCAAGGTGTTGGTGTGGGTGGATGCTCCATGGTTGCCGTGGACATACGTTTATGTTTGTGCTAAAACTGTGGGACTGCAGGGAAGGTCTGGCCTGGACTCACATTTTCCACTGAGATCACCATTTCAGGAGGGAGGGAAGGGAAAGGAAGGAAAGAAGGGAGAAAGGGAGGGATGAGGGAGAGTGAGAGAGAGAGGGTGACATCTGGGAATGATCTGTGTTTAATAGCGAGCTCTCATTGTAAATCTTCTGGATTTTTGGCAGCTGTGGGCCTGTCTATAAATTGTGATTCATGCATTAATTTAGATTTAAAACAGCATTTAATGGTAAGATGTCTCAATACCAACCATCAGCAGGAATACATTTCTCTATAAAACTGTGAAGGAATTCATTAGCCAAGTATTTGGGAGTGTTTTTTCACATTTCACCAACAGCACTTTGCTTCAGAGACGGAACTTTTGGTTAGTTTTGTTGCTTTGTTGCTTTTTTTTTACAGTCAAGAAATTGGAAGATGAGAACAAAATGCCATTATGTTATGTTTTGGTACATGTAGAAAAAGAAAAATCCAAACATACACAGACTAAACCCCTCCACATTCTTGTAGATGAGAGGTTCTGCATAATGTCTAAGGGTACAGTCTGTTGGCAGGCAGGATGCAGCATGAGTTTCCACAGGAACCAGGCAATGGTTTCACAAAGACACACTTTGACTCAAGTTGAAATCTAATGAGACTTATCATACTCTGACTTTAAATAATGCTGTCTGTTGGGATTTTCAGGATTGTCTATTTATTGGTTTCACTCAGTTTTCAATCTAATATAGTTACTTTGACAGTTTTATTTATCAGTTCTACTTCATTTTGATATAAAACTTCCAAAAAATTGGCGCTGAGAATTGAATACTGCATTTTATTTGCATATTCTGCCATGATGAATAACAAATAAAGTATTATTGTATCAAATCCATTAAATCAAACAACATGACAGGAACCAGCAACCAAAAGTATCTACTGGTCTGAAATGTTAAATAACCTTAAAACCAATGGTGATATTAAACATTGATTTGCTAATAAAACCAATGTAATTTGATAAGTAACAGAAGTTGTAAACACTTTTAGTTTCTTGAGGCAAACAATTAATGTTCACTTTATATTTTATTATCTTGGGGAATTATATTTTCTCTTGTGTTTATTAGGGTATTGTATGATATGCATCCCTGGATTTCAGAGGTATTTTGACAATTTTATTAGATTGTTTTCATCATTTCACTCTATATTTTTAAGTAGAAACACTCTTTATATGCCTTTAGGAGTGACTTTTGAGCTGTGGTGCAGCAGAGCTTGTATTCTCACCAATGTTACTGATAGATTTCAAAGCTCATGAACAAGACACAGGAAACTATTCAGAATACAAAGATATAGGTTGAAGTCAATTTTGAAACAATAACCTTTGTATTTACTCTCAGCTTTTATAAATATCTATGAATAATTAAACATAAATATCAGATTTTCACCTAAATATGCTACATTTAGAGGATATTAAAATAACACCAAAAATATCACTCAGAAAAGGTAACATATAGAGGAAAAATTCACCCAAAAATACATATTTCATTCATGAATCTAAATGCATAATGATGCACAATCCTCAGACTAATTTGTTTTTGAGTTGCAGCTGCTAACTCCTCAAACCATTCAGCTGAGTTCAAGGGAGGACAGTTATAGTGTAAAAATAAATAAATAATCACCATATTTCTGTCACATGTCTGCTGGGTTATTATTATTTGTGCTTACACTGTGATGTATGTATGATGTTCTATGTATGGCATTGGAGTCACATGCACTATTGCCTACAACAAATTTCTCCCCTGGGACAATAAAGTGGAAACTTAACTAACTGGAATAATAATTCAGCTGGATGCAGCAGATATGATAAGATGAAATTAACTACATATGTCTCTTTGGGACTGTATTTTTCTGACAGTTGCTGCTCTTTCTGAGGGATTTTTTGTGATTGTGCAATTATTCCAGATAGTGCTAGAAATATGTTCTTAAAAAATAACACCTATTATTTATGCACGGTGGTGCAGTGGTTAGCACTCGTGTCTCACAACAAGAAGGACCCAGGTTCTATTCCCACACCAGACCTTTCTGTGTGGAGCTTGCATGTTCTCCTCCAGTCTGCATGGGTTTTCTCTTGGTTTCCTCCCACCATCCAAACACATACCCTGATAGGTTAATTAGTTTATCTAAATTGTCCATAGGTGTGAATGTGAGAGTGATTGTCTATATATGTTCAGCCCTGAGATGAACTGGAGACTCATACAGGGTGTACCCCGCCTTCACCCATTGTAGCTGGATTAGGCCCCCAGTGACCCCCGCGACCCCAGTGAGGATAAAGCGGGTTCAGATGATGAGTGATAATTTTTAACAAAAAAAAAACACTGGTTGTCATATTTTAGACAACCAGTGTGTCAAAATAATTTTAGTCGACTAAAATAATTTTAGTCGACTAAAATATGACAACCAGTGTTTTTCTTTTGTTAAAAGTTATCACTCGTGAGTGGCCTCACTAGTAGTCGACTAGCGAACCTAGTGAAGATAAAGTGGGTTCAGCTGACAAGACCTATTATTTATAAGTGTATAAAGCACATTGTATATGTAATGCTGTTGATGCATTGCTGTTCTACTCTATCTTCTCTTGTTTGAACTTTACATTTACTGCCTGTGTTTGCACAAATGATGCATTAATCCCTTGGGTTTTCTGAATCCACTTTCTCCTTCTACAATACTACTTTCTGTGAAACTGTCTGATCCAAGAACAAACCTGAGACAGGCCTAACACCATAAACCTTCAGAAAAACAGCCTCTGACTTTCAGTGGAGAAGATTAGTAGCAACTCTGAGTCAGAAATAAAGAATAATGCTGAGTACTGCCAGTGTCTCCATGCTGACTGGAGATATGAGCTTATTACAGGCCGTGGTTTGTAACATCTTGTAACATTTAACTCGCCAGCGATTTTTATGTTTGGCTCTGCACTCGTTATGAATGTGTTGGATTTGTTTTAGAAAGTATGAATCAAACATTACTATGCATAAGTGACTATAGAGTTGAAACATAAGCATGGAACAAGGAAAAAATGAGGGGTTAAACCCCCCCCACACACACACAGAACTCTTTTTTTAAGGCTAAAACATGAAAGTCGGTTCTGAACAGATGGAAGAAATTAATCACACAGTACATGTTACAGTATGACCTCAGACGTAGGTTAACATAAAGGGGATCTGGGGAGACTATGAAGGGGCTACATGCAGTGAAACCTGGCAACAAAAGCACAGTGAAAATGAGGGGAATGCCAAGTCACGGTTTACTCTATTTGTGATAGTGTTGGGCGCCACTTAGAACATCAGGAAACTGCAGAGTAAATAAGACTGACAAACTCAAAATAATGTTAATGAGGGGAAATGGGCCTGATTGACTTCCGCTGCATTAGTCCCTCATCAGTTAAATCTGCCTTCAACATGTTCAGGTCTAGTCTGAAAAAACATACACACCATCTTTTTCTAGCTCATTTAAAAAATGCAGAAACCAAGAACATGAGATATAAATTAGAGGTTTGGGGAATAATTTGCTTCAAATGTCCCTGGTTTAACATTAAAAAAAAATTGCAAGAGGCCCCAAGGGTGAAAATAGTTGCTGGTCACCTACTGCCACCTAGTGTCACTCACCCTCCATTAAGTATCACATTCAGGGTTTAAAGCAGTTTCCCATCCTTTTTGAACTAGTGACCCAATTTTAACACCAGATTTTACACCAGCTATTTACATATATTGATAGGATTAGTGGATCAATAGATATTAAACAGTTTAGATCAGTAGATGGTTTTGGATGATGGCGGATGTTTGGGCCATCTTGGGTTAAAGTACATTTTTCACTGTCCATGAATTTTCATTAACAAATTGATTACAAAGAACAATTGCTTAATAAACTTTTTAAATGTTTTCACTCCAAGTTTTCACTTTATTTGCCATTTCACATACATTAAATATATGTGAAACATGTTATGGTCTTTCCAGTCACCAGATCTTATCCCAAACTAACCCCCCCCCCCCATGGAGAGTTTGGGCTGATGCTTGAAAGCCTCCACTATCATCATCATAACATTGACTTTTCCTCAGGTTTCATCCCCCAGTGAAGTTCATAGACTGTAGTCAGTGGCAAGAAGTATTCTGAAGGGTCACAGTGAACCAATACCTCATTAAGACATTTTAAGCCAGTGTAAACTTCAATATTTCACTGGAAGTTGTTGTATTTGGTATTCTTCAGACGTCTGAGACATGAAGCAATTCATACTGTTTTGTTTTTTTTTTACAAGTTTATAAATGTTTCATGTTATTTTTAAATATTACAGTAAGTGGTGAATTAAGATCCCTTAACTTGGGGGTGTCAAACTTGTCTTCCAAGGGCCACATTCAGTCCAATTTGATCTCAAGTGGGCCAGATCAGAAAAGTAATAACCTAGAAATGATGACAACTTTTTGTCTTTGTTTTGATGCAATTAAAAAAAAAATCAATTAAATTAGTTAAGTATTTGCATTTACAAACTACCCTTTCATAAAACGTGAATCTGAAAAGAACTTAAATTTTTCAAAGAAATTAAGCGTAATTGAAATATGCCTGCATTCATTTTGATTTCCACAAAATAGTGCAGACTTTAGGTAACAGGCATAATATGTGTAAAAAATTTGGAATTTGAAAGTAAAATAAGAATTTCACATTTACCCAGGTTATTGTTAGTCTTTGTAATTCTTCTAGGTTCAGGTTCGTTTAGATTTGCTCTTTAGAATCAAAACTGTTATTATCATTAGTTTTATATATTACTTTACTTTAGATCAAACTGGTCTGAATGCGTCTTCTGAACTAACATTGAGTTCAACACCTTTGATTGTGAAAGTCCTGTGTCCTTGGGCCACATGTTGGACATTCTCGCCTTAACTTATTATTACTCCACCAAAAAACAGAAGAGTTATGGATTGGACAGCATTTATCCGTTTGTCCGTCTGTTAGTAAGATAAGTCGAAAATATTATGGATGGATTTGGTTACTCACAAAAGTGAAAGTGAAACCTACAGCTCATTTAGGGGTGTGTGAGCTGATCTGCCTTGGCGGAGTCTGCACTCTCCAACTGCTTTTCTAGTTGCTACTTGTGTGATGTCATGGTGCCTGTAAAATGAGTTCATGTTAAGCAGCAGTTTATCATCAAACCATTGATTCTTTCAGTAGCCTTATTATAAAATGTTACCCTTATTTTTTTCCACTTGCATAAATATAACAAACACATTGTTGAGCCAAGGTGATTTAATTTGAAACTCATAAAACCTTGCAAACAATAAAGTAAGTACAAAAAAACTTAAGGAAATTAAATTATGTCCTGTTGAAATTATTATTCAGAATAACTTTACTCTTGCACTCAAGAACTGTCCTTCAGTATATTTACAAAAACGTATTCACCTCTTGAGGCCAAAAATATATTTTCACAAACATTTGGGCTTCTTAGAATACAGTACCTGCATCCATAATAACCACCGTGACACCATAACTGAAACATGCACACGGAACCGATAAAACCAAACCTAAAACTAGTTGTTGGGAAATGGAATCATAGAATGAGACCTGTTTGTGCTGATGTGAAAACTTTACACGGTCTTTGTCAAACAGCGATTTTCACTACATTTACTTTACAAAGAATTGTAACTCCTCTCCTCAGTTTTAATAATAACCCCCCATTATTACCAGTATACCATCACCACACACCAGTATATTGCTGGCATATTGCAATCTGTCATCTGTGTCATGTGACTCGTGTCCATTTTGTCTTGCTGTCCCACTCAGTTCATGTTGGAGTGACTCTTCAGGTGTCTCCTCAGGTGGTTCAGGCAGGTGTAGGTCTTAGGACAGATCTGGCAGTGGTATGGTCTCACCCCTGAGTGGTTCAGCATGTGTTGTTTGAGTACACTTCCATCCGAGAAGGCTTTTCCACACTGCAAGCAAACGTACGGCCGTTCCCCAGTGTGTACACGCATGTGGACCGTCACCTTGTGTGCCATTGTGAACCCTTTGCCACACACTGTGCACTTGAAAGGCCTTTCCCCTGTGTGGGTGAGCCTATGGGTTCGCATGGCGCCCATCTGGGAAAACGCCTTCCCACAATCTGGGCAAATGTGCGGCTTCTCTCCTGTGTGAACGCGGGTGTGACTCCTCAGTCCTCCAGATGTGGAGAAACACTGTGAGCAGTGAGTGCACTGGTAAGGTCGCTCTCCCGTGTGTGTGCGCATGTGCTGCTTTAAATCGTAGCGGTTTCTGAAGCCCCGACCACACACCAGACAGCCCTCCGGTCTGTCATCGTTGTGGCGCAGCTCGTGGTTGGACAGGCATTTTTCAGACAGGAAACACTTGCCGCATTCCTGGCACTGATAGGGTTTGTCATGGTCAACCCTCTGGTGGTATTTAAGCTCACTGATACCGGGGAAAGTCTCATCGCAGTATCTGCACCTGAAGCGATGGTTTGGACTATAGGGGAGCTGGTGTTCACTCATCTGATGGTTCCTCAGCAGATGGGCCATCTTGAAAGTCTTTCCGCAGTGAGAACACTCATACTTCGTCAGCAGTTGCACACATTGGTGTCTGACACGTTCGTGTAGAGACCTGAACTGGCAGCCGCACTTGGTACAAATGTGGGAAGCGTTCTTGCACTTTCTCTTCCTGTGTCCCGACAGGTGAGCCTCTGTTCTGAAGGCCTTTCCACACTGAGAGCATTTGTAAGGCTTCACTGCAGTGTGGAATCGCTGGTGCTCCAGAAACTCAAAGCGATATTTAAAGCTCCTCCCACACAGCGGGCAGTTGTGGGTAACACGCCCTCGTGGGTAGCCACCTTTATAGGTTGTTTTCCTGGAGGACAGGGACGTTGGGCATGTACGATGAAGTGTGATACTTTTCCTGTGTTTACTTCCACTCATTAACTTTGCCGTCTCCATTTCACTGACTTCTTCATGGCGCTGCTGATGTTTGGACAGACACTTGGAGGAAATAAAACTCTTCCCACACTGCTTACACTCATAGGGCTTATCATGATCAACCTGCTGATGATACTTCAGGTCACCGATTCCTGAAAATCCTGCTCCACAGTGGCTGCACTTGAACAGGCGGCTCTGAACATGAGTCAGCAGATGCTCTTTTAAGCTGCTTGACTTTTGGAAACTCTTTCCACAGTGTGTACAGTCATGGTTTCGACCCCGTTTTGGGCAGTGATGTCTGAATTTGTCCAGTGATGTCGGGAAACTGTTACCACATTTAATACACAAATATGCTGCATTTTTGCACTTCCGTAGCCTGTGACCGGCGAGCAGCGTGGCCGTTCTGAACGCCCTCCCACACTCAGAGCAGTTATAAGGCTGCAGCCCACTGTGGACTCGCTGGTGTTCGATGAGGACAGAATGATGTTTGAAACATTTATCACACTCTGCACATTTATGAATTCCTGCCTGCTGTCTTCGACGAGGAGATGATGATATTTCGGTCCTTTTTGGGGATTCGGGGAAGTCTGTAGAGGTGGATGGGTTTGTTGACAGTTCTTCATCAAACATGACGATCTGAGGAACATCATTGTTGTCATCATCACAAGCACTTGGATGTGAAGCAATGGCCACTTCCAGTGATGGAGGGAGGGACAGTGAAGGTATTAGGAGATCATCAGATTGAAATGGAGCTGAATGGAAACAAATGGAGACAATCATTCTCTATCAAGTGCAAAATATGAAGTAGGTGGGTGATTTCAACTTCATTGCAATATTATGGGTTTCACCGCACCAAATACAGAGACTATTGATCACTACCACTACTATAGATGGTGACATTGGAAACAATACACTGATTAAAACCATGAAAGCAGAGTCGACCATGCACCTGCTTTTGTTTAACATCATATCATATCATATAGATGCTTTTTCTTATGGGGCGGCCATGGCTCAGTTGTTAGAGTGGGTTGTCCAATAACCGTTGAGTTGGTGGTTCGAATCCCACTCCGTCTTAGTCAGACCACTGTGTCCTTGAGCAAGGCACTTCACCCTCCTTGCCTCCAGTGTCACTCACACTGGTGTATGAATGTTTGGTGGTGGTCAGAAGGGCCGTATGCGCAAAATGGCTGCCACACTTCTGTCAGTCTGCCCCAGGGCAACTGTGGCTACATATGTAGTTTACCACCACCAGAGGGAGCATGTGAGAGTGAATGAATAGTGGATCACTAATGTGAAGTGCTTTGAGTGGCCAAAAAAAGCACTATATAGATCCAATCCATTATTATTATTATTATTATATTTTCCTTTAGTATCAAGTCGACCTCTTCCTTGATGCTGAATATAAAAATCACACATATCATGCTCAAATTATATTCTGTGTAGCCCTAGAGCAAATTAGCAATGTGTACACATACCAACACTACTCTTCGCTAGCTTCCCATGGCACTGTTTACTCTGGAGTAGAAATTTAAGGTCATCTCCATTTGAGACACACTGCATGTAGTCCTCGAAGACAGAGGGGGCAGCACTGATCCAGGATGCAGTCTAAAGAAATTCAGAACGAGAAAAAAAAAAAGTTCAGCTCAAAGAATTTCAAGATGTCAATTTGAAAAATGACTTCATTCATTCTCTTCATACCTGTTTGAAATCTGGTATGGGGAGCAACTCTTCAAGTCTAGTGAAGAACTCACAAACCAGAGTTTCAAGTGCTGTGTCGAAATCAGGGCCATATTCCACAGGAAAAACATTCTGTTGAAACACAAAAATACACACTGCAGTCAAAACATGCAAAACACTGCGTTATCTTTGAGAAACATGTTTCATCTACATATTTCAAAGGAAACATCATGCACAGAGTGAAAGCGGTCAGTATCATTCTACCTTGAGGAAATGTGCTCTGTCATTAGTGTCTTCAATGAGACTTTGTACCATCTTCATAAAGTTTTCTTCAGGTGCTTCAGTTCCAGGATCATTTGTCTAAATGACAGAAGAAACCACCAAAGTCAAGAGAACTGAAATTAACAGGACAATTTTATATATATATATAGTCCAAACATGAATCCCCTACCTCCTCTATGCAAGATGATCGAATTCGGTTGAGATGGGTCTCAACAGCCTTCAGGTCCTCGGGGTGTTCAGACCGCAGCAGCTCAAGAGTTGTCTAGAAATTAAAGAAGAAGGGACAAGTTAAGAACCACATCTATATAAAGTACAAGAAAAAAGTCACAGTTTTAGCAAATGCTCTGACTTCACTTTCCAATGTTGTTTTATTTCTACTAGGTCATGTCACACATTACCAACATAAGGCATGTTCATCTATTACCGACACATAATGCTCCAGTATAAACAAATCCATTATGTAACATGGAATCCATGAAAATTTTACGACATGCTACAAGGAGGTTAGAATAGGTGATAGAGGATGAAAAAAAAACCTCTGGGCAGCACGTTGCCCAGAGTCCCAATTCTCACTTCTGTGATGTTATAATTTTAACTGCTGCCATACAGTTGGTCTTCCAGTTTGGCTGTAGTCAGACACTGTGGTGATACAGCACTTCTCAGTCTTGTCTTTTAAATGCTTTTATTTTTAGCTTAATGTCTATTGTAATTTTAATGTATGGTTTTTAATATAATTGATGGATTTATTTCAGTCTTTGAATGCCTTTTAAAATGCATTTTAATATATTTTACCCTTTTGTAATTTTTAATGTGTTTAATTCTTCTGTGATTTTTCTATGGTTCTCTAAAGCAGTGTTTCCCAACCCTGGTCCTGGAGGCACACTATCCTACATGTTTTAGAAGTTTCTCTCACCAACCACACCTGATTCAAATGATCAGCCTATCATCCAGCTCTGCAGAAGAACGATAACGACAGTCAGGTGTGTTGACAGAGGGAAACATCTAAAACATGCAGGATAGTGTGCCTTGAGGACCAGGGTTGGGAAACACTGCTCTCAAGCACTTTTGTGTATGAATAGTGATATACAAATTAACTTGGCTTGCCAAAAGAGCAGTATAAAACCTTATACTGAGTTTTAGATGAGACATACAAATCAGTTTATTCATGCATTCGTGTTCTGTAAGTGTTTAATCCTCTATAGGGTTGCAGAGAGGCGGGAGCTGAGTCCAGTTTATTTAATGCCAGTCATCCTGCCGTGGTTAAAACCAGTGTCTTACAGACAGTCATGGGTTATGAACCAAAGCCTGCTGTCTGTGCTCTTTCAGTATGGAGTTTCCAGTTTGGTTTTATACTGCTCAATAATAAATTAATTCCACACTCGGACATTAACAGGTGACAGTAATGTAACTTGATGCTAGTAGTTGGAGAATGAAAAGAGAGAAGCTATTCATTGATACAGTAGAAATATTTTCTGTTTTCTATTTCTAGACTGAAGATTCTCCTCAAGCTTTCTAAATCATACACACTGGACCTTTATGTGTTTCCTTCTAATCATGAATATTTCTCCTCTACATTCATTTATGATCAGTGTTGGGAAGTAATTAATTATTGTAATGCATTACTTTTTGGGGTAATGCAGTAATGTAAGGCAGAACATTCCATTTCCTTTTACTTCATCTTGAACTGGCAGACAGACAGAAGGATAGCAGAACCAGAAGAATCGGATAGTTCGTTTTCAAGATGGGCATACGCCCACTACTTTCACTTCCTTCAAAATAAGGACTCCAAGAACAAAATGTTCTTGGAGTTGGAGAAAGGTCGAAAAACAGTATAAGCAAATTGACAAACCACTTGCAGAGGTTTCATAGCACCATAAAATTATCCAAGAAAGGAGGGGGCAAGAAGGGAAAGGACAATTTATCTTTTGACGAGTAAGAAGTAATTCCTGAACATGTTTGTTTTCAGTCTACAGGCTCCCAAAACACCATCTGGATGGCGGGTAAAAGTCGTAACACATGAGAAATTTTCACTTTAGATTACCAAATCCTTATTTCCAGTAATTTTGGTGAGAGTAACTAAAGTAATGCAAAAGTAGTGTAATGCCTTACCTTTTAAACGGTGTAATATTTTAACGTAAGACATTACTTTAAAATGACAGTAACAAGTAATAAGTAGTGTATTACAGTTTTTGAGTAACTTGCCCAAAACTGTTTGTGATACAGTTCCAATTTTCATCAAGACTAAACATAGAAAAACAAATCTTTCCAGTAGCTCTTCACATTCATTTCAGTTTTATTAATTACTTACCCTGGCTCTTAAGCCCAGTGAGAGCAGCCTTCCTTCTCTTTTACTCATCAGCTCAGGTACTGCATCCGTTACCATGGACACAAACTCCTCCAGTTTCCCATAGTGCTTTACGTTCCGCTGGCGGACCACTTCCCACATCACAGCTGACATGAGTCGGAGTGGTGGGACCAGGAGACCCAGGGAGGACAGGGGGACACTGAATTCTTCACAGAGAAATTAGATTTTTACATGGAGATGCGGAGACTGGAAATAATTCCATTTTAAGGAGGCAATGTTTTCAACAAATATAACTAAAGACATGACTAGATTAATTGGTTTCTGTTTTTAAAATAGAACATCTAACTCAAAAGTCCAAATAGAAGAAACAGACTGCTTATTTCCATCTAGTACTCATCACTATTCTGCTGTGAAATGCAGCATAGTGTGCAAACGCTACATTTAAGGTTCCTAAAAAATACGCCGTTAAAATGTCTTTAAGTGTTCACACAAATAGATCAAGTTATTAAATAGATGTGCAGTGAAAGAGCAAAGAAACCAACAGTAAATGTCTTACATTAGCAAAGCATCCATTAGCATTGTCGCTTATTATAAATAGTGACGAAAATACGTCTATACAAGTTGAGACGATACAGCTATGAGATCCTTTTAAGACTTCATAAATAAGTAATGTAGAGTATAGGAATACATTTTACACCTTTAATAACGTTAAAGGTGGTACCCAATGTATAGCTTTTGCTAGCGGCAGTAGGCTAGTCTTCAGGCCGCTAGGGGTGCCTGTTAACGCCGGCTTATTGCAGAGGAAAACAATTTTTGTTCCAGGGATTAGTCGAGGCCTGGTGAGCCTTGGCCAATCCTACGCATTGGCTATTACGCTTGCTAAGTAATAAGTCAAAAATACACGATTCTGCCGATAACTACATGCTCATACATACCCATGTCATTCATTTTGGATTACTTGAACGACGATTAGGAAGAAATTTGTTTCAGCGGAGTATCGTGCATAGTTTCAGTTAGCGTGCTAGCTAACGGCATACAGGGCTTCAGGCGCCAACTTCTTCCTGAAACACGTTGTTCATTATGAGTTAGCCTATGGTTAGCTCCGTCACTGTCGGTAGGTAGCAGTGTGGTTCGTTTTAGTGCACTGGGCAGCCCGCAAAGGCGGTGTTTACAGATTTTCAAAGTAAATGTGAATTACTCCGCCCCGATGGACCGTATCAACGAAAAACAGAAACTATCAAACTTTATCGCCAAAATTTTCTCTTATATCATATCACGCACACACACATTTTATAAATTCATTCATTCATTAAAACTACAGGATACTTGTAAAATGTGCTTAAAGTGTTACAATTAAAATTAAAAACAAAATTGGGCACTTAAATGGTTTCTTATATCCTGCCTTTTTAAATCTGCAACAGTGCATTATACTGAAATATGTGAAAATTCTGATGAAAAATATAAAATCTTAAATTTGTAGCACTGTTGTCACGTGAGACCCATGTTTCTCAAAAGTCAACTTGCATACAATACATTTCAAAGAATCTCAGGAGTAGAAAAATATTTTCAGCCCATAAAGCAATCCTTCAATTTACCATGATCAAAATAAACACATTTGAAGCCCTTTTCAATGAATAAGATGGAACAACCAGTCTAAAAAAAGCTGACAGACCAATGTTGTGGAAGATAAAGTGCTGTATTTACCACTTGTGTAGTTTAAAAAAAAAAATAAAGGGTTGCATAAACAGAAAATTTTTTAGGCATAAATATTCTACCCTACATTTTATGACTTATTGTTACAAAACTCTGAAGATTTATTCAACCTTGGGTAACACTGACACACCACATTAAAAATCTGCCTAACAGGGAAAACGCAACATATAACATAGAGAATATCTACATCTAACATGTATTTTTGAATTCTTCAGAACAAAAAGATTACATATTTTTGAGGTTACAATTACAGTAGATCTGACAAACCACAACAGCTTTAAAAAAAAAAAAGTGCCAAAGTGATAAAATAATCAAGAACATTAGAAGTGAGCTGCAGATGGATAACATTCATGTCATTAAATACGATGACTGGGTTTTTCATATCTGACCTCATCTTATAACATCACTGGCTTTGACCGACACTATGGCTTTTCAAGTGTCTCTTCAGGTGATTGACACATGTGTATGTCTTTGAACAGATCTGACAGGAGTAGGGTCGAACACCTGTGTGGCTCATGGTGTGTTTTTTCAACTCGGTACCTCTGGAAAAACCCTTCCCACATTCAGAGCAGACATAAGGCCGTTCTCCCGTGTGAATGCGCATATGAAGTGTCAGTTTACTTGCCATGGTGAATCCACATCCACATATGGTGCATTTGTAGGGCCTTTCCCCTGTGTGGGTGCGTCTGTGTATCTGCAGCTCCCCGGCTGAAATAAAGGCCTTTCCACAGTCTGAACACAGATATGGTTTTTCTCCGGTGTGAATCCGTATGTGTATCTTCAGATTTCCTGACACGGAAAATCTTTTTCCACAGTACGTGCACTGATAAGGCCTCTCGCCTGTGTGACTGCGCATGTGAAGCGTCAGGTCATGGCTGCTCTTGAAGCCTTTGCCACAACGCATACATATCTGTGTTTTCTGTTGTCTGTGGCGCAGTTCATGGGATGCCAAACTAGCAGAGGAGCTGAAAAACTTTCCACACTGCATGCACTGATTGGCCAGTTCAGGTGGATGCAACCTCTGATGGGTTTTTAACTCGCCCATACTGGGGTAGACTTCCCCACACTGTCTGCATGTGTAAATGCGATCCTTTGTGTGAATCGCTTCATGTTTACTCAGCAAATACATTTTCTTAAAGCTTTTTCCACATTGAGAACAATCAAAAGTTTGTACATTCTGAGGGTTCTGGATGCACCTGTGTCTGAATTTATCCTGAGCAGACTGAAAGGCGTTTCCACATTTGATACAAATATAAGCAGCTTTAGAGCACTGTGTCCGTCTGTGAGTGGACATGTCGGACGTCCGGCGAAAGGCCTTTCCACACTGCGAGCACTTGTACGGGTTTTCACCGGTGTGCAGCCTCAGATGCTCCACGAGTTTGTAGCGGTAGATGTAACACTTTCCACAATGGGAACATTTATGTGCAACTCTCTGCTTCAGAGGTCCGATCATAGGGTTGGAGATTACAGAACTCACGACGGATGAAGAATGAGGTTGGGATGTCACTGAAACACGATCAAGAACGGTGTCACTGCATGTGGTTCTTCCTTCTGCTGCATTGTTCTCAGTCTGGGATTCCCTCTCACATCCTGTATCCAGTGTCTCTACATCTGCTGCCTCCTGATGAGGCAAACACTCTGGTTCTTTTTGTGCATCTGATTTTTCCCAGTGACCTTTGACATCTCCAGCACGCAAACAGTTTTCTTGATCTGCTGGGGGTGTGTTGTCCTCACTCATAGGTGGAAGGAGAGACAATGACATGAAAAGCCGATGCTCTGAAGGAGAATGTTCTGTTTACAGCAAAAAAAGAATTGTATTTTATACATAGTATTTCACTGAAGCTCATCCAACCCTTATTTCAGCTCAGTTTAAATAGAGCATTGGTTCACACTGTACCTGTTAATAAAACCCAAAGAATAACTAAAGAGTAAATATATAAAAATAGAAGGAAATTCAAGAACTAATTAAAAAAAGTAGATGAAACAAGTGCAAATTAAGTATAATAGCCCTAGGGGTTAAAATGAACCAATATTAAATTGCTTTTCTGCTGGTCCAGGTCCACATTAAATACCTGCACCTGCATCATAACACTATTATTTGAGCATGGTCTATATGAGTCATCATTAGGTAACATTAAAGACAGTAACAAGATGATATGAGGAGTAAAATGCATTTAAGTGTCATAAATAAAAGAGACAAGCTACACACAGCTGACAATGAAGAGTATTATATGATACACCAGTCATGAGTGTTATGTCCTGTCCACACTGATGCAGATGTTTTGCAAAACATATTTTTTCATGTGTTAAACATTTTCTCAGAGTGAACATTTCCTGAGACAGCCGTTTGCGTGCATTTGTCTGTTTATGGAAAAAGTTGTTGCTGTTTCACCTTCATGAAAGATTAAAGATCAGAATCTGCTACATTTAATAACATCTATGGTATCCACAGGTGAAACAACACTAACTATGATTTAATATGAGTGTTCTGAACCAGTTTGTCATCATGTTGCATTGTTGTGTGAATAGAGGAAGAAAATATCATTCTAGATAACTGTCTGCGTTAGTGTGGACAGGCCATAATTGAGTTGGTTTCTCCAGCAGACTTACCATTGGCTATTTTTCCATGGAACGTCTTACTTTGTAGAAGCACTTTAATGTCATCTGCGTTGGATGTACACTGCATGTACTCATCTATGGGTGAATCACTGAGCCATGCTGCAGTCTGGATAAAACAAAACAAGAGTATTTTGCAAAGCATGATGACCAGTACTTGAAACTCACTGTATATCACAATAAAATGTTTTCATGCATTTTAGTTAATATTTGTTAGTCATTATTAATTATTTTAATGACAAACCTGGAAAACAGTTTAATAGTATGACATCCTCTTTTTTTCCACATGGTTTTACAGTTGGTATTTTTCTTCTGTATTTTGTCTTTGTAAACAGTATTAGGAATGTTGTCTTCATGTAGACTAACAGACTTAACTGGCTACATTACAACTTCCAATATAAGTTGTTGATAATATTTTCAAGAAAATGTGAGAGAAACGGTCTAGAAAAAATCTATTTATTTTAGTGCCATCTGACAGTTCATAACTTAATGTTTGAGCGTCAGTTATAGGACTATCCACCATTAAAAGATCTGATACATCACACTTGGGATTTGTTCACTGACCCCAACTTCAAAAAAGTTCAGGAATATATATATATATTCTTTTTGCTATTTGCCTACAATTACATATAAGTGTCATTTTGTCACCCAGGCTGAATTATTACTACAAATTACACGTTTTGTACCTGTTTAAAGTCTGGTACAGGTAGCAGTTCTTCCAGTCTGGTAAAGAACTCACAAACCAGTGTCTCCAGAGCAGCGTCAAACTCAGGACCATATTCCACCAGAAACTCATTCTGTCAAAACAAAGACATTGTGTAACTCTTGAAGCTTCAATTGCTAAATAAACAAATCATGCATTTTTATTTTACATACTAATTACCATAGATATACCTTGAGAAACGTTTCTCTTCCTTTGAGGTCTTCCAGAAGTCTCTGAACAAGCCTCACAAAATTGGACGCAAGAGAATCAATTCCTGGATGAACCTGTAAAATAATAATACGGTATTTAAATTAAACTGAATATTTCTTATATAAGTACTTCTTGTACAAGTACATATAAATAGAAATGTTCACATACTTTACCAGGACACACTGGTAGAAGGCTGTCCAAATGTGTTTTAACACTTCTGAGGTCATCTGAATGTTCAGAATTTAACATCTGCAAAATCATCTGGAAATTAAGATTTTAGGAATTTAAGACGGCAAATTCTCTCGATCATTGTTGGGAGTATACACATCAACACCGGGTCTATACAGATATACAGTGCATCTGTATTTCTTACCTTTGCTCTTAAAGCCAAAGTGAGGAGTCTGATCTGTCTGTCCGTCAGTATGTCTGGGATTATTTCAGCTACTAAAGACACAAACTGCTCCACTTTCCCATAATGCTTTACATTTCTCAGATGAACTATCTTCCACATTATAGCAGACATCATCCGCAGAGGTGGAACCAGGAGTCTCAGTGAGGACAGTGGCAAAGGTTCCTCTGCATGTAGAACAAGGAGACATGACTATTCTATTACACTGTTAATTTAAATATTATTACACATTTATACTAGAAAGCACATCCTAAATGTATCATTAAAAATAGTTCAATATGATGTTTGTAATTAATTATTAATAATGTTAATATTGAAATTACTTCTATAAAATATAGAACTGTTATGTTTTCCAATTCATTCTTGAGCGATGATGATAATGGTACCTGTGTTGTACCTTAGATCTAAATTCCACTCCATTTCTTCTATTTACATCTTCATATTTTGATAAGCACTTCATTTTGTTTGGTTATCATGTTTAAATGTTTTATTTATGTTGCATTTAGTTCTTGTGGCTCTTATGTTGCTTCCCTCCACCAAATTTAACAAATATAAATTCAAACAAATAAATGAAGATACTCTGCAATACTGTATATGCATCAAATATACAATATTAGTGCATTATGTAATCAGAACCCACCGCCTATTCATAATATTCCGAAATTGCCCATTCTTCTCTGTTATTGTGTATGTAAGCTATATTGTGGATTGGAGTTTCTAACTGCCTTTATTATAGTAAAGTTTTGCAGGACCTGTGACTGAGTATTAGAAAGATCTGGTAATACTATGTATTACAGTAGACAATGTAATGGACTATAACGCGTATTTTTTCTTTGTCTTATCTGCCACAAATCTAACAACATGATTTAAACTGAAATATCTTCATTCTCAGAGCTTATTTATTCAGAAAACACTTCGCAGAGTCAAAACAAGTCACGTTAGCAGATAAGCTAACGATACCAAAACAAACTTAATGAGCCTTGATAATCACTTCAATTTACCCATTTTATCTTCCCCAAGACGGTCGACAGGAACACAGAAGCCGAAGACGTCTCTAAAATAAACACAGCTCCTTTGTGCAAAAACAAATTGCGAAAATATTCATTGAAATCAACACGTTGTTGATTTCTAATCACAGTCAAACGTAGCTGAGAAACACTTCCGGGTTTGACTTCTTCTTCGTTAGTTTGATTTCGACGTGAACTTTTTCTACCGCCACCTACCAGCTACTACAACTTACTCACGTGTGATGTTCAACTATAAATAATGTTTATTCATGTTTTAACCCCTGATTATGATTATTTCAGAGTTGTAAACACAGGAATTGAAGTTTGACATGTTTTTTTTTTTTTTACCAAATAAGGCACTAAAATGTACCAGTAAAAGATTTAGGATGTGGAACATGAACTGTGAACTGGAACACACCAGATAACAACAATGATTTGAATTTTGTGCCAGTAGTTTTTGTTTTGGTCTTTTTTTTTCTTTTTCTTTTTTTTTTTAAATCAGTCCAGTTATTTTTTTTTAACTTCAAACCAGTTACACAGTAAAACCACAGTTTAAAAAACCAAAACAGTAAAAGTAGTAACCTAAAGAAATATCACAATACTGTAAACAAACAACATTTGAAATCACAAAATAAAACTAGTTGCATCAAAATATTTATTTAAAAAATCAGAACTGTACATCACCATTGTGCATTCCACAAGGATATGAATCGGCAAAGTAATGAGTGGCTCACAAACTCAAGTACAAGTGTCTGCACTTCAACATTCTATTAAATGACAAACATACTGTATATGAATATATATTACAGGGTTAGGAGATGGAAATGCTTTGACTGGATAGAGTGCATTAATTCATTCACCAAATAGAACATTATTAAATTAAGACAAAGAACACCACATTATACAAGGTATTGGACTCACAGGGTCATATATGTAACATAAATAATTGAAAATGGTCAAAAATCAAATACATTTTTACTTTGATTTTAAAATAAATTATATTTTTTTTAGGATCTGGAACCTTTTCATGGGATTCCTCCTAATACTGTCACACTTTCTGATTTAATATATCTGCTGTTGCAATGGTTTTATAAAATTTATATTTGTTCTCCAGCCGAGATTTGATGAGTTGAAAACATCTGAGAGATTAAAGTGAACACCATGTGGAGAAAAGTAAAAAAAATAAATAAATCAGCAAATAAACAGCAAGAGTACATTTAAATATAGATAATACCCCTGAAGGGAACATAAATCCATGTGTCTGACTTGAGTGCAGTAGATTACCTGAGATGCCCCTACCCTGGCAGATCATTAGAATGCAGATGCATATACTTCCTGGTGGTGGCAGTGATGGTTTTCTGACACTGACGGCCTCATCCATCTGGGCAGCATTAAATCACCATGACGGAGTAAATCTGTATCAGCACTGACAGTTGTTAAAAAGGCCAGTTGATCTGCACAAGACCATCAGCTGAGCTTTGGTGTCTTTTAATTTAGCTCAGGAACCAAACATTCAGCCTCTCAGTGGAATAAACTTAATTTTATGCAAACATCTAACTACATCTCATTTAATGTATGTATGTATGTATGTATGTAAGCATGTATGTATGTATGTATGTATGTATGTATGTATGTATGTATGTATGTATGTATGTATGTATTTATTTATTTATTTCATCTAACCAATTTAAATGTCTTTCATACATATGAAGAGGGTCTTTCTGCATCTGTACCTGACAATTATCGAACCATGTGTAGATAAGAAGCTAAAAGACCCAATCACATTCATCATAATTTAACCTATTTTTACATTCACTAACACTGTTTTTGCTGCATTCAATCCAGTAACACCCTCACCATATAATTTTTTCTTCAATATAAACCATGTGTTTTATTGTCTGTAGAGTTTTAAAGTTCTTCTATGTAATATCGATATTCCAATCTCTCACAGCAAGGGTTAGTCACATAACAGAACAAATTTAGGACCAAAACCATCAAAGAGTCAACACTATGTATCCAAAGGCTCTATCACTCACTGAATAAAGCATCAAGTTTATGGTTTACTCACATCTGTATCAGAAGGATAGTGTGGATGGTTGAAAAAAGCCAAAAAGAGCCAATCCATTCCACCAAAATACCAATAACCTTTGTTGCCGGGAACCTTTTTTTATCCTGGGTAAAAAAAAAAGTTCCTGTTAATCTATGTGCTTTGTATTTCCAATCAGGCTCATAACATATGGGGGAGCAGTACAAGAAACTGCAGTACAGTTCATGTACATTCAGAAACGAAGCTCTGGCACAATAAAATTACACACTAATTTAAGTGGACGGTTTGGGTTTAACATTTTTTTGGCTGTTGAATCACTTCATCTACAAGTGTTCAACGTGGCCCAGGGGAACAATTTGTCCCACCAAAAGGCCTTTGAAATGCAAATTACACTTAAGATAATAAACATCCATCCATCCTCTTCTACTTATTTGGGCTGGGTCACAGAGGGGGGTGTCCAGAGCTCCTCTAGCTCTTCTGGGGGGACCCTGAGATGTTCCCAGGGCAGCCTGGGTCTTCCCAAAGGACACACGACCACACTGACACATGTCTCCCTAAGCAGGCATCTGAAATATTTCTATAGCACTTTTAAGGCACCCAAAGTAATTCACATTATTGATCCATTATTCATTCACTCTCACATTCTCACTCTACACTGTAAACCTGAATGTTCAGAATAATTAAATATATTCAGTTGTGAATACTCAAAGTTTCAGAAATAGTACTATTAACTCAAATGTATTCAGTTGCTGTAACATGTTCTTCTTTTTAAGTACTTCCAACTAATATTTTTTATTAAGAGGAACTATTGTGGATATAAGTGAACATAACTTAAAAACATAGAAGAGGTACAACTGAGTAGACTTAAGTCATTAAATGTTGAGAATGATATTGTTCTGTTATTTCTATTGTTTCAAATGAGGATGATTGAAACTGATGTAGTAGATGCTGAAAAATCCTCCAAAAATCCACCAAGATCTATCACACCAAAAAAATGACAATCACAAAACACAGTCATTTTATTCAGGGGCGGCTGTGGTTCAGTTGGTAGAGCGGGTCGTCCAATGACTGAAGGGTCAGAGGTTCTCATCCCTGCTATGGCTGTCTACATGTCCAAGTGTCCTTGGGTAAAGACACTGAACCCAGTAGGACCAGTCCCAGTAGAACTGACAGAACCTTAGAATACTAAGTTAATAAGTAATGTTTTAATTTAAGTATATTTTAATAAAACTCTAAATATTAAGTCCTGGAAACTAAGTTTCATCAAGTTAAAATAATTGAGACAATCGATTGCCTTAATTTTCTTAAGTTCTGCTAACTTATTCGGGTTTACAGTGTGATGGTGGTAAACTACATTTGTATCCTGGGGCAGACTGACTTAAGTGTGTCTACCAATTCACACCTACAGCCCCTCTGACCACCACTGAACATTCATACACCAGTGTGAGTGACACTGGAGGGTCTTCTCCACTATTATAACAGACAAACTAGACTCTTCGGTTATTGGACTTTTTGGACTTTAGCTCTGGAGCCATGAACACCCTATGAGATCATACTGGGGGAAATTTTGCCCCTGAATCAACATGAGTTTGACACCCTTGCCTTAATCCATCTGGAATACATTTTAAATGACGTTAACCATTATTACACATCATCAGTTTCAACTTAAAAATGGTAGAACGTGTCTTGCAGAACATTTTTAGATTATATCAGAGGTCTGATTGGTGGCAGCATCTGCCACCTTTGAACAACAATAGAAGTAGAACCAGAAATACTTGACAAATTGGAGTGTACTGTTGTATATGGACAAAAAAATACAAACTTTTTAGAAGAACAAATCTTATTGGTAAGTCTCACTACCATTATGTTTTAGAGGAATTCTACTTTAACCGGCAGATTTATTAATTGCATTGTTTTGAGGTCATGCTACAGATCATGATGTGACACCGTCTACTGACTTTACCTTGTACTTTATCGTTCATCTGGATGTGCAGATGAGACATCCTCACCCCAGGGTTCAGACACATATTTAAATAAAACTGTTTATCTCCTTTAACAATGTGTGAATGTGCATCAGGTGCAATGTCTTTGCCCTCCTGAGACCCAGGACTCTACAATATTCTGCCTTTTTTGGATGAAAAAATGGCTTGAGTGGAAAAGAAAAACATGATGCAATGTTTGTTTTTCATTTAGTTTCTTTCTTTTCTTTTAAATACAGTCAGTGGATAGGTATTTTGTTTTCAACTCAAATAGTGAGACTGTTGTGGTAGTTCCTCAGTAAAAATTTTGTCAATATTTAACCATTCCTAAGTGAGTTATCACCATTTATTGCAAAATTATCCCCCTTGTTTTGTTTTTTAGTGAAAAATCATCTATTTTTCTATATTTCATTCATTGATTATGTAGAGAAAACTACATAATCAATGAATGAAGCTGAAGAGCTGAACAATAAATCCAACTGTTATTTTTTCAGAAATAGTGAAAACTGAAGAAAAAAAGGACTTTTTTCAGATAAATATATCATTAACTGATCATAAACTGTTTCTCCATCCACTGTCATATATGAAATCCTGTAAGTTTTACTGGTGAATCAATGTCATAGAAGATGACAGTGTTTCCATGGTAACGACAGAGCCTCTGAATGTCCAAATGGTATTGTATCTGATGATCATGAAAAGATGAAAAAACATATTTTACACCAATTGTTCACATGGATTGATAGGATTAATGGATCAATAGGTATTAAACTGTTTAAATCAACAGATGGTTTTGGTTGATGGTGAACGTTTGCGTTTTTATAAGTTAATAAAGCTATGGAACTCAACAATTCTACATTTTTCAATCAAGTGTTTGGATTTTTGTCTTTTTCCAGTTGTTCTTGCCATTTCCACAAGCACCTCTGGTTTAATAGATGCCAGTACCTCCCTGTTTAATAATCTTTGGGTTGTTTTTAGGCTATATATATATATTTTATTTTTTTTACACTATATAAAAAATCATGCTGAGATACATTCCCACCATCTGATATTTATATTGCATTTATAACTGGGTTCTTCACTTTTTCATATTTAGTAATCTATTTTCATTCTATCCAATAAATTCTTGCAGCCAGTCTTCTGACTCTTCAGTCTTTCCTCAACTTTTCACTGAAAAATCTCCCAGTTATTCTTTGAAAAGTTACCAACAAATACATTCACATCTGTATAAATTCAGTCAATTAACCCATAAAGACCCAGTGCAACTTTTGTGGCAGTTCTATAATGAATTTTTTCTTTCTATTCAATCTTTCAAAGTAATTTTATCACCCTTTTTTTCAATATTATCCTCTATATATTGCAGTTTCTCAGTGAAAATCAAGTATTTTCCTATATTAAATTTACAGTTCATGTACTTTAATTCCCATTCTGATATAACAGTTGAAGGTTATATCAAAAACAGTGAAAAAAGACATTTACAGGAATATATATTAACTGAATGTAAAAAGTATAGTATATAGTATATCCTAAAACAGTCATGTATCCACTTATGAGTTTTACTGTTGAATCAATGTCGTAGAAGATGAGAGTGTTTCCATGGTAACTATGGAACCTCTGATCATCATATCTGATGACCATGAAAATATGAATAACTGCATTTTACACCAATTACTGACATGGATTGATAGGATTAATGGACCAACAGGTATTAAACATGTACATCAGTAGATGGTTTGGCTGTTTGGGTCTTTATGGGTTGAGCGAGTTTTAAAGATAACGCCGTATTAAAAAAAAAAAAAAAAAATCACATTCCAACTGGCCTCTTTGACTCATGACGTCAACATTAATGTGAGCGACCATTATTTTAAACACGCAATTCATCAAATATCCCTTGTGCATCCATATTGTATACAGATGATTTGTGATGCATTACATTGACATTGCAGTCTTTTACTTTGAACTGGTGCATTTTGTAATTAGACATAGTGCCTTTTTAATCTTTTTAAAAATGTTTTCTCTCTCTGATGAAGCTTTAATCTGCGCCACATGTCCAAACGCTTAAAAATCAGATCAATTACCAAGTCACATTCATACAAGTCACATTTTTCTGGCACTTCCTGTGTTACACCAAATTAAATTCAGCATCTGTCTATTACGAGGGTGGATGGAGTAAAGTGTGTGTGGCTACCACGATGCATGTATGTCCACATGTGTACTGTATGGATGAGGGCATGTGTGTGTGAGACAGAGGAAGAGAAAGAGAGTGCGTGTATTTCTGTGTCTGTGAGTGTGTAATTAAAACAAGTGATTTTTTTTTTTACACACAGATTATCCCTCTATCCCAGCTGGTCAGAGTTGGATTTGACCACCCCGACAACCAGAGAGAGGAAATCTCTTCGAGGCTAAATCCAAATTGGCACCCTTGATGATTTTTTTCTAAAAATGTGGGAGTGCTCCACTATTAACTTCAAATCTGCACTAAACTCTAACCAAGACCACATATCTTCATGAATCCGTCAGAAAACACACATAGGCATTTGTTTTCCAGCATCTCACAATTGGATTTTTACTTTTGTCTTTGTCCGTTTGTCTGTCTGTGATTTCACATCGCTGAAGTTTTGTGTCTGGTAGTGATTCAGTCATTTACTGTGAATGTGGGTTTGTGTTCGCATTAAAAACACATTCATGTTCCAAAGGACGAAACACTCACAAGGACACACAACCACGGAGATGCAGATGCACATCTGTCCTGCTTTTTTTTTATACTCATGGACTCAGAGAGAGATTTATTTAACAGCGTTCTGCCTTTTAATCAGGTCAAATCAGCTAACTGGTTCCTCATGTGAAAGACTGCACAGCTTTGACATTTGACAGATTTTTTTTCTCCCTATATTACAAGTACAAATATTAGAAAAAATAACTAAATAAAATTATATATATATATATATATATATATATATATATATATGTATATATATATATATGTATGTATGTGTGTGTGTGCGTTTGTGGTTTTTTTGTGAATTTTAGCATGTTTTGTAAATTTTCTCCACATTTTTTGTGTTTCTTCATGTATTTTTGTGCATTTTGTGGGAAATTGTAGTACAAAAAAAAAAAATCCCAATGCGAAGCAACCCTGTGATTAATCTGATTAAAATTTTTAATCATTTGACAGCCTTGAAAAAAAACCCGTTAAATTAGGTAGAGATAATTACTGTGACTTTTTTGGGGTATGTTGCATATTTGCAACAGTAGGCATCAAGGGTTTAACAATAGAATGTATATATGTGAGACAAGGCAGGTGAGCCAGTACTGATGGCAATATATTGTATGTAAGCTATGGGGTGTGGTGGCGTCAAAGTCCACTCAGACAACCTCTTCCACAACTTAAGTCATGTTCAGATTTTCAAACCAATACTAATATTTATTTTCAATTTTTTTTTTTGGACACAAAATGTCGCTGAACTTAGACCTGACCAACTAAAGTAACAGCAGAATAACACTGCCCCCACAGCCTTTTACTGTAGGTACTAGGCATGATGGGTCATCATTCCATCATTTTGGAGAAGGGTCAGTCTAGACTCTAGACTAAGTCCAGACTAAGTAGACTAAGTTGTATTCCATTTTTAATTATTGCGCATTTGCATGAGAGATGAGAGGATGTCATTTAATCTGTGCTGTATGTTGTGCATATGGAACATTTGACAATAAAGATGACTTTGACTTTGAAAAAATAAAAAATAAATAATCCAATACATCATCATCTTTGGCAGAATTTCTGTGCTCGTACTAATCTCATTATACGTACTCATTTTTAATACTTGAAATTAGAAATACCACATGTAGCCCCTTTAAATTGTAAACAACAAATGATACTTATGGAAATAATTAATGATATAGACTGACATGGGTGAAAATATTTAGTTGACATCAACCAGTTGACCCACTAAACCTAAACCTATGTCCAATAATACAAACTTTATCGAGAACTGGAAAAACCCACAAATATGGAAAAATGTTTAGAACAGTTTAATAAAGAAATCAGTCAAATGACCAACCTTACTGTAATACAGAGGTTCTGAAGGGAAGTCTCTTATAAAAATTAACACAGTAGATTATTTGTTCGTTCTTGTTATGGCCGTCATGTGAGTCACTGAAATGTTTTTTTTTTTTCATTATAAATATGTTACAAAAAATAGGTAAAAATAAGTTTTACATATACGATACAGTCCCAAAGCACTATGACCGAATGAGCTTTCGGTGCATTCTCGCTCGTTCACTCGACTTCCATCAGATCAAACTAAATGGTCAAAAGAGATTCTGAGGAGTGTGCGAACTATAAACAAAATCAGGCACATAGTTCAGGGATAATGAATTCAAACACAGCCCTGCAGTTACACATACTATTTGATAAAATATATGTAAATTGTACCTGTTCACACGATTAATTGAACAGTTATTAGCTTCACGCAGCATTTGTGTTAGCATATGTGGGATAGTATTGCTCAGTAGTAGTTAAACAACCCATTAGACATGTATTAGCTTTCAAATTTATCTTGTATTAATTCAAATGGGAATAACATCTAATATTTGCAGCTTAAGTTTATATCATAGGAGGCCAACATCTGACATGGGAAACAAACTGACACCTTAATGTATTAGTTATTTAATATCTTTGCTACCAGTTTCTATCAAAACCTGCAGGACTTTTTTGTTCACACGTGCATATTTTTCTTACATATTCTGTTGTATTTTTGACACAAAGAGATTATATTCACACAGCAGCCATTTTCATTTCCCATCATGCTCACGTTGGGAAGCTCAATTTTTGGTGAGAAAAAGGATAATGTAACACAGTGGCATTGGAGTCGACAAAACAATCATTTCATTGCCATTTTAAGACCAAAGAGATAACCTGGTGTTTCTTTAAAACCTGGAATTTGAAAAGAAAGAGGGAAAAAGTCATGAACTGATGTAACTTTTCCTTTTCAAATTAAAAGTGAATTCACGTATCAATCAAATCATTTGTCTTTTTAGTATTGAATGAAAAAAAAAAAAAATTATGCAAAATAATCAAGAAAATTACAAAATGGATATACTAATAAAGACATTTTGAAAAATGAAACACAAATGATGAAAAAAAAACCATGATGATAAACAGAATGACTAAAGGGTTTGTGCAAATTATTAAAAAAAATAAATTAAACCCAACGAAAAAATAAATAAATTTGTAAACAGTATGAGATTGTAACATTGGTTAAGTGGTTGACTTCTATGCTTGTCTGTTATCTGTTGCACATATAAAATATGTGATAAAATATGTTATATTTGTCCATTTTTACAGTTTCCAGTGACTTGTCATATTTTCTACATTTATGACTAAACACAGCAGTGTGACAATATTTTTTTGACCAAACCATTTATGTTTCACATCATGAAAATGGAAAATTCTATGTGAATGTGTTTTATATAAAATGAAGAAGCTGCTTTTCATCTTTGTTTTTTCTGTCCAAAATGATTATTTTTCAGGAAAATTGCAAATATGTATATTCCAAACAAGTGTATGGAGTTAACACATGCAGTCACAGATCATTTTTAATACTTTTCATTGGTTAAATATTTCTAAAACCATCAGATCAGTGTGACAATAGAATCAATAGAATCATTTTCATATAAAATAAATAAATAATTAAATAAATAAAGACCAAAAATGGACTTGCTTGTTTGGCCATTTTATTTTTTACTGTAAAGTTTCATGCTGACATATGTCCTTTTAGTCATTAAAATAAGGACATTTAGATCCAGATTAATAATGAAATAAAGCTAATTATTACTTGATATATAAAAATTCATTTGGGCACTTAAATGTTATGTATTTTAAACTGGTAGATGTGGATACGAGTTCTTCCATTTATTTTATTTTTGTCTGATGGAGGCTGTTACTGTCAATTTTCAACACAGGATAAGCGCGGCATAAAACATTGCATATTTCCTCAGGTTTTGCTCAAATCTATAAAGTGAATCTCTCTGACCATGAGTAGTTTTGAGCTGTTTTTCTCTGCTGTAAACAAAACGAAAACTCTGCACAACCCACACATTCGAATCTCAAAGAAAAGTTTCCTCATAGTTTTCCCCGAGTTCAGAGTCTCTAGATATGGACCTGACGACCTCGGACAGGTTACTGTCTACTCTCGTCACACTGTCATATGATGGTGGCGAGGACATGACTACATCCTCCACAGTCTGTGCGTCCTCACCCATTCCCACAAGCCCGTAGTGCTGGATCATGGAGGCGATAAGCCCCTCTGTCTCTGGAGCATTCTCCACATCCACCACCGTTTCAAAGTTGATTTGTCGGTAGAGGTACGACGCTTGCTTCATTTGCCGCTTCACCAAATGCCGTCTGTAACACCTCTGGATGATGATCGCAGACACTTCCTCAAGTTTGCGGCGCAGCGTTGAAGTTATAGGTTCGTGGGAAATCTTGGAGGGGTTTGTCATCATGAACTTCTCCTCCATTTGCTGTTTAAGCGCGTCCATTTCACCCGACTCGCCCAGAACGCGCTTTGTGAAGGCAAACAAGATGTCCAGGCAGTGGATCCTGTCCCCGCTCACCATGGGGAGGTCCATGGAGATCAGTTTGATCTTGTTGGGCTTGGCGATGCGGAGCGGCTCCGAAAGAGTGTCGGCAAAGATCGACAGCATTGAAAACTCAATGAACTGGGTCGCCTCAGAATCAAACTTCTCCCAAACTTCATAAAACATCTCGAAGTCGTCCTCGCTCAGTGGCTCGGTACTCTCCTCTGTGGCAACGCTGAAGTTCTCCAGAATGATAGCTATGTACATATTAACCACAATGAGGAAAGAAATGATTATGTAACTGACAAAAAAAGCAATGCCCACTGAGGGGCTGCCACAGTTTCCCCGGGTGTTGGTGCCAGTATTGACAAAGTTAAGGTCACACTCGTCAGGGGAGCTGGCCATTATGGGGCTCAGGAGGTTGTCCCAGCCTGCCGAGGTGCTGATTTGGAAAAGACAGATCATACTATTCCCAAAGGTCTCAAAGTTAAACATGTCATCCACCCCGTCCTGTTTTTTCACGTAGGCGAAGTTTGCCATCCCGAAGATCGCGTAGATGAACATGACGAGGAACAGCAGGAGGCCGATGTTGAACAGCGCCGGCATGGACATCATTAAGGCAAACAGTAAAGTCCTTATTCCTTTGGCTGCACGTATGAGTCGGAGAACACGTCCTATCCTCGCAAGTCTGATGACTCGAAACAGAGTGGGAGACACAAAGTACTTCTCGATGATGTCTGCGAGAACAATGCCTGAAAGGAAAGGGAAGAGAAAACCAGGGTTAGGGTTAGAAGACCAGGACCATCCAGAAGGAAAAGGATCAGCGGAGCGAGAGCTGAGCCACATGGTGGACTTCAGGGGCTGTTTTTGTACTACTATGAAAAAGGATCTCATGGTATTTTGCTCTCAGGGTTTGTGTGGGTGGTTGAGATGAAGTTTTGAAAAGTGCTTGAATTTTTGTTTTGGTGCTTGAAAGTACTAAAATATCCTTTAATCTTTAGTTGGTTCTTTTGTCTTTTTCAACTTAACTCCTTTCATCAGGTTAATTTAGATCTGAGCAAATCACAGTACTGAACAATAAATAAATAAAAACACAAATGACTCGATAACAATAATAAAAGCATGTTTTTTTTCCCTCTAAATCATCCAGCCTATTTATAGCTGTTTTCATATATTATAATGTGTGTATTAGATTACAAATATGATCATTTAAACTCATAATAATACCAACACCAAATGCACTGTCACTTTATCCACCTGTTGAAAAAGATCACACTGTTAATTACACTATTTCCAAAGAGCTATAATTGGTACTTTTATACCTCACTCAAATCCACTGGTTTTGTCCACATTTGTATATTGTTAAATGTTACATTTTCAAACTTTATCTTACTTGTTAATTTATTTTATTCCATTTTATTTAATTGTATTTTTTACTGTGTGATTCTTACCTATTTCATGTGCAACATAAACATCAAACCACTGAAGTAAATTCCTATTATTATTTACAGGGTAATAAACATGATTCTGATAATTAGTTAATGTTGTCTTTTATTTCCAGCTTATTTTACCTCTAACAAGTACTGCCGTTTATAACCAAACAAGGACACTATTATATTTTAATTAAGCCAGTCCTGTTTAATACAGTTATTATTTAATCCTTAAGTCAAACATTTTCACCCCTCATTCATGACATTCCTATTCTAGGGATAGGAGGGGTGATGATTGACTGGCTGGAATAATGTTGCATGGATTCATTTGATCGACTATGTTTTTGCAATTACAGAGCTAGCCTCAGGCTGTGACTATACCAGATTTGTTTTTAGAGGACACAGAACACACAACTAGTGGACTGAATGTCACTAGCACACAGGATTAAAACTGTTTTTAGCACCTTAAATACTTGATACTGAGCATGACATAATTTATGAAACAGGAGCTACACTGTAAAAAATGACTAGAATTAACAGTGAAAGGTTGTAAAATTGCAACATAAAAAAAGCTAAGTGAAAACCCAATGAAAAGTTACCTTTTTTTAAAGAAGATTTTTGTGCTAACGATTAAATAAAACGTAGGTGCAGTTTTTCCGGTAATAATATGTGAACAAAACAATATTTGGTAACACTTTATAATACCTACAAACAATTGACTATGTATTAACCATTTATTACCCATTTATAAATGGTTGTTCATTATGTATTAACCATTTGTTACCTATTTGTTAATGTCTTGTAAAATCTAATTTTACATTTACACTAGTATGAACCTTTACAAGACATTAACAAATAGGTAGCAAATGGTTAATACATAATGAACAACCCATTTATAAATGGGAAATAAATGGTTAATACATAGTCAATTGTGTGTAGGTATTATGAAGTGTTACCCAATATTTGTTTGTAGAAATTATGTATTTCTATTGTTTGGTGAAAATAAAACTTAAAAAAAAAAACTGTGGTCCTACTTAAATGTTAAAATAACATTACTTCTTTAAAAAAATCATAAGGTAATAAAGAAGTAAACATTTAACAATTTAATATTTTAAATATATAAAATAATAGGCGGCTGTGGTTCAGTTGATAGAGCAGGTCATCCAGAAACCAAATGGTTGGCAGTTCAAATCCTTGCTCTGACTGACATGTTGAAGTGTTCTTGCAAAACTCTGAAGACACTGAACCTTAAATGTCTTCTAGTTTAGTTGTGGTGAATTTATAAAACACAGTGGGCACCATGCAGATCTACATGTAAGGTTCAGTCCATTTACTGTTTAATGTTAAATATACATGTTTAAATTATTATCTACATGTTACTCTATAAATATGTTTACGGTTTGATGTGTTTTTACAGTACAGGATGTTTTTACAGTGTAGAAACATGTCTTCAAAACCAAAGGAAATGAATCACTTATTTTAATTATATATCTCTTACTAATACATACTGGTCAGTGTGTAATTTTAAAATGTTAATTAATATTCTGTAGTTTTTTTTAGTGTCAAAATAACTATGAATGGAGTGTGACTGAGTAAATGCAGTTATCTTTACTTACCCACAATAGAGAGAATTATCACCACAAAATCAAAGATATTCCATGCAACTGTGAAGAAGTAACACCGGAGAGCGAAGATCTTAATGAGGCATTCAGTGGTGAAGATGACGATGAAGACCAGGTTGACTTTGTTGAGGATGGACTCCATTCGCTGCGACTGTTCATCAGTCTCTACCATCATCGTCACCATGTTGACGATGATGAGCATCATGATCATAATATCGAAGGCTTGCTTGGACACCAGGTCAAAGAAGAAGGCCTGAAGAATGTTCTACGGTCGACAAACACAGAACAGCATCGTTACAAATGTACAAATTAACCCTTTGATTCATGAATTATGAGAGCCTTCATCAAGATTTTTTTCCTAAGTGTTTTTGTTCCACTTTAGGCCTGAAAAAAAGCAATGTGATTGAAATCTTTTTAATGAACCTATTTTTTATGGAGTTACAAAAATGTCCACTCAGCTGGAAAACCTGTTTAAACTTTGAAGCAAAGGAATGCAATATTGAAACACTATGAAATTAATTTTTTGGTAACACTTTATAATACCTACACACAATTGACTATGTATTAACCATTTATTACCCATTTATAAATGGTTGTTCATTATGTATTAACCATTTGTTACCTATTTGTTAATGTCTTGTAAAGGTTTATACTAGTGTCTTCCAAAGATAAATGTAAAATTTGATTATTTTTAACCAACAGGTGTAAAGTTTGTATATCTGCTTTACAGGTAAACAAAGAGACAGTTGCAAACACTGCACCTGTTGGTTAAAAATAATCTAATTTTACATTTACACTAGTATGAACCTTTACAAAACATTAACAAATAGGCAACCAGTGATTAATAGATAATGAATAACCCATTTATAAATGGGTAATAAATGGTTAATACATAGTCAATTGTGTGTAGGTATTATAAAGTGTTACCCATTTTTTTTAATGCAATCTTTGTTTAAGAAGACTTAATTACAGTCTAATAACAACAAGTAATTGATTGACAGGTAAACATGTTAGTACAGATCAGGTATTAAGAACAGACCAGTTACAGTAATGATATGAACTGACTGATATGAAACTAAAACAACAAAAGCCATGAATATACAAGAGAACAACTGTCTACCAGAGTGACCAGTGTACATTAAAGTGTTCAAATGCAGCCTGTAATAAGCATTTATAAATGAGGTACAGTATTTATGAGTTTAAATGATTTTACCGTGGGTCTTGGTATTGGTTTTTGTGGCTTTTTTGTTCCTAACTTCTTCATTGCATTATAGTACTTCTTCTGTTCTTCAGTCATGAAGATATCTTGTCCACCTAAGTATAGACAAAAACATTACAATTATTATTAAAGAAAAATACAATTTATGCTATTGAGTGTGTGAAAGGATTTAAAAGTTTAACGATGCACTTTGGGCTTGTGTGGTTTTGGTGAAGATTTTGTTTGTTTGTTTTGTTCATATTAGTTACAGTAACATCATTAACAAGTGGTTCCAGGCACAATGAAGCCCGCCCCTCACATGCATTACATCTTATTTTGGCATCGATCCCGCTGCTGTCATTATTTCCATGTGTGTGCTCATGTCAGCAAATCAATTGCCTCTATGCATGTGTCAGGTTTGAAGTACCGGTAAATGTAAAATACAAAATTGACATCTATTATAAATGTAAAAGGGAGAAAAATTATTTTAAAAATTCAGAAAAAAAATTCAACTGTGACCTATTTTCCCCCAAATTTTACTACATCTATGCTGAGTCACAGGCAATTTATAAACCCAATTTGGTATCTATTGAACCAAAAGTTTTGCTGCGAAAAACATGTGAATTTGTGCTCATCATAAATGAACTGGAAAAAAAGATCCTAAAAAAAGTTCCCAAAATGTCATCTGGGTCACTGACAATCTATAACTCAATTTGGTATAAATTCAACCAAATGTTTTTTCTGCTACAAACATTTGAAATTTCACCCATTATTAAGTTAATGGGGAAAAAATATTTCAAAAATTCATAAAAAGTTTGAACCGTGACCTACTGTTTCCAAAATATAATCAGATCTATTCTGGGTCACTGGCAATCTATAAACCCAATTTAGTATGAATTAAATAAATAGTTTGGCTCTTAGAGTGGTAATAAGCTAATGAAGCTTGTGATCACCAACAGCCATGATAAGAACCACAACACTATTATCATTATTATTATGATTATTATTATTATGATTATGATTATTATTATTATTATTATTATTATTATTATTATTATTATTATTATTATTATTATTATTATTATTATTATTATTATTATTGACTTTCTCTCTTCTGCTTCAATAGTTTCCAACACTAGATGGTTAAAAATCCCAGCACAAAACAGACTAACAGTTATATTATACACAAGAACACATTTAATGATAATGACCTGTGGATGCAGGGCTGATGTTATAGGTGTAAATACTTATCTTTCTTTTCTGTTGATTGAAATTGTCAATAATGACTCCGATGAAGAGATTGAGAGTGAAGAAGGAGCCGAATATGATGAAGACGACAAAATACAGGTACATATATAGATTGATTTCTCTGATGGGCTGCTCCTCCACCTGGAAACGCACAGTTTTACAAGTTAGCGGCTTCTTTTTAACTGTAACATTTAAACTCTGATGGTAAAATATGCACTTACGCCTCTTGAATCAACAGCTGCATGCATTATCTCCATCCATCCTTTAAATGTAGCCTGGAATAAAACACAATATTAGACAATATAGGTTCAATATAGGATTAGGTTTGACACTGAAATGACACTACATGTTGATGTTGTAATGTTTAAAAATGAGGGATGTCAAATTATGCATTTTTTAAAATCAGATTAATCACAGGTTGCTTTGGATTAATTTTGATTAATCATCATCAAAACACTTCATGTTGGTTGACTGTTTTGTCTGGAGGGGGTTGCTCAAATTTCATACAAAATACACTTAAACACAAAAAATGCAGAGAAAAACATATACAAAACATGCTAAAAATCACTAAAATTCCACGCCCGCAGACACATACACACAAAAGCAATGAAAAATTCCAGACATATTCAAAAACTCTTCGAAAATAGAGAAAAAAAACATACCAAAAAAGGCAATAAAATATCCAAAAATTATGTTTAACAAAATACCTTGAAATAAAACAACGATAAACAACTGTTCCATTTAATTGTATTACATTTTTTAAATCAGATTAATCATGATGATGGATTAGTTTGCCTTAATGCATTCATTTTGATAGTCCTACTAAAAATACCTGATGACAAACAAAACATTGAAAATTATTAAGACAGTATTCTTATAAAAATTCTTTCAACAGTGTCACTATTTTGTGCTAAACCCAATCATTTTATTAAAAAAAATATATAATCCCTTTTGTACTTGAATTGTACACAGTATATAAAATAAAAATGAAGATTATATTGTTATAATAATGAATTACACTATGTTCAGACTGCAGGCAAATGTGGCCCAAATCCAATTCTTTTGTCCATATGTGACCTGTATCTGATCTGTTAAAGACAGGTTGAACAGCACAAATCCAATTTTTTTTCAAATCTGACCCAGGCCACTTTCATATGTCGTTCTAAATCCGATACGAACAAGTGTCCCAGTTCTGCATCCTAGGAGAAGAAGCGGCAGGAAAAATGGATTCCATAAACACATGGTCATGGATTACATCAGGATGTCACTTCAGGGATGCATTTAAGGGTGTAAGAATATATCAGTTTTGTAGTATATCATTATGTTTAATTTCACAATACTGTATCGATGTTAAAAAGTACTGTATTGATGTTTTAGGTGTTTATTCAAATGTTGACATGGTGAGGTTTCCTTTTCTTTTTTGTTTTATTTTTTGTTCCATTTTTGGTTTAATTACATTTTTGCAGGAAATAATCTTTTTAAAATAGAAAAATAAATATTGACTTGTTAACGGTATCGTGATATATGATGGTATATCATATCGTGAGCCTCGGTTGGCGGTTTGTGTCCTGGCTCTGGCAGATAGCCGTTGTTGGCTGATGCACCCTTGAGCAAGGCACTGAACCTCCCCCTTCATCAGCCCATTGCTGATGCTCCTACAGTAGTTGCTAGTGATGTGTTTAATGCAGAGGACACATTTCAGTGTGTGTAATACATGTTAACTTGTATAAACTTGCTGATAATTAAGACTATTCTAGCCAATACACAGCCCTAGTAGCATTCAGTTCACACACAAAACTGATGTAAATGACCTGAGAGAGGAAAGGATGGGTGGGGGGTTGTACTGCACACCTCCAGTTTGAGATCCCAGGTGTAAAAGCAGATAGAAATGACCATATCATTGCTGTTTGTGATTGTGTCTAAGTTTTTGAGCAGGTTCTAATCAGGACCTTAAGAACCATTGCTGTTTAAAAGCTGATATAAATGAGCAGCTTTTATCTGCAGACTATTTCTGGCTGCAAATGAAAGACGTGAGTGAGTGAACTCAAGAGAGGAACAGAACAAAGAGTGGAAAACAGCTTGTTGCTTTGTGAGATACTGTGAGTGTGGAAAAAGCGAACATGACGAACAGGCAGAGGCGTTAACAGAAGACAGCAGCACACTTCAGCAGACGCTCAGCAGAGACCAACTGAAAGCAGACAAGGCTCACCACTTGTAGAAGGGAGAGGTATCCAAGGCCAACGTTGTCGAAGTTGACCTTGACTTTTGTCCAGTAGAACTGGGTGTCGTTCATGCCCAGGCATTGTGTCTTGTTGTTGACCATGGACACACTGTGGATGAAGCCCGTTCTGTTGACGCACTTTCCAAATTTACCGGCAAACAGGTTGACTCCCATTATGCTGAAGATGAGCCAGAAGATAAGACAGACGAGCAGCACGTTCATGATGGAGGGGATGGCTCCGATGAGAGCATTTACAACCACCTGACAAGACCAGAAATGAGTGTCAGTCTTTGAATCACTGTCATGGAAAGTTCATGGAAAGTCTTTTTTTTTTTTTTATTTGTTGCGTGTTTTAAAAATCATCTATAGACATTTGTGTTGAAGCAGAGATTTTCAATCCAAACTCAATCAGGGCAGCTACAATTGATATAATTTAATATACTTACTATATTTAATTACATTTAAAATTTATTTTACATTGTACATTACTTTGTGACTGTTTATGAAAAATGCTCTATCAATAACATGTACTTATTTAAGTGAAGTTTGACAAAATCAAAACCTCCTCAATTACATAGTTAGTTTAATGAATTATAAAATGAAAAGAATATCTATCTATCTATCTATCTATCTATCTTCCATTCATACTTTCTTACTTCCATCCATCCATCCTTAATTATTGTATGTAATTGTGTCCTTACTTTGACCTCTTTTGTCATTTTATTCATTGACTGAGATTATCTGTTTAACTGTTCTTCAATCATTTCCTTATTCTCATGTGTGGAAAATCTTGATAAAGGTGTTGAAAGGTTCTACAAGATTATTATTATTATTGTTCTTACTACTATTAGCAAGATTTATATCCAGACAGTTGCTAAAACAGCAGGATTATAGACAACAAGACACAATTGTGAACTTCAGTAAAGGCTGTTTGCATGTCAAATAATTTTTTGATGGTTATAAATGTCATAAATTAAATCCTTCTCTTGCAAATTGTTGCAGCTATTTTTCACTTTTCAAAAAAAATCTCCATGTCTTTCATTCAATCACCTTCAGAGTTTTCACATTTGTGAAGGATTTAAGGTTTTTCTTTCTGTGTCAGAACATGAACTAAAAGCCTTTCACAATAATTACATAACCACCATATCACAAATACATGAAATAATCAATATTATGTTATGCAACTGTCATAATCATCACTATTCACCTCTAGAAAAGGTTTGGTGAAACTACTGTACCAAATGACTTTTTGATTTTGTTAGTTTATGTTTATTACCCTGCCAAGGAACAGCAGCAAAGGAATGATGTTAGCAACTTAACTCAAAAAGTTATTGACTGATGTTGATACTGACACAAGGAACAAATGATTAAATTAATTAACTTTGGTGGTGATTTATGTTGGTGTGTGTGTGTGTGTGTGTGTGTGTGTGTGTGGGGCGGGGGTGGCAGAGTCTGCACTCTGAGTTTAAGTCATGTCATAAATGCCATGTTATTAACATTAAGCAAAAAGAAATATATGTATTTATATGCGTTTATAAATTCTATGCTTATAAATGTTTATTCAAGAGGTGAATTAACATAATTCAATTATGTACACAGTGGAATAAAGATAATATAATAGACAATAATATTGTTAGTCATACAATTATTTGTATGACAAATTATAACATCATAACAGCCTTATTAACTATAATTTCCAACTCAGTCTCCATTATCGTATATGAAAATAGCCAGAACAAAGTTATAAATCACCCTAATTCATACATGACTAATATTATCACAGGAACATCTGATATTTGTGAGGTATGGTAGGTAGTCTATGGTTGAAGTTTAATTTGACAGACAGGGCAGATTTACACAGGATTAAGATCACAGACAACCTCTGCAATTATTAAAGTTAAGCCGAGGTTTTACTAGTCCTGTGAGAACAGGATTTACCACGTCGACACAAATTCTGTTAATTATTTCTGACTCACCCTCATACCCTCGAATCTGGATAAAGCTCTCAGAGGCCTCAGCGCTCGGAGGGTCCTCAGGGACTTGATAGCAGCAAAGTCAGAATATCCAAGTGAGTTTGCGACCAGGCTTATCAGTGACACCTAAAAAAAAGGTAGAAAACGACATGAGCAGCTTTAAATTAATTCAACAAAAACAGTCGTTTAACTTAAGACCAGCATCATTTTATAACTGAACACATGAGATATTCCATTCCATTCAGTGATGTACATAGTTTTAATGTGTTAAAATAAAAACAAACACAATACGATATAAGTAAAACAACATTTAAAGAGCCATATTTAAGATTTCTTGTGTATTTTTGGGACATTCCACAGTTAGGAACACAGTTTGTGAGATTTTTAGGTTTAGATTATTTTTTAGAAGTGTTTTACAAAATTTAGACTTCCACTCTATTCTACATCCAAAACAGACAAAACAAAATGGTATTCCGCTGTTGAATGGCCCTTGGATGACAACTATGAATGAAAATGATATGAAATAAAGAAAGAAACAAAGAAATTCATGTTATGACTTGATGATGACAAAACACAGACCAGTATGCAAATATGCATAGTGTGCATGCATGCATACTTAACTATATATGCATAGAATATATGTATATATATCAAATAGAGTGAGTTTTATAAAGAATTTTAACAAATCTTTGCCAAATTTGCTTTCCAATTTCCACTTTTTTCAAGACAATGATCAAAACATTTTAGAACCAAAACGGTCCTAATAGTGTGTTTCTTTATAAAAGTCTATTTATAGATGTGTTTGTCCAATATATCTAAAGAAGATACTCAAAACCATTTCTGTATTCCAAAGATGTTTTTGGCTCCAAGAGAGTACAGACATAGAAATACAGCAGCAATATAACATAGAGTAAAGTACATTTCTTTATAAAAGGCAGACAGGCAGCTTTTCTAGTAAACACCCTTTAACATGTAAACAAAAACAGTTCGACCAGTAGAGTAGAGATGGTTGACAGATTCAAAATGTGCACTAGATCTTCTGTAGATAAACCTCAAGAGTACATGACACTGCAGTTGTTTCTGATATAAAAGCCAGGGTCTTGTTAAAAAAAAAAAAAAAAATCTGTTTTAAGCTGTAACACAAGAGAGTGGCTTTTCATATCACAACAGGAAGCACTTACGAGTGAAGAAACACAGAAGCATTTGTGATGCAGATGCCAGTTTCCAATCCCTGAAATCCCATACTCACCTGTGACCTGCTCACTACAACTTACCCTAACAATAGAGCGGTCTGTGGCGATCTGTGTAACAACAGGTGAAGAAAAAACCCAGTGATGTTCAGACCAAGGTTATAATAGTTTTGGATTTTGCATTATATTTTCTTTTTATTTAGTTTGGACTTTTTTCTCCAATTCAGTTATTCAATTATTTAGTTTTCAGAGGAGTTATGCTAGTTATTATTAATTATATATATAAATATATAAATGCTTAGTTTAAATTGTCACATTAGTTAAAGTTTTTTCATATCTTTTAGGTTTCTCACCGTCATATTTAAAGAACTCACCCCTCCCAAAAACATTATTTTTTAAATAAATAAGTATAAATGAATGAATGAATAAGTAAATAGATAAATAATTCATATACAGGACTATACATTTTACTTAGATTTATAAGAACAGAAGCAGTTTCAGTTAGTTATTTTTTCTTTTAATTACAGTTTTTATTTATGTCACTTAATGAAAATCATTTTCACTCCTAGTTTTCATCATTTCGCTAGTTTTCATTAATGATAATAACCTTGGTTCAGACCTGACCTCATTTTATAGAGACATGATGTTACTGAACCTACGCCTGAACCATCATAACACTGTCCTCACAGGATTATACTGTATGCACTAGGCATCATGGGTAATCACCTCAATAGCTGTATAGTTCTTATTACTACTTTTGGTTCATTTTTTTGGTCTATTTGCTTGTTTGTTTGTCTGTCAGTTTGTCAGCAACTTTAAGCAAAAAACAATTTGCATTAAACAAGTGTGAGGTGGTCCAGAATATATCCCATTAAAGTTTGGTCAATGTAGGTCAAAGGTCAAAGGCACAGTCACCCAAAAAATGTTTCACAATGATAAGAGATATGGCAAATCAGGTACGTTTGTGTGCCTGGCAACACTTGTTTTTCATATTGTTTGTTGTTCTGCTTTATGTTTATAAATGTACATGTTTCCTTGCACTTTATTCTTCAACCATAGAATGTACCCATTGTGAGATCAATCTAATCTAATCTAAGTAATCAGTGACTAATACTTAAAGAAATTATTGAACAATAAGTGTCAAGTATTTTAGGATAGATATGTTTAGATTAAGGAGGTTATTATTGTTATTATTAGGGAGAGAGTTTAGATGTTATAAGTCTTCTCATTAGTCTTACATTTAAATGTTTGGTTTATTTAATCAATCAATCAATCAATCAATCAATCACTTAAGCCTTGTAAAACAGTAACCTCTAATAAGGACATGTTCTGGTGTCCTATCCATTTTGCTCACTTTGGATTTATTTTATAAATAGCTGTGTGTCTATAGCAGTAAAATCCATATTAATGTCTGTAAAATCATTTTGGATCATGTCAAGTGATGCATGACAAATGCTAAGCATCTCTAAAACTGAACCTTTTAGTCTAATAATAATAATCATGTCTGTAACACTAAGTCTGGAACGCTTTGGATTAATAACAACATGATTTAGTCACTTATTTATGATAAGAATAATAATAACAAACATTTATAACAAAAACTTGCCCTCCTCATAGATTTGAAAGCTTGATATATTTAATGTATAAACAAACAAACGAACAAACAAATAAATAGTGTCTTTAACATATTCCAGGCAATAGAATTGACAATATGAGCAACAATGTAATTTTAGATTTTAAAAGTCAAACCTGATGATTTTGCTGTTTCCCAACATGATATTCAAATGAGTTCAGGTCAAAGGTCATGTTTGGTCAATATATGAAGCTGCATATGATTAGCTTTATGAATGTATATTGTAAAGTCAAATAAGTTAGCAGAACTAAACAAATGTAAGGCAATTGATTGCCTCAATTACTTCAAGTTTATGAAACTTAAAAATTAAAGTTTCAGGAACTTAAAATGTAGATGATTATTAAAGTATACTTAAATTAAAACATTACTTATTATTCTAAGGTTCTGTCAGTCCTACTGGGAGACTAAGTCAGAGTTCAGTGTCTTTGTCCAAGGACACGTGGACATGTGGACAGACAGAGCCGGGACACGAACTGCTGACCCTTCAGTCATTGGACGACCTGCTCTACCAACTGAACCACAGCTGCCCCTGAATAAAATAACTGTGTGTTGTGATTGTAATTTTTTTGGGTGAAATTGATATTGGTTGGTAAGTTAGGTTTTTTTTTTTCAATCATCCTTATTTTAAACAATAGAAATAACAGAACAAAATCATTCTCAGCATTTAATGACTTAATTCCACTCAGTTGTACCTCATATGTTGTTAAGTTATGTTCACTTATATCCACAATAGTTCCCCTTAATAAAAAAAAAATATTAGTTGGAAGTAGTTAAAAAGAAGAACATGCTACAGTAACTGAATACATTTAAGTTAGTAGTACTATTTCTGAAACCTTGAGTATTCACAACTGAATATATTTAATTATTCTGAACATTCAGGTTTATAGTGTACAAGTTGATAAAATTGCATACAAGCTTTGGTGTGATTTTTAGGAAATATTGCTGATGCAGGTGATGGCAAGATACTGAAGTTTATGTAGTTGAAGAATATTAATGTATGACATCATAAGATCAATCCTTGGAATCAAAAACACAGCTGATAAGTCTGTGAAAGTTGGCCAGGTAGGTACAAACCCTGAACCTTCTCATCTGTGTTATGCTGGAGTTTACTGACATTATACCTCAAATATGATGATTATCAATAAGTTAGCATTTACGCCTGACTATTGAGCCTCAATGACACAAAAACAAAAATGTTCCTTCTTGTTTCTGCCGTTCATCTGCTCTCACCTTTAGAGGTTTCACTGCTCTGGAGGATTTAAGGTCATTCTTTCTGTCACAACATGAGCTAAGCCTTTAACAATTATTATATAATCACTGTATCACAAATCCGTGAAATAATCAAGGTTATTTCACATAACTATGATAAGCATCTCAATTCACCCGCATAAAAAAGTTGTGTGAAACTAACAGAACATTTAATGTTTTCCATATAATGTTTCCAATGACTTATTCTGTGATTTTTTTAATACCCATTATGGTTTATTTTGATTTTGTTGGTTGAAAAGGTCACAATGGGATTAGTATATTATGTCATAAATACCATGTTATTAACAATGGTAAAACAAACAACAACAATATTTTATTTACTGTAAGTGTGTATGTTTAGAGTCCATGCTAATGCATTGAGGGGAATTAACAAAAAAGGTGTGTGAAACTAACAGAATATTACATATTTTATTATTTTTTCCACATAATGAACCAAATGAGTTTTGTTTCTATAATACTATAATACTACTCATGGTTTATTTTGATTTTGTTGGTTGATTTCACAATGAGATTTTCTATTTATCTGATGTCATGTCTACCATGTTATTCACAAAATGAAAAAAATAATATATTTAATTATATATATTTTAATTCTATGCTAATAAATATTTATTCATAAGATGAATAAGCTGCATAACCAGTGTCAAACTCGACCACATGAACTTTTTCTATTAAAACACAGTCCAATCTTTATGCTTCTATTAAACTGATATAATAGTTTTTATCAAATGAGAAACTCACTGCATCATTTAAAGAACTGGATGACTGTAATAACAATGAATATATAATAACTATCAAAGATTAGGATTAAGTGCTTCAGCAGTTTGTGCCAATTCCTGTAAAAGATCATTTCAAAAAGCTCAGAGACAACAATATATATATATATATTTCATGTCGTAAAGGAGCTGTGAAAAATTTGTTTAACCCTTGTGCGGTCCTTCGGGTCAAAGAGACCCGGTGGTTCACAAATGTACCTTTTTATACGTACTGTAGGATGCCATTGCTTACTACTGAAAACAGTAATATATCCTTGGGGGGTGGGGTGATGAGTCTATGGAACTGAACTTTGGAATCTGGGTTTTTAAGACCCGATTGTAGGACACAGCCAGTGTGCCTTTTACGAAGGACCGCACAAGGGTTAAACAGACACTCGAGTCAAAAATGTTTTACTCAATAAGTCACATAATGCAGATACATGAAGCACTTTCATGTCAATAATAAGACATTTAGGAAGTGAAGAATATCAGCTACAAAAAGAGGGGTTATTGTTCAGTTTGTGTGTTTACTATGAAAACTTATGAAGAAAAGTCACTGTTCACTTACATCCACGATTAGAAAGTCGAGCCAGCACCAGTAGTTGGTGAAATATTTCTTGAAGCCATATGCGATCCATTTAAGGAACATCTCCAGTACAAAGATGTAAGAAAAGACCTTATCGGCGTACTCCAACACCACCTTCACCACTTTTCTTTTCTCAATGTAAATGTCTTCAAATGCCTGCAGGAACGAGAGAGAATGAGAGCATAAATTTAAAATCATCAGCAGAATAAATGCATATATAGTTAGTTTTTACAGGCATATAGTATGTGTTTTTATTACAGACATTTACTGCTATAAATGAGAGAAAATATAGAGAAATAATAGTAAAAAAATATTTCTTTATGCACATATTGGTTAATATTAGACGTTTCTCTTCCTAATACTCTTTTAGCCACATATGCATGGCCTATATACGTCTGATATTTCCTGTATTTGATGTAAGGTTTTTTGTTTTTCTGTGTCGGTACTGGACTGTGTGTTTTGGTTTGTGACAAACGTTGCCTTCTAAAACTACTTTCATACTTTTTAAATTGTGGCTCTGGGACAAGTAAAGCAAGTTGAATTGGTTAATTTGAATTCAACTGAACTGGTAGAAGACATTTCACCTATGGGTTTTAAGTTTATTTACTATATGTATACTATAAAAATATTAGACAAAGTCCAAAGTGTGCAAAAACAATAGTTATGCAATCAAGTTCTAACTCCTGTGTGTATCATGTGACTAAAATAGACAGAAAAGAAAACATGGAATGTCTAAAAGCATTGTTTTTGTCAGTACAATACCATACATATTGACACAGGAACTGAAGTGATTTTGATTATTATCAAGAAAACAGATAGATATAGCTCTGTAATGAAATTACTATGAACTATTTTTGTTTTTATCATTATATTGTCCAAACAAATGTACCTTTAGTTGTACCAGGCATTAAAATGAACAAGAAATTGAAGAAAAAAAGGGTTGTCTCATCATTTTTTCAACTATGGCATGAATTGAAATGGAATCGGGTATAAAAGAAATGTTTAAATAAAAAATGTAATAAAATAAAAAGTCTATATATTCCAGTACTTCATTAATTTGTGTGTTTTCTCTGATGAATTCGATACCAAATGTCTAAACCAACCGCTCCTTTCTCTCTTGTTTTTTTTGTATTTTTATAAGGTAGGTGGTTGTACCAGAGCTCCGCTGCTGAGCAGGATCATGAAGATGATGAAGGTCTCGAACCAGCTGTGTTCAACAATCTGGTAGCAGGTCTTCCGGAGTCTCCACCAGAACTGACCCAGACCTTGGCTCGTGTCCACGTCACAGCACTGACAGTGACGTATACACACTGTACACAACATGAACACAACATACATGTAAACACGTTCAGGTCTGATTATCTGTACCTAAATTCTAATATAATTTTCAATTAAATTAACTTCATTTTCAGTTGTCCACATAAAAAAACCAACAACAAAATGCTATACATTTAACAAGATAAAAATTATATATAACCAAAAAAGGATTGGGCAGATGTTTTTTTAGTATACCCTGTACATCACATCAGAAACAACTCTGCAAACATTCAAACTATTTATTTTTTTCCATTATGCTCACATTCCTTTATAACAATACGCAAATAATTTTTTTAGTCAATTCAATGAAATGTCTAACTTATTAAAGACATAAATAAATCATTAAATTACTCACATAAATGATAAGTATGAATAATGTCACATTTTAAAGATTTTTTTTTACTTTGACATAGTATTCATTAACTTGAATTGATCACTAAGATTGAAGTTGAATCTAATCTAAATTTCAGTGATCGTGTCACATACATTCTGGGAAACATTCCTCCGGCTCCATATTGTTGTCGTCCACCTCTGATAGGTTGTCAACTTCTTCTCCAGGTTTCCTCAGATCCACCGTGCTGCCTTCAGACAGGCTGATCTTCTCCTGAAACAAACATGTCTCTGTTACAAACACATTACATTATAAGCTACTACCTGGTCGGAAATAACAAGAAAAACTTGGAAAAGAACGAGTGTGGGATCATTACAGGCATAACATTTTGAACACATTTTGCAACAGTTGCATGAATCCCAATGTAATGAAATAAGACGTGTTTTTAATAGTATGTGTCTTATGTTGCATCAGCTGTATTTAGGGTGGCCAGATGAGGTTGGCTGATGGTATCCACTGACATACATAGTCAATAACAAATATATGAATTTTCAAGCATGTCAAATTAATGTTATTGAAGTATTTAATTGTCTATTAATCAAATATCATTAATACAATTGCGGGCAATACACATACAAATGTTACTTTGGAATAGACCTAATATTGTTGAATGTGGAGACGTGGGAAGTTGAAAAATAATATGATAATATTCAAGCTGTACTTCAAATTTCTTCAAATCTTCATTAATTTATTAGAGCTAATCTCAATATTAGTCAAATGCTGCCACAGCAATGACAACAGTCACCAAACATGTGTTTTCACAATGATATGAGATCAAGGCAAATCAGGTAAAATGCAAGGGGGCGGGGTTTATTGTGCCTGGCAACACTTGTTGTTTAATAATATGTGCATTTATTTCTATACAGTGGTACTGAATTCTAATGTTTCCAATGTGATTTTTTTTTTTTTACTTGTATGTTCATTTCCCATTATTAAATGAATAATAAAGCAAGAAAATACATTATTTTTTTAAGACATTTTTCATGGTATTTCCTGAAAAACACTGCAGTCATGTACTAATAATGTGACTGATGAGATTGTATTTTTTCTCAATCCCTGAAGAGGAATCGTTATGGATTGTTATCAGGGCTGGACTGAGACAAAAAAAGAATAAAAAAAATCGTCTCATGTATTTTGATCTGTGACCGGCCCACCAGGTATGGAGCAGGGGCGGACTTGGGCAAAAAAAAGCAGCAAGGGAATTTATGCCTGACCAGCGCATATAAAACCATATTTGTCTGGCCTGTCACTCATGAAACTAGTGTAGCATATGTGTTATTACAAAGGTACAAAGGCTAATATGTATGTGTGAATACTATTAAAGGTCTGTGTAATGTAACAATAATTATATGGTAAAAGGCTAGTGACCACAAGACAAGGATCAGCTCAGACTGAACACTGAATTTAAAATTAGTACCATATTGAAAGTAAGACAAACAATTACATGTAACAAACAGTGCATCAGTGAATGACCGTTCATAACACTGGTACAGAAATTCAACTGAACACAGAATTCAAATCAATAATATTAGCTGTAATACTTACTCAAGATTCAGTCAATAATATATTTGTTCAATAAACAATACATCAATACACTAAAGTGATCAATATACCAGATTAACATGACATTATTGGATCACATTTGGAATAAATAATGTGCCATATTGTTCATCAAATTCAATCAAATTCATCAAATTCAGTCATTGTATCATAAATACTGAATAGTATCGGTACAAAACAACCCTTGTGCTCATCAGGGCCTCACAGCTGTGATGTCTTGCTATCAAGAAAAGGGAGGCATTCAATAGATGATAAAATTAGATATGAAATCCAATGAGAATTGAGGGAGGAGAAGTGATTTTAGTGAATTGTGGGCGATGCTGACGGACACCGATGCCGACGGACACCGATGCCGACGGACACCGACGGCGACCGACAGACGACGAATGAAGTGAAGGGGTTTGTTGTGGTGGGCACCACTTGGTTGTTGTTTTTCTTAGTGGCTGGACACCAGCCCACTAACCTAGCACCTAGGGGAGTGGGCTGTACTGGGACTTTTCCACACCTGGTTGTTATATGTTACTATCAGTTCTTTTACCACCTTAGATTTTTTTTGTGTGGAAACACCTTCCTACAGTAAAAGCACATGAACAAAAGCAAATATCAGTTTCCTAAATGATTAATGGGGACTATAACTGAACAATTATTATAAATGATGTTGAATAAATACTGGTGACTGAGGAGAACTTCAGGTAAAATCATCAAATGACACTGATTCTATCTTTATTAACACCCAATTTATCACTTGGTTTATGTTCAGTTATTTATATTTTTGCTGAAAGTCACCTTTCCTTCAGTTTTTTTTGTATTTCTAAAATAATAACCCTCTGAGATTCTATGTATGAACATCTATATAATCAGTGAATTAAATATAGAAAAATACCTTTTTTAACCCAAAGACACAAAAGAAGGAGGATGATATTATAATAAATAGTGATAAATCACATGACAAAAGATATATATAGAAAAATTTATTTAGTAATTGCCACAAAAGCACTGGGTCTTTTGTCAAGGGTCTGGTATCAAAATATCTCTCAAATGCACAAAAGGACATAGTACGAATCTAAATCTAAATGTTTAGTGTGTAGTTCATTGGGTTGGTTTTATCTGAGCACAAACAAAACTGCTGAGTCTTCATTCACTTGTATTCATCCTGGAAATACAAGTAAAGGTTTCACTCAAATGCATCAGCCTTCATGATTCAGCTTGGATCTGCCTTGCCTTTCAATCTCTTCTGAGCCTTAATACAATTCTGATGAGATTTCTGTGTGTTGTAACAGCAGCATATTTAGCGTGATTTATAGGACAGGAGTGCAGTTTCAATCCTATAAAGTGGTATGAGGTCTAATCCAGCATTAAAGAGCATCCATAAACCTGGAGACGGGATTATGAGCATCACCAGAAAAGAAGAGCAGATGAGACGATGAGCGCTGACGGTATTTTTATGTTGATATCTACATAATTAACGGCTTGAAACAAAGCCAGCGTTATGATCTGACATAAAGGGAAGTAAAAGTGACAAGATGATCAGTCAGTCAGTCTTGTGGTTTTTGTCATTTAGAATATAAAGTATGCTGTTCTTTACCGCTGAACAGCTGATGCTCTGTTAAACTGAAGCACGGCTGGAGCAGGGTTTATTATTTATTTCATTTCCTTTCCATTTTCCCCTCATACATAATTCTGCTGTGGTGTGGAGAGAGGAGCACAGCAGGGTGAGAGGACGACAGAGCGCCAGACTGCAGCCTGCAATGTTCAGCCTAGCCTGGCCCAGCCTGGCCTGGCCCTGCTCAGCTCTGTTAATCTGCTCTGCAAGGCCTGGATCCACATCTGGCCTGGCAGAAACAACAGCACCGATACACCCTCCACCTTCAACACACCCTCCACCTCAGTAACATCACACCCTCCACCTCTGACAAACCCTCCACCTTCAACACACCGTCCACTTAAGCATTTTCCGACAGTAAAACAAAGGTATCTGTTATTATTTTAGCAGTAACTGTATTGTTTATCAGGCTCTTACTATTCTACTGTCCTTAAATGAAGTACACACACTCCCATTGGTCAAATCACAACTTATTTGTCAGGAATGAAGACTAATACATTGGCTGAAGTCTAGTATATTTATTGTACTAGAGAAAAAAAATCCATTGCTGGGTCTCAAGAGATTAAAGGTGTCACCAATTTTCCACGTTCCTTTTGGAATCTGATGGGTCACCCCGAGTTACCAACACATGCTGAGTTTGAAAGTGGTGTGTCACCTCCACTGGCTGTATTTCCCATTCATAGAAAACACCACAGAGAAACGAGCAACTCAGAAAAAGCCTATCCACATTACATCATATGGATATTGGCATCACCCACATGGGGTTAAGCCCATCCCCCATTGCAGTGAATCTGAAGTAGCCCTAGCATCTACAAGAGAAGACGGTGCCACAGTTGCTGCACAAACTTGGAAAAAAATGGCGGCACAAACTGGTTCTTATGCACTTTGTGGAAATAAAGTGTAATTTCCCCCCCCTACATGTTTACAAAACAAGCAACGGCAAGAAACCTAGCTGGATGTTACTCTGGGCTGGTAAACACACACAGAGCCACAGGGGAGGGGGCAGTGTTCCTTTACGTATTCATTCTCTGAGCCAATCAGAGACGCCTAATTACCATGTCGTGGATATGTATGTGGAACTACTGGTAAACTCTGTTGTTTGACCTCAGGTAATTTTTCTACCCTCCAAACACAGCTGGAAACAAAGCAATCCAGACGTTTGTTTTTTTTTTAAATAGAATCAACACATAATGCATTCAATAACAACGGAGAACACAGCAATATTAATGAAATAACCATGGAATGACACCTTTAAAACAATATTGGTGAATTTTAATATCGTGTGTGATGCATCCAGGTCAATATAAATAGAACATATGGAGATGAAAACTCACCGGTTTGTTGTCTTCATCCTCGGAGGACTCTGAAATCTCCTCCTCTTCTAAAAACTCCACATCGGACTCTCCAGGCGCAATGGGAACGATAATCGTCAGGTTGGGGTTGGTCATGTAACTGTCCTCTTCTGGGTTAATGTACTTCTCATCATAGAATCCATAAACTCCCCCATTACTTTCCACATGATTTCCGACCAGTTTGATGGCCTGACCGGCGTCCTTGGCCTTCTGTTGTTTGTTTTTAATGCCACGGTTGAAGAGGTCCATGATGCTTGTGATGACCCAGGTGACGCCACTGTTGATGCGGGCGATGGCGATTTGAATGTTATTCAAATCACCGTCTTCATCGGGCGCTGAGAGGTTATCAGAGCTGAATGAGCTGAGCAACAAGGCCAGGAAAAGATTCAGCACCTGTTACAAGATAAACAGTAACATTTATTTGGATGAATAATCATATCTTATATTATTCACATACACCACACTGTAAATTGTTATATCCTGATGTTAATAATTCATTTATAGCCAAACTATTTCCTAGTTATAGTTTATAGACAATTACATTTATACTCTACAGCAGGGGTCTCAAACTCAGTTTCTTCAGGGGCATTCAGTCTGATTTGATCTCCAATGGGCCGGAGTAGTAAGATGAAAATATAATAACCAAAAAATAATAATGATTTCAAATTTTTGTCATTGTTTTAGTGCAAAAAAAACCCCATTAATTTATTAAAGTACTTTCATAAATTATCCAAATGCAAAAAAAGTGAAATTTCATAAAGAAAACCAGGGAAATTTTAACAATATTCTGCCACAGTTTTTGCCTTGTCCATGTGTATTATGGATCAGTTCTACACAGACACTAAACTCTTAGTAACAAAAGCAGCAAATGGTTAAAATTGTGTCTCATTTTCTTTAGATATTTCAGGTTGTTCCTATTTGTTCAGTTTATCCTATAACAATAACTCCTATAACAATAACATTTTATTGTTATAAGAGAGTTTGTAAATGTAAATATTTTCATAATTTAATATGACTTTTATAGTCAAACAATGAAATTATTGAGGCTGTCATCATTTATAGGCAAAGAAAAAATTGAGAAGAAAATATGGAGTCATTTAATAGGTTATTATGCCCTTCACCCCATGGGCCGCATTGGAACTATTGGTGGGCTGCATTTGGCCCCCGGGCCACATGTTTGAGACTCTACAACTATAGTAATTTTTTACTGTATTCTTAATTATTTTTGGTCTAAAAAGGAGTTGTTGGAAACTATTTCACTCCACTTTTGAAACAAGTAAATGACAAAGACCTTGAATCTTAAGAAGTTTTTGTATTTATAAACATTTTAACACTTGTAGTAATTTGCATTTTACAATATTCCTTTGGTTTGTTGCTTACATCTGTGTTTATATACACCTCAGGAAAACAGAAAGCCTCAGCAAGTACTAACTCTTTAGTATCGCTAGTTAAAAAAAATCCATCTTTCAGCATAGTGTAACACTAATGGTGTAAACAGAAATGAGACTGTACCTCTTCTTAACTCTGTTTTCTAGTTGTAGCGAATCTACCACAAGACAATTCTGTATTATTACATCCACATAACTGCCAGATATCCTTCATGTTAAACGTGATAACTTGAAAGATATTTGGTTTAGTCTGTTATTGTCAAGTGCAAATGAAAGGTCATGGCCTGGGGATGCCTCATATCATATCATAGCTGTCTGGTTAAGGATTGGGAGCGTTCTAGGAAGTGCCCGTAGCCATCACTTTCGACAGCTAGTTTTCGAGTTTTCATGATGAGTGTCCACCTTCACATTGCACAAGTGTTTGGTACAGTTCAGGTATGGAAATTTGGAATGATCTCCTCTATTCCATAGCTCCAGAGCTCACAGCAGACCTGACCTGACCTGTAAAGGATAAGGGAACGTAACATGACATGACACTCCACATATTTTGACAACATGGATAAATCCTACACTTTGAACTAAAGAGGGTAGTGCATTCACACATCAGCCACATATGGTTTCTATTGCAACACTGAAGTTTTCAAGCATCCAACTCCAGAGTAATCTGTCCATATGCTTAGAGAACAGCAGCATGAATGTATGAGTGTGATGTGTGTGTATGTATGTGCGTGTGTGTGCAAATGTGTGCGTGCGCATGCTGTGTGTGCATGAGTGATGTGCACAGTTGGTAAGGATCATCTTTAGCCACTGAGCCCGTTAGAGATGGGGAGCATGAGCAGATGATTAGTGATGAATGCCCTTTGACCTTATTGCCCCTAAGCATCCTGGATAATCCTTTAGATAAACAGCTTTCCCACGATTCATGTGCAGAAGAGTTTTCTGTCCATTAAACTCCATAAGGAGCAAGGTTTAGATCTGGTCTTTTCTCTAATAAGGCAATAGGGATGTTAAGTCACTGTACAACAAGACAATGTGCTGTGAACCGCTGCATGCTCTTTAACCTCTCACCTCTTGGGCTTGAAAGAGGAAAGCAACAAGGCTATTTTGCTGAACCCACTTGTATTCATCTTTGGTTCATTTATTTAAGTATTTAAACCCTAATAGTTCAAAATGCTTGGATTCAAACCCTCCAGGTGCTGCAAAACTATCTTTATATTAATTTCAACAAAAGTAGAATTACATTTGACATCATTGTTTATCAGCAACAGCGGTTGGAGTAAAACTGAAAATATGTCCAAACTTTGAGCTGATTACCTAAAATGTTCAGTTGTTAGTTGGATTAATGAACACAAGTGGCTAAACAGGACACAAAGCATGGTCAACAACCTGGAAGGGGTGGTGTATGAAGAGGTTCATGTGTATTTAAAGGGCTAGTGCTTAAAACTACCGTTCTGGTGGCATTACCTCATGCTAATGATGAAGGTGGATGATGTGTCTGATTGTTGATAATGCTGATGAACAAAGGGAATAATAAAGTTCATCTGTATCTATCTCAAACACAAATGCATCAAGGGAATTTATAAAACAGAAAATAGTTTGGTTATAACTTCATTTTACAAGAGATGAGAAAACGTGATTCTACCTAAAAACATAGTCATATGACCAGATCACCCAGCTCTCTATATTAACCAAAACTGTGTTTGGATTTACATATCTGTACACACTCTTTCACCTGCTTTTTAACCCTATAAGGCCAAACATATCATATATGATACATGTGTTTTGAAGCCCTCTACATGATCAGTGTGATTTTTTTTCTTGAAAAACCTGATGTACACAATGAGATACATGTTATATACAGATAATACACCAGAATGAGGAATTATTTTGCCACAGGCTTTTCAGTGACACAACAAGATTGTCAATACCTGAGGAAGGAGGCAGAACTTTACCAATTTTGAAAATGAATTGCCATATTGTTAAACATATTCATATTACATTATGTTTTTGTTTGTTCAGAAAGAATATTTGAGCCTTGAGACCTTATGGATCAAATATGATACAAACTTGAAACTCATTTATGGGAATTGATATATGAGGGAAAAAAAGATTGTTGGATATCCAGAAGGACCAATAAAGGTGCCAGTTCTAATGTCAGTGATTTAATGATCCACACTATACAGGGTTAATTGGTGTCAGAACTAAACATTTAAAGGTCAAGTAAAAACCTAATTTCATAAACTCCAGAAAACATATTAGTCAAAGATAATGGGAACCACCCCCCCACCCCCCAAAAAAGCCATTGCTAAACCTTGACTATTGCCACAATCTAAAAAATAATATATTGGTTTTAAATAAATACTGAGGCTGCTGTCTGTCTGAACGTCTGGGATTTCTTTTATCCGTTTTCATTAAGGTTATTTTATGAGATGTGGCGGGACAACAGCTCACCATATGGCCGAGTGAATGTACACATCCTACAGCAGCCGTAGACAAATAGAACTGTCAGACAGATTAATTATCTTTTTATAGAAACAGCTGCATGTAATGCTATTAAAGATGTGTTTCATCAATATCTTCAGTAAAGTCTGTACAATAGATGATGGTAAGAACACACTGTGGCCTTGGTTGATCCTTTGTGCAGTACTTACGCTACTATTTCACCCATAGAGTTTAGCTCATTAGCTGAGGATAAAAACTTCAGTCTTGCAGGATGTGGGGCTGCAGGCAGTAAAGCCACTGCAAAGCAGTGTGATGTAGTTATAGTTTGCATGATAGCATTTTCACACAATAGATATATGACTTAGAAGGGACAGATGGTTTATATGTTGCCCAGACATCATCTGTTTTGAAGTCTGCTAATACTAATCTGTAATCTGCAGCAATCATAATACTGTGTTGATAAACTTGCTTTGCAACTCAAGTGCAATCCAAACCCGAAGGGAATAAAATACAAATAAATAAACAAATCACAACACAAATATCTGAGTTTATGTACTTCATCACAACAGGACTACTTAAGAATCACTGCAGAAGCAGATCCTGAACTCATTATATGGATTCATCAATCTTCATTGGTGCAACGTAATCCCTGATTATTTGTGACATCATCATTTGGATTTGACAGCGGCCACAGCTGCACTGATGTGCAATTAAATTTCTCTTTCTCATAACAAATAGAGAAAAAGGTTATGGCCTGTGACATCTTACTGTACATCTGTGTTACTGTTAATAAAGCAAAACCATGAAAAACATCCATTTGTCTCCTTATCCCATAATACATTTAGACTTTAAAAGAGTGCTTTAAAATCTGAATACAGACTATTTAGTGTTTGACATTAAACAATCTTTTATGACATATTTCTAAAATGACTGTAGTACGGAGTCAGCATAGTTAGTGTACGTTAGAAGTATTTGTATATTTTAGTACATTATCTTTGTCACTATTTTTAAGCATATATTTTCCTTTTTTTGGTGATATTTTTATACAGGCCTTTTTTGCACTTTCAGTGTTCGCTGTTAAATAAAAACATAACTGCTTTCTTTGTGTAAAAGTCACAATAAAGACCTATTGTATTCTATTGTATTGTATTCTGTCTTCATTAGAATAACACATTTTCATTTTGGTGCAGATCTATGTAAACTGTTGCCAGTAGATAGTTACTTGTCGCAGTTTACTCACCACCAAGTTCCCGATGACCATGACCAACATGAAGACCAGGATGCACAGGGGTTGTCCGGCCACTTCCATACAGTCCCACATGGTTTCAATCCACTCTCCACACAGCACCCGGAAGACGATGAGAAACGAGTGGAAGAAATCCTTCATGTGCCATCGAGGTAGCTGGCAGTCGATGGAGATCTTACACACACAATCCTGGTAGTTCTTCCCAAACAGCTGCATGCCCACCACAGCGAAGATGAACACAATGATGGCCAGCACCAGAGTCAGGTTCCCCAGAGCACCCACCGAGTTCCCAATGATCTTGATGAGAGTGTTCAGAGTCGGCCAGGACTTCGCCAGCTTGAAGACTCGTAACTAATGAAGAAGCCAAGGTCAAAAAGAAACATGACAAGGATTATGAATCTGGTGACATAATACTTATCATGATACAAGGTTTACAACTTAATATATTGTTAATATACTGCAACTCTGTGAACATGGTGATATACACTCTTCCTCAATAATGCAATGCAATTTTCAGACATATTTCTACTTTTAATAAGCATTTATAAACATCAATAATCAACTTTGAATAGGTGCAATGTTCACATACAGAGTCCAAATTACACATTTTATTCTAACTTAATGGGCAACAAGGTACATTATACAAAAATGCATCATGCTGTGCACAAGATCTAAGTAAAATCAGCCCAAAATACTGAAATTCGCATTATTTATTATAGTCCCTGTGGCATTCAAGATTCCTACGTTGGGATGAGGGGTTCAAACAACTGTATGCATATTTTCTTCTACATAGGCTTTTGATGATATATATTTCAGTGTTTGTAATGGTAATTTAGTACCATATGTGAATTCAATATTTTAGTCTGGAACTTTTGCACATGACTACATTATTTCTTTTGCATTTGTGTGATATTTCTATCCAGTCCCTTTTACACTGAGTCATTTCCTGCTAAATAGAACAGAGCCGCGTAACTGATTTTCATTGTCCCTGTGACAGTGACAATAAAGATCTCTAGTATTGTATTGTTTTCTATTTTATTCTATTTATACAGATTTATGCATGTTATTCTTGAGTGATATTTGAAGTGGTTTTCAGTCAGATTTTGCTTTGATTTCTTATTGAATTAGACTGGAGGTGAGTACCAGAGCCTTCATCATACCCTTTAATGTGATGATTAACTGGCAAAGAAATGTTTTTTTTGTTGCTAATCTGTTATTTCAATGGTACTATTATTATGCAACATTCATGACCTTACTATACACACACACCCCTTAAAAAGATGAAGAGCTAATTATTAGCAGTGAAATTATGTAATAATGTGATTTTTGGCTTTGCAACTAAATCCATGATGTTAATTTCAACAGATGCTCTTTGAAATGCGATCAGTCAAATATTAAAAGTAAAGATTATCCACTCAGGCACTATTGAAACTTAGCAGAAGAAGGAAAAATAACATGATTTAAATTGCACCACTAGTAGCAGACATAATGACGGGAATATGAGTTTCTGTGGGCATCACCTAGCTGTTTTTATACAGGTGAATATAAACCACACCAAACTATCATGAAAAAGTCAAATAACTATGATCAGGCAATAATGTAATAATTATGACAGGATACATTAGTATGCATATATTATGAGCTCTTTCGTTACCAGTCGAAAGGAGCGTAGAACCGACAGTCCTTCTACATTAGAGAGGCCCAGCTCCATCAGACTGAGGCAGACGATAACACCGTCGAAGATGTTCCAGCCCTGCTGGAAATAGTAATAAGGGTCCAGAGCGATCAGCTTTAGCACCATTTCAGCTGTAAAGATCCCTGTGAACACCTGTGAATTCGACAAAGACAGAGGAAAAAATACTTAAAATATTGGTGCATACACCAAACTTATTTTAACACTGACCATTTTTGGTCACACATTACTAGACAATGGCAGCAACAGTTACAGTGAGTCAACAATTTCAGGTCCAATGTGGTCTACAGAGTCTGTAAGGTCCACCTGTGCATGAAAAGAAAGTGTACCTGTTTTATTTGGTACCATGAAGTCATGGCACTAATGTAAGGAATGATATTCAAAGGGATCAAGTGGATGTGGACAGGAGTCTGGACCAGTACTAATGTTGGTCTACTGTTTTAAAAGTCATGTTCTAAAATACATGTTCATTTCACCTTACATGTGTTTATATATATATATATATATATATATATATATATATATATATATATATATACGCATTTTTACACTTATGGGAAAGAAACTAAATATGGTAACTTGATTGACTTCTATTTCCTACATGACAAAAAATGTGGAAAAATGTCTCATAAGTAATAACTTTTTTCTATTTCTATTTCTGAGTGTCCTATAAAGGGATAATAGTTTGACCTGCCCTACTTCTTTCATCATTTATTCGTGATTTCTGTTCATGAGATATATAATAATAATAATAATGGATTAGATTTCTATAGTGCTTTTCAAGGCACCCAAAGTGCTTTACATTAGTGATGCATTATTCATTCACTCTCACATGCTCCCTCTGGTGGTGGTAAACTACATATGTAGCCACAGTTGCCCTGGGGCAGACTGACAGAAGCGTGGCTGCCATTTCATGCCTACTGCCCCTCTGACCACCACCAAACATTCATATGCATTCATACACCAGTGTGAGTGACACTGGAGGCGAGGAAGGTGATGTGTCTTACCCAAGGACACAACAGAGTGGGAATCAAACCACCAACCCTTTGGATAATGGGCGACCCGCTCTACCAACTGATATTGGCCCGTCAGCAAATAACCTTACATTTACTGTTTGTTATAGGAAGAGTCCGACTAAATCTCCCCTCATTCAAAGATTCCGAACGACTCTCACTAAGACAAACATTGGAATCAGTAATAACAAAACCACATGTAATGAACAAATACAAAAATCCCAGAATTATCCTTCTTCTTCTTAAATCTGTGTTTCTTATCTTGAAGTTTCCGATGCAGTCTGTGATTTACCAGCAGGGTGAGATGGCAAAAACGGCTCTGTGTCATGCTAAAAATATTCCCTCTTACCCAGGATAATCATGAATATTCTAAAGCAGGACCTTTGAAAGGCGATTAACATGACCCTATTCGACCTCAAGGCAAAATAAAAAAAACAACATAATGAGTTATTTGAATGATGACCTAAAAGCTATTTCCTCGTCCTCCATCTTTCTTGTCAATACACAGTCATCTCCATTTCATGTAACCTAAACAGCACTTAGTTAAAGCACTGATAAATATTGGAAACCTGCCAAACCCTATTATCTAAAAGCCCCTTACCAGATTTCCCACTGAGAGCATGGTGTTGAACTCATCAGTCATGGGGTAGTGCTCCAGTGCCATGAAGAGTGTGTTCAGGACTATACATATAGTGATACCCAGGTCCAGGAAAGGATCCATCACCATGACCTTCACACACTCCTTCATCTTCAGCCACCAGGGGCAGCAGTCCCAGATCAGGTACTTTTTGGCAAATGTGTACCAACAGGGGTGACACTTCTGTCTCGACTCCTCCAGTTCTACAGAGACAACAACATGAACAAGTAAATCTACTGTAAGCTTTAGACCAGCACTGTGCAATTCATTTGAGTTCAGGGACCACATACAGTCCAATATGATCTCAAACGAGCAACAAAAAAAAAAAACACTGGAAAAAATCTACAACTATATGTATTTTCCTCATCTCTAGTCAAGATATCTCACACTTAAAATACAAAACATTCACCAAAAGTGTAACTTCCCAGTGAGATATAAAAACTCTTTTTTGAAAATCGTATTTCAAGAAATCTTTCAAACATAATTTTTACAGCCAATTTTCATTAGCCAATTTTCATTAGCAGATTGTTGCTTGAATTAAGGAGAAAAAAATCGGCTAATGGAACAAGTGTAAGCTATAGGGAAATAAAATTTCCAAAAATTGTTCTTATATATTCCTGGAAAGTTCCTCTTAGTTGAAAAGTATGTTTCTTATGTGTGCAAACATTTAGTAACATGTATAATATTGTTAAAATGTAAGAATCTGTGATTTGGAGTTCTAATTTCTGGGATATAATGGTGCTGCTGTCAGATCTAACTAGGATAGATTTGATTGTATTTTTTTGTCCCTTAATAATCAACACAGTGAACCTCCAGTGGAAGGTTCTCTATAAGAACTACAGTATAAGTCCTCTAAATGGGGGCATGTATTTCAGGGTATTTGAGGACTCACCATCCATGGCATCGCTGAGGAAACTGACAGAGCTCAGTCCTCTCTTCCTGTGCACAGGAAAAGGATGAGGTTCAGTCACCGTTGGCGAAGGCTGAAGGAAACACCTGGGAGGGACGTCCTCTGCACTGCTGGGCTTCTACATCAGACAGAAAACACCAAAGATTACATGTGATAAACATTTAATCTGTTTTAGCTTATTATACAAAGTTATTACATATCACAGATATTTCTCTCAGTGTGCAACAATCAATGTTAAGTAATTACATAATAAAACAACAATATTTTTGCACAGATTTTGCATAGTTCTTTAATTAATAATATATTGTTAAGTATATATATATATATATATATATATATATATATATATATATATATATATATATATATATATATATATATATAACCATTATGGTTTCTATATATATATATATATATTAGGTGTTTTCCTTTGTCCTGTGCCAGTTCATCTTGTCCTGTAGAGAACCAAGCCAGCCACAGTCTTGTTAAGTAGAGCTTTTTGAAATCTTGTCTTTGTCTAGTTTTGGCTTTTGTTTTGATATTTAATCTGTTTTTCCTCCAACTGAGTGAATGTTATTTAATACTTTCATATTATGGTTTTTCCTCTTTTTAGTTGATACTTTTGATTTTTGTTGAAGATCATCTGAAAGAGTGTTTTATTTTGCACTTGAATATTAAACTTTGATTTTACTTAGAGTTTGGAGTTGTGCTTTTGGGTTCTTATTCTAGTTCAGTCCTGACAAATGGGATACACACTGTATGTGTGTTATTTTTTTGTACAGATCATTTCTTTCCTGCTGCTTTCCATCACACTGTAACACACAGTAATGTCTCCCTGAGATTAATAAATTATTCTACTTCTGATTTTAACTGAAAAGTCTAAAATGCAGTGCTTTGTTTCCACACAGGTGGGAGTCACTCACTGTGTCCTCCTTAATCCTCTCCATGCTGTGCGCAGGCATGGAGGTGGGAGTGTGCAGCCCCACAGTGGTGACTCCGTTCTGGTCCAGGGAGATGTTGAGGCGGCCATTGATGTTGAGGCTCGGGGTGAAGACTTGAGAGCAGTGGCTTCTAACACTCCCCGTTCTCTTCTTCCACGGTGTCACTGTTGAACCAGCTCGACTTCTGAAGACGTCCCCGTGAATGCTATACTCGTCATCCCCAAAGTCAGCCTCAGAGTTGTTACGCACCCTGAAGGAACTGAAGATACTGACCTGGCTTCCTCTTCTGGTGCTGAGGGGGTGTGAGGACAATGTGGCCAGCAGAGGGTGGACGGGCAGGGGGGACAGAGGAGGCTGTACAGACACAGAGGTGACATTAGCCCCTTGCAAATACACATCAATAATCCACTATTTTTATAATGAGGTGCTGCTCAACCATTTCTGTGAATATACAAACAGTATTTAGACAAACGTATGGGGGCACATTGAATTGGGATATAGAACAATGATGATAAATGTCAAGGTATAGTTTTATATTGTGCAAAATATTATACGTTATCTTTGCTTCCAAAATTAGATGGTTTTACTTAATTTCTCTCAACACCGATTTTTTTAAAATCCATGACTGTGATTTTAAATGTTGTACTTCTGAAATTAAAAAATATTTTTCATGGTCTGACCGTAAATAATAATTTTATAAAACAAATAACCTTTGACTTTCTTTATATTTGACTTAATAACAAACATCGCCCATTAAATGTTAAGTGAATATTGATGTTTTTATCGCCAAACAACATGAACAGGACATCGAATGAGCTGTAACTGATCTTTACCAATATTTTTGTCCATATAGTTTTCTAACAACAATGCAATGTAATGATATTACAAAATAAAATCATATTCTGACATTTGTCATTGTTGTTTTCCAGCCCAGACACTTGCTAGAATACAATTCAATGTGTCCCAGTTCTTTGTGCAAATAGTTACATGATTATATATGATCCCTGGCATTCATTTCAGTGTCATTAATTTCATAACATTCTACTGACTTTTGAGTCATTTTTGTTTTGTTCTTTGACTGGAAAGACTGATCAATAGCAGCATCAATTGGAAACACTTAATTACTATTATGACAATTCTGCTTAAATGTCAATAATTTACATCAGTTACTGTAGCATCAATGTTATATTCAAATGACCAATCTCCTCTTAATTTAGGATCTATGTTACAGCAACAACACTATTTTCTTTTATTAGTTTTAGAGTAGTTTTTTTTTTAATTTAATTTTAATTAGGGTATTTGTGCATGTTATGTTATATGTGTAATATTAAAAACAGTAAAAAGGCAGAGCTGAACCCGGTACCATTGGTTCATCCAGGGGATCACACTTCTCCTCAGCAGCTTCTTCTGCTGTTTCCTCTGATAACGTGCGGTGAGATCTTCTCCTCCTGCTGCTGTTTCGACGTGTGCTGCCTACCGTCTTCAGACAAAATGGGGACAACTCCGGGGACAACACAGAGTCTGTCTCCATGGCTTGTCTTTTTGCTGCCAACTACACACACATATGTAAATAAAAGATGAAAAGCAGTGGTGGAATTTAACTCAAGTACCATACTCTAATAAGCTATTTACATTTTATACTTCTTAACCATTGTGGTTTCTATCCTTTTGCATTTTTCTGACAACTTTAGTTACTTGAAGATTTCACACAATGCTGATTATAAAAAGCTCTTAACATATAGCACATTATTAAAGATTCAATGACAGTTGTTTGTCATTTGGCATTTTGATAGAATGTGTAGTTATATTTACGTTTCCAAAAGTTCTTCACAGCCACAGATATCTCACCAGTAGTCAAATAACAGACAAAAATCCAAAAACTGAAAAACAGATATTTGTATTTCTCCAGTGTACACCAGTATTTAGAAAAGCTTATATTACTTATATTTTACTGAGGAAGACAAATGCATACATTAGTGATACACTCCCCTATCCTTAAATGTACATCGATACTCCCAAATGTCAACAAGTTACAATAAAAATAAAATGTGCTGGAAAATGCTGATTTCACAGCGAAAAAGAAACATCTATTACACTTAAAATTGATTTAGTTTAATGGCTGAGAAGTTGAATATACATGATCTACCATAAATAGAAATTAAGGATATATAATGATGGTTAACTTAATTTCAAATGGATTTCAAATGGATGAAATCACAGCATTAAACCCAAACTGTCCATTTTATTGTGCTAGAGCTTTGTTTCTGAAAGTACATGAACTGTTCTGCAGTTTCTTTTACCGCTCCTCTATAGCATCATCAACCTGATTTCAATAAATCATACTGAACTTTGGGTGTGGTGGAAACCAAAGGCAAAAAAGTTACTGGTATTTTGATGCAAAAGGGTCTACTTTTGCTTTTATTTAACCGTCATAGAGCGCACATTTTGTTCCCTGGTACTAATCCCACCTCATTGTGTGCTACCTACTCTTTGTTCTCTTCGTAGATGCTCCATAGCTAACTGAAACTCCCTCTCCTTCTGCCAAGCCTCAGCGATGGTTGCCTGGTTTTGCTCCTCATAGGCCATGGCCACCACAGCCAGAATCAGGTTCACCAGATAGAAGGAGCCCAGAAAGATGACCAGCACAAAGAAAACCATGTAGGTCTTTCCTGCTGAGCGAAGAGTCTGAAGAAGCAGAAAGGAAATGCATTAAACTATACAAACAATATCAGGGGTGTCAAAGTCATTTTAGTTTAGGGTTCACATTCAATCGTATAGGATCTGAAGTGGACCAAACCACTAAAATATTAACAGTGAAAAAGGTAAAAAAAAATAACATTGATCCAACAGTAAAACAAATGGAGTTGGATCAATGACAGTGACCAAACCAAACCAATATGGATCCAATTTTCCACACACATGAAGGAGGTAAGAAATATTGAACAATATTTGTAATTGTCGACCCGAACTGTGTGAGGGGTGATTATCATTCAGGACAAATTACCTCATATCACATGTTAATCTTATAAAACATAAAATAATTTGGTATTTGCCATTCTTAGTTGGGAAAGGTGTACCCCACCTTAGACAGATAAACAGTACCACAGTGCATCAGTTTCAGCTTCAGTTTGTCTCTCTCTCAACTCACCATGTATGTTTTATAAGTACTTTTTTTAATCTGTTACATAGAAATTTCAGGTGACTCCATTTGAATTCAAAGCGACCTCAAGTGGGGTCCTGACCCGAAGGTTGAAAAACAATAATCTTCATGATCAGTAAATTAAATGTAGGAAAATACCAGAATTTCACTGAAAAACACAACAATACAGAGAATAATATTACAATAAATAGTGAAGGTTACATATAGAGAAAAATCTATTTGGGAATTAGTTTAAAAGTAACACTGGGTTTAAATGAGTCAGATTTGAACATCATCAGAGTCAACATGAGCAGCTAATCATCAAAGAATAATAATGGGATTAAAAAATAGCACCTGGTGGAACAGTTTTTCCCAGTAGTCTTGTGTCATGAGTCTGAAAAGAGCCAGAAAAGCCCAGCCGAACGTATCAAAACTGGTGTAGCCGTAGTTTGGATTCCTTCCTACTTTTAGACATTCAAATCCATCTGGACACTTCCTGTGGAGCACAAACAGTTAAAAAGGCAAATGATTATCAAACAGGACTGATAAACACACAATTAAATGAAAACCAGCAGAGATAGACATGGCTTTGGTAGAATGTGAGATGCTTTACTAGAGTTAAAAACATCTCTAGTATCTACATGTAGCCTTGTGACCTTTGACTCGACAGTGGAGAGAAGCCGGATGAGGCGGTAAGTACATACGCTGCTATCATCACCATTATTTCAACTGAAGAGGGCACTTGAAATTTGTTCCAGGCAGCAGCACTAAAATGCACTGGACCAAAAGGGATTATACTGAGCCAGATGGATATCAAATTGCAGTTCAAAAATTTTCAGCCCGATGCTTCCATCTCTGATATTCATTGTCAGCATAGTGGCATTACAGCAAATATTTAAGTCCAGCAGCCGAGAACAAGCTGGACTGCCATATCAATCTAGTGCAGAATAATTTCGTAATGGCTGGGAAACAGCTGGGTGAAAGAGCGCTGCTGTGAGAACAGCTGTAGATGTCACCAACCAGCCAGCTAAGCAGGAATACTCACTAATATGCACAGTGAGGACACCACAGACCATTTGTATTAAAAAACACAGACTATTTGTATTAAAAAAAAAACAAAAAACAAAAAAAACTGACATCTGACATGACACGGACAAATTGAACAAGAACTGACAAACTGCTTGGATCTGCTGACATTTGTTCCTTTCTTTTACTTATGTGTAAGTTAAATATCAATATTTATAATAAGGATTATTTAGGGTAACGGAAGTAAGTAAAGGAAAGTAATTGGTTTGTAATATTTAATACTACAGCCTTTAAACATGATCTTCTTATCTTCAATGCTTGATAATGTTCAGAATTTGCATATATACTTTAGAAACTTCAGATGAGTTAGTTGTCTCCAGTAGTTAAAGTTTAAAGTACAGTGCTTCGATTAAAAAACTGAAAAAAAACTATCTACCTATTTATCTATCTTTAGTAGATACACCTTGCTGGTACAGGTGTACCTAATAAAGTGGCCAGTGAGTGTACAGTATATGATGCTACAGTAAACCATCTGCTTCAAAGACAGACACATTGCCCATCCAGAAATATTCTTATACCACTTGTTAAAAGATGGTATATAGTTTAAACCAGTTATTTAAATCACTGCTCATTTTCTATCAGTTGGAACCACTCTGTCCATTCCCCTAGCATGGAATCTTCATCTAGAGAACTGCAACTTTATGTCTTTTCTTTTTTCAGATCATCATCTGTACACCTCAGAAATGGATGCATTAAAATAATGATACTAAAATGATAATGGTATTAAGACACATTTGACAATGTTTCAATGAAACTCATGTGTAACTATGACAGAACTAAGAAGAACTACTGGTGTTTGTTCCCACTATAATAATAATAATAATGGATTCGATTTCTATAATGCTTTTCAAGGCACCCAAAGCGTTTTACATTAATGAGCCATTATTCATTCACTCTCACATGCTCCGTCTGGTCGTGGTAAACTACATATGTAGTCACAGTTGCCCTGGGGCAGACTGACAGAAGCGTGGCTGCCATTTTGCACCTACAGCCCCTCTGACCACCACCAAACATTCATACACATTCATACACCAGTGTGACTGACACTGGAGGTAAAGAGGGTGAAATGTCTTTCCCAAGGACACAACCGACTGACCAGGAGAGAGCAGGAATCAAACTCTACCAACTGAGCCATGGCCACCCTATATTGTGTTAGTGAATTAATTTAGTATTTCATTTTGTATTAGTTCATTAATTTTGTGAAATATTTGACTGTGTGGGAAGAGTTTGTCATTTTATGCAATATTTTTCAGCTCTAACTGACTGATTACTTAGGTCTAATTGTTATTTAAAAAAACAGAAAACAACATTTCCATGACACCAAACTAAATGGAACATCTTCAGGGTTAAATCTAATGATATGGTTGTGCTACCAAACCAGGCAGACTAATTATCATTATCATTTCATATCTCCACTGTTTGCTATAGACGTTCAATATTGGTTTGAAGATATAGAAGTAAAAACAAGTCACCTGCTAGTCTATATGCACAGGAGGTTTCTATAGTAACGACCCCAGAGACCACTCCTACATGAGCATATTCTGGGTACGTGGTCCTTAAGGAGAGCCACTGTGCAACATGGAATCTGATCGACAAACACAATATATGGCTTTTTTTATACATTCTCCATATACTGGAAGAAAAATACAAAACAATGAAACAATGAAAATGTGTTGAAATGTTTTACATTCTTTACAAATAGTTGCATCTTTCATTAGTTTAACACACTGAAACAATAAAACAGTAACGCCATGACTAATTTTAGAACAGTAAACTACATTGTTTCTATATATGATTAAATATATATATGTCTGGGATCCTTTAAAGATTGATGAGTTGCAAACGTTGAGTAAATGTTTGTATCTTAACTTTGGGGTTTAAAATATCTTACAAAAACTATGATATACTGTATAAACTTATTTTGAAAAAAAAATTATACATAAGGCTTCAACAAGTCTGGAAAATGTATTTAGTTTGTACAAAATATGACAAAAAGAATTTTAAATATAGCAGGTTCTTCTAAGTCACTTGTATTCAGCATTTACGAAGACATCTGTCAGTATATGTAGTACGTTTCCTATCCTACAGATTTCCACAATTCAGTAACAACCTGTTAAAGTGTTATTTGATTATTTTGAGCAGTTTTAATGAAGATGCAATATAATAATAATGAAACAAATAATGAAACAAAACAAACCCCACCCCCCTCGCACACATTTTCACCTGATTTGCCCTATCTCTTATTATTGTGAAAACACATTTTTAGTGACTGTGACCTTTTACCTATATTCACAAAAATGTTTTACAATCTATTCTGGATTACCTTGCACGTTTCCTGAAAATGTCATTGAAATTGGTAAAGTGGTTTTTGCGTAAACCTGCTGACAAACAGAGAAACTGAACAAAAAATAATACCCCTCTCCCCGTCAGAGGTGGGGTAATAAATATAAAAGAGGAAATATGTAGAATCACACAAAAACACCTTTCAGTTCTGGAAATTCAGAATTTTTTTTCTGAAATCAGAAAAAAACTGATACATGATTCTATAGGACATGTGGGATGTATGCTATCATGTGTTAAACTATCCCTTAAAATGCAATTTTTGGATCCCAACCTTCAGTTTGGGGAAGGCCGATTCATTGCATAATGAATAAATAACTTATAGGCTAATCTACAACTTATTAACCCACTAGCACTGTGACCCACGGGGATCCACAGGTTGTCGATAGTAGTTTTCACGCTGGCTGTTGTGTGTTCATGTATGCCAAACCACATTTGTCCAGCAGTCATGTTCTGGTCATAGCAATGTGATTGTAAAACTATTGTATTCCAAAATTACTAATATCACCAAAAATATTGGTCTTATCAACTTGACATTTTTACTAGTCCTTTCCTTGAGCAAAAAGTAAGTAAGTAAGATAAGTATGCCAAACTGCAACAGTTAGATATTTCTGGATTTTGTGTGAATCCTTGGACACACACACACACACACAGAGGCCATTTTGCTTTTTAAATAAAGATAAAGATCCCAACAGCCACCGACAAAAACCATCTACTGATCTAAACTGTTTAATACCTGTTGATCCACTAATCCTATACACACATCTAAATAATTGGTGTAAAATAAAGTTTGTCATCTTTCCAGGGTCATCAGATATGATCCATTTGGACGATCAGAGGCTCATCTTCTACTACAATGATTCATCAGTAAAACCCCTAGAGTTGGATCAATGACAGTGGATGGAAACACTAAGTTTATGTTCAGTTAATGATATGTTTTGCTGAAAAAAAGTACATTTTTCTTCAGTTTTGCCAATTTTTGATATAACCCTGAACTTTAATCCTATGTTTTATGAACATCCACATAATCAGTTACATAAATATGGAAACCTACCTGATATTCACTGAAAAGAACACAACTTACAGATAATCATATTACAATAAATGGTGATAAATCACTTAAGAAAAGTTAAATGTAGAGAAAAAAAAACACATTTTGGAACCACCAGAAAAGTAGCACTGGCTCTTCATGGGTTAACCTTCCCATCAGTGATTTGAGCAGCTATGAAAACACTGCTTTAGGACTAGTTTTTATTATCATCGACATCATTTACATGTTGACATGATGTTGAAAATACATTCCACATCTGTCATCTTAATAAAACCTTCTTCCTGTATGGTGGGAGGGGAATGGTGGTGGGCTTGGACTCTCATATATGACCAACCGAGGGCAAAAGTTGAAGCGTCTATACAATCAGCCATAATCCTTGACACACAGTGGCTTTAAGATGTGAGCGGATAAGCATCTGCTCAAAATCTACAGTAGGCGCGATGAGAAACAGCCAAGCCTTTGAGCAAATCATTCATCGCACACTTGTCAACCATCTAGGCTGAAAATATCATGTGAATATGTGTGTGTATGCATTTCTGCTCATGTGTGCGTATGTGTGTGAGAGTCGTCATAACGTATCCAAAGCTTTAATTTGGAAATCTACTCAGGGATTACTTGTTGGAATACACTCAAAAGATTAAGCATCCTCTATGTTTTACGTCCTACGAGCTGACCTGCTTAATGTCTTGCTCGTCTCGACAGCCATCCTCAGAAAGTTCCATCTAAAATGCTTCAGAAGTTAAAATGCTGTCTTAATCACAACTGAAACATATGATACTTTGTCTTTGTTTTACTTTATCTTATAACTTGACAGTCTGCGATCTTTGGACACTTATCACTGTGACTTGTGTCCTTCCTGTTAAATGTGTCATTGCACTGAAAACCACTTTTCCACGCTCCTTTATAGATTCTGATGGGTCACCCGGAGTTACCAACACATGCTGCACGTTTTCAGAACAAGCAACGGCACGAGACCTAGCTGGATGCTACTCTGGTAAAGGTAAATACACACACAGAGAGCGAGAGGGGAGGGGGGAGTGTTCCTTCACGCATTCTGAGCCGATCAGATCATGCAAAAACAGGTTGAAACAAAGCAATCCAGACTTTTTTTTTAAAAATAGAACCAATCCACTATGTATTCAATAACAATGGAGAACACAGAAATATTAATGAAATAACGATGGAATAACTCCTTTAAATAGTGACTTTCATGTTCCTGTAATTCACCAATTCATATTTCCACAAAAAAAGATACAAATCTATAATTTCTATATTATAAATATTACATGTATGGATGCCACTTTATTAAACACACTTGGTACCAGCAAGGTGTACCTAATAAAGTGGTCAATGATAGGGTGCTTGCTGTTTTTCCCAAATAAAATTCCAGATTTTTTCCAAACCGATATTTTTTTTTCCTCAATACCTTGAGTTGATGTACTTTTATGCTTGTGTGTTTACAGCCTACTTCATTGGTTGAGATTGTACCAGTCGTGTTTATTAGAAAAGTACATTTTTATAGTATTGAATAATTACTATTTGTCATTTCACAGTGATTTCAGCATATGCTAAAATTCAGGACTTTTCAAGGTCTGGAAAACAGTGTTTCAAAATGTCATACTTTTTAAGACTTTCAAGACTTGTGCAAGCACCCTGTAATGAGGATGCTAGACAGACAGACAGACAGACAGACCATCAGATAGATTAGTGCAATACAAGACAAAAACCAAATATTAAAATAAAACTATAAATGTATAAAATATTAATATTATTATTACTATTATATGATCTAAAAATACTTTAAAATATTACACATGTAATTTAACTTTATTATTACAATGTTTATTATTCAGTGGCCTAATTGCCCTGGGGTAAAAAGTGTCTCGACTCCTCAGGGCCCTGTATCTCCTGCCAGAGGGGAGTGAGTTAAAGAAAGGGTCAGACAAGATGTTCCTGGCCCTGTTTAACCCCTGTGAGCCTGCAATGTCCTTCAGGGAGGGCAGGGGGCAGCCGATGATCTGTTGTGCTGACTTTATGACACTCTGCAGGGCTTTTCTGTACTGGGCTGTGCAGCTGATGTACCACACTGTAATACCGGAGGGACGGACGGACAGACAGACTTTTTCAACAGTTCTCTCTGTTTTCATATAACCCTCAACTTTAATCTCAGCTTTAATGACCATCTCTATGATCAGTGAATTAAATAATGGAAAATAAAAAAATTTCATTGAAAAAATACAAAACACAGAGGCTAATGTTATAAATAAATGGTGATAAATCCCTTCTTAAGAAGAGTTATATAAAGAGATAATATTTTAGAACTGCCACACAAGTTACACTGGGTCCTTATGGGTTAACTTGGCTCAAAATGTCTGTGGTGAAACAGGGTAGAATCTGACCCACATTTGAGTGCAAATAATAAAATAAATGACACATTCTCTGTGGTGACAGAGCAAAGTTCAAACTAAAAAGAGACTAAACGGCTAATCCTCATTGTTTTCACATTGCTCCAACAGCCACTGCATTAGAGACTAGGGGTAAAAAAAAAAAAAAAAAAAAAAAAAAAAAGTCTGATGTAAGAGCTCTGCAAATGGCAGGAAAACAAACAAATCCAAAAATAAATAAATACAAATAAATCTTTTTAAAAAAGCCAGATTACGCAGACCTGTAGGTAACCTCTGGAACAGCTGGCTGGATCTTATTTATTCTTATCTTACTGACCTACTATTTCAGGGAGTTTGTTGACATCACTTCTCCCTAAAATGTCCTTTTTTTCCACAAATAAACGTCTTGGTGGATTAAGCTCCTGTGTTTGTAGAGGAAGGGATTAAAACTACAGGCTTGGCCAATAAAAATGTGAGCACTGCCACCGTGTTTATAACTTTTCTCTTAACTGTATTAGCTCAATTCAACACTGATCTGAAAATTGACTTCACCTTTCCTGCTGGAAGCTAATATGACATTGTGTGAGTAGTTCTGCTCTGGTATCATTAACAAGAGCACCTAATGGAAGTCATTTGTTGAAGCTGCAGGATTTGGGCTTCACACAGATGGGTATTTAGTTCAGTATAACCCTTGAACTAGGCCTGGCATGGGCAGAGTCATCCTGTTGTGCTTGTTTCAAAAGCATTTGGATTTATAGGATTATTCACTGCGTAGGCTGAGTAGCAATATTTGGACGGTTTCACACTGCGCCTTTGATTGGGAACAGATAAAATATCATCTCCTGTATGCATGTCAATATTTAGGTATTCAATTTTCTTTGCATTATGTTCATGTTTATTACAATTTATCTTTTTTTTTTTGTGCAGATTCAGCAAAATAAACTGTGGGAAATTAAATCAAAACTGTTTCTACTCCACACAGATGCACAAATAACTGTTTATTTGAAGATTTCAGAACAGTATCTAGTGTCCTCTTAACAATAACCGAATATCCATCTGAAGTGATCCGCTCTGCTCTGGTTAACCTAATCATGTCATAGAGCTTTTGAGATGATGAAATCTCCAAAGACCCCCCCTCTCTCCAGCTGGCTACTCCATGTTTCTGAGTAAAGGGTTCCTGCGGAGCCGGGGTGATTATCCACACCACATGTTATCTTGTGTACAGTCTCTCTCACGCTACACTCTCCGTCAGATGTGATCACTCGTCTATACATTACGTCTCTAAATCGCCGACTGAAACATGAAGCCTTAAGCACATCCTGTATTGTTTGTCTTACTTTGTGAAATCTATCTGTGCAAAGCCTGGTGCTCAACTGAATATATCCAATTATAGACACAACATGCATGGGATCAAAAGCCATTAGATGCTAAATGTTTAGATATTACATAACAGCCTGCAAATGATTAACAAGCAGCAAGTATCATGGATGATCACTTACCCTGCGTCACTTCCATATCCACATATTAAGGCATCCTTTGCTCCTTCAACTTTGTAGAAATTGTCTGAGAAAAAGAGGACAAAACATAACATTGGCTTTTTTTTTTCACATCGATATACTTTTTAAAAAAAAAATAGAAGCTTCACACACAGAAAACATGCTTTTAGGGATTTTGTACATGGGCGTTTCATAAATATTGACAGGAAACTATTAAAATTTTTGCTCATTTTTCAAAATGATTGGATACTTTTTTCATTGTGTTGCCTCATTAAAGCCACAGGAAACTGAGATTAGGGGAAGTGGCAGAATTCTATTGCAGTTCTTTCCTCTCAGTCCAAATAAAACAACTAATAACTAGAAAAGCACTCAGAGCGCAAACCTCTGCCAAGGCAGACCTCCCCCCCTCCGAGTGAAGAGAGGTCCGCCAAGGAGTTTATGTTCTTTCCGGAGTTTGTCTGTCTGTCTGTCTGTCTTTTAGTTAGCAAGATAAGTCAAAAAGTTAAGGATGGATCTTGATGAACATTTCCTGATGTGTTGGGGGTATCACAAGGAACAAATGATTAGATTTTGGTGATGATCCAGAAGAGATCCTGGATTCTGGATCACTTTGAAATGAATTCTCCATTTACCGCAATGTAAAATTTCAAAGTGATCCAGAATCCAGGATCTCTTCCGGATCACCACCAAAATTAAATAATTTGTTCCTTGTGATACCCCTAACACATCATGAAATTTTCCTTAAGATCTGTCCATACCTTTTTGAGTTATCTTGCTAACTAACAGACAGACAGGCAAACAGACAGACAGACAAACTCTGGCAAAAACATAACCTAAATATAAAGATAGACACCCTGATATAACAAGCCATACACCATCTGAAGTGGTGGCTAGATGTACAGTAAATCCCTGAACACCCCCAATACTTAACCAGACAGCTATGATGTCATGATGTGATGCATACCCAGGTCATGAACTTTTATTTGCACTTGATTTGAAGTCAACCAGACAAATAGTTCCAGAGATATGAACAAAACAGTGTTTATAGTGATTTTAAACTTTTGAGCGCCACCTTGTGGACAATCTAAAAATGGGAGATTATGCAAAATATGTAGAATATGTGTGACTAAAAGGATTTTTGTTTTCATAATTTATCTATTAGTAACTTGCGTCTGTAAATAATTTCCACCACTAAATTTAACCAGCATTTAACCAGCAATCACATTTATTTATTTGTTTATTATTTATTTTGTATTATTTTATTCATGTGTTTGATTATGTATGTATGTATTTATATATTTCTCTCTTTCCTTCTTAAATATCCAGGAGCACATTGTATTTGTACATTTAATGTCAGACTGTATTTTGTGAGATTTTTGTTGTTGTACCATATAAGTCTTGTGCCATACTTGTAATAAAAAAATGTAATTGCAAAAAAAATAATTCAGTCATTTCTTTGTCTTTTTCTGTTGGTTTCATGTTACAAACTATATCAAGGCCGAGGCATCAAGCAAATACTAAAAGAAATTATTAATTTACATATTTTCTATCAGTAATCAAATGTATTAATAGTATTTTTTCTTTTCCAGCTGCTTTTAGACATGTTATATTTGTCATTTCCGACCAGAGAAAGTGAGTAATCTGTGTAATCTTTGTCTACAGTGTTTTGTTTTGGACCGACCTTCGCTGCTGAGGAAGTCTGCGCTGGAGCTCCAGGTTCTGTTGTTGCAGATGAAGGATGCATTGGGGCTGTAGGACGAGTTGATACAGTGTGCGATGCTGCGAACACACTTCTGACGCAGGAGTCCCATAAAGAGCTGGAGGCCGATGAGGGCGAAGACGCTGAGACAGAAGACGGTCAGGATCATCACGTCTGCCAGTTTCCTCACAGACTGGATCAGAGCACCTACAATGGTCTTCAGACCTGGACACAGGACCCAAATGGTTTAGAAGGGATCACATGGTACTAACATGAAGACATGGCACCTGATTGGCTGCTCACCTGGGATAACAGAGATGGTTTTTAGGGCTCGTAGTACTCTGAAGGTTCTTAATGCTGACACATTTCCGAGGTCCACAAATTCTGTCAAGTACCTTAAAAAAATGAGTCAAAAATTATTTTATTTCACATATATTAAAGTCATAGGATTAATTGTTGTATTAGTTAGTAGGTTGAACTTTTTACACAGGATTCCTTTTGTTTAGTTTGTTTTAGTTCAGTAATGTTAGTACATTTACATGAACACAGACAGACAGACAGACAGACAGACAGACAGACAGACAGACAGACAGACAGACAGACAGACAGACAGACAGACAGACAGACAGACAGATAGATAGATAGATAGATAGATAGATAGATAGATAGATAGATAGATAGATAGATAGATAGATAGATAGATAGATAGATAGATAGATAGATAGATAGATAGATAAAAGACTTTTGGACATACATTGTACTCCAAATATGTATGAATTAGTCTGGAATTAACCTGTTTCATGATGATAAATCAATGAAACCTTCCGTAGTGGAGGTAAAGAGGGCATGTAGTGTCACTACGCCCGGGCGAAGCATTGTTATCTCACTGTTGTCAAACAAAGCACATGTCCTATCAGGATGATTGGACTCACATCACGAGGTCACCTGTCTAATCTGCCACCTGCATCACAGCAAGTGAGTGACACACACATCTCTGACCTCCATAATAGGCTTAGAGCTCATTTCAGATCTCAGCTGAGGACGACTGGAAACGGTCACTTTGACATTAATGGAAAACACTGACAGAAGAGCGCTGGGTTTTTTGCATGTCAAATTAAACCAGTGACATAGCACAGTTACTCACGCCATGACAATGACAGTGAAGTCCAACCAGTTCCATGGGTCTCTGAGGAAGGTGAACGGCACTATACAGAATCCCCTCGCAAATATCTTAATTGCTGATTCAAAGGTATAAATGCCAGTGAACGTATACCTGTAAAATAAAAGAATATACAAGTGGCGTTAGTATTTAGTTAAGTATTTGAAAGAACCCTAATTTTAATACACACTAAGAAGAACATTAACAATGGCATTATAAGACGGAGATCATTAAATATCATGCATTAAATACAGTATTTATTTGTCCATGTCTATAATGTCAAGATTTGAAAACTGAAATATGTTCATGCAGTAAAAGTGCAGAATGAGAACATGTACCGCATATTCAAATACAAACTCCATTTAAAAAATCTATCTACTTAAATTAGATTAATACTGAGACTGTAGCAAGATTTGCCGCACTGACATGTTCATTTCTGCAATTTCAGATGAAAATATGAACATCCCAATGCAAAAATACAAATTCTACATTTTAAATCTTAAGCAAAAGAAGAATATTAGGTAAAAAAAAAATGATTAAAGAAATATACACCAAAAATAACTGAAAATATAATGCAAAGTTATATATTTGAAATTACTTGTGTTGATGATTAAATTAAATATAGCTATCGTTGTTACAGGTAGAGTATCTATGAAAGTATGTTTTTATATATAAAAATAAAATTGGAAAAACAATGCAGTGCTGTTTAAATTAAAACATCATAATACTGAAATAACAGTAAAATAAGTAATACAATCAAAGGAAATGTAACATTTGAAACATAAATACTGAAATCCAATGGTAAATATACATGTTTAAAATTATATATCTTTATGTTACTCCATAAATATGTTGGTTTGATGTTTGGTTTGATATGCTTTTTTTTTTTTTTACAGTATTGTGCTGGTAACCACGGCTGGCAGTTGTTGTTTATTTTTTTACAGTTTAGAATGGCTTCACTTCAGGTAATAATTACATGCATTTATAAATTCATAGTAAGTATAATAGCTGATAAAACATTGTTTATTTAGTGACTGTAAACACTGTCTGGTAACTCTACTACTTAATCTTGACTGACAGGCTTCACCATCTAAACAGGTTTTACATTCACATAATACAATTCATAAGGTCAGTAGAAATGCTGACCCACTTTTCTACAAATGGAGTGAATTGTACGATGTTAGTAATAACCTTTTAGTTGTTGTATTAGTTGTTGTTTTTTTGTTTTACACTGGTAACAAATCAACAGCCTAACAAGTAACTGTAGTTACTTGTAAAAAGTGTAATAAAGTAAGCACAGTGTTTCCTTTAAATGTAGTGGAGTAGAATAAGAAAATGTAAATTGATGTTTATAGGAAACTGGTCCTAAAAACAAGTAATGGGGCTAAAAATTCAAACCAGGGGGAGTGTCTATATTTACCTTTTATTATTGGGTCTAAAAAAGCTGGAAAAGCACCAGATATTAAAATACTTTCATAGAATTACCTTATAAACGTATGTAAAGTATCTAAAATTTGAAGTGCATGTTTGTTAATAATTTACTTAATTTTTTTTTTAATTATTAGTTAATTGACTCTGGTCTGGTTTAAGTGCTTCTGTATGTGCTGTGGTCATGTTTTTATACTGTAATGTATTAGAAATTTGCATTAAAAATTGTAAAACTGAATGAAAAAAATAAAAGTCTGCACAACTAACATGCTGCACTTAAAAGACTGAAAGCTGTGATCCACTGATGGCAACAACTTATCATTCACATCATGCAAAGCACAGTAATTCTGAAGTTGAAATGTCTGTTTCTGTTCTACATTACATGCTCTTTTTTTGGTTGTTTTTTTTTTTTTTTTAACATCCTTATTTTGGCCTCATTAAATATTCCATGCATCGTGTACTGTACTTACTTATTACCTGATTCTTCACTCATCACTGACAAAGCAACAAACCCAGTAGAGGTCCAATATTAGAAGACAAGAAGTTTACATTTGAGCCACAGTTTAGGATGAAATGTCTTTAATGCAGTGTTTACTTACTCCAGATACTTTGTCCATGGAGCCGGATCCGACATGGCCATGAAGAAACAGTTGGTCAGTATAGTGCACATTATGAACAGGCTAAACAAAGTGGAGCAGGGTTAAGGAAAAGGTCTTGTAAAAGTTTAAAGTTGCACAGTTACAGATGGATGAGTCAAAAATGTGGTAAAGTAAAGCCTAACAATGTTCCTTATAATCCTATGAAATATAACCATTAGGATAAACCACGACTGTGTGTGCCAACAGCATTATAACTTAAAGCAGATTATAGAAAATGTAAGTAAATTCCATTTAACATTAAATCAGGGTAGTGATATTATTGTATCCTGCAGAAACAAAAGCATAAGAGGATGTGGCAACTTGTGAATATGAGAACAAAAAGAAAAGATGGTCACAGACAGAACCAGCAAATCATCACTAGACCAGAATAATTTAGATTAAATTATTGTCAGCACAAGATATGGCAGTATAACATTACAAAGAGATACAGGTAATTGCTCATGTCAGTAGTTTTCAACAGATGTTTGGATCAATAATGTAAAATACAGCATGAAGAGAGAGGCAGAAGAAAGATTCCCTCCATGTAAAGTAGGAATCGGCTGTCTGAGAACTAATAGGCAGCCATCACATGATGCAAAATCTCCTTGCTCTTATTTCATTTCAGAGATTAAAAGAGGGATATGAGGGGATTTGGTTTGCGATGCCAGAGAGAACCATTACAAAGCTGTTTCAAAAATGGGACTATGGAAAAATCCAATAGAAACCTGCGGGGGGAATCGGTAAATATTAAAAATTGGCTTATCTGCCAGCGTGAGAAGCAAGGAGTGGCTAAACTTTTTTTTTTTTTTTTTTTTTAATATTAATATTTCATTGGGGCATTTTATCAAGGTTTGTCTTTACCATTCTGTTTGACTTAAAAATGTTCAGTTTTGTGACAGAATATAAGCTTTTCACAGTGGGTTTTGTAGCATCACTTTCATTTTATACAGTATAAAATACCCTCCACCTTTATCTTTTACATTTTACCCTGAATATTATATTACATGGTCCATGACAGGTAATGTAGTCCAACAACAAACAAGAACAAAAAAAAAAACCAACCCTGTTTGTGTCATGGGAGACACAAAGGCTTAACAATCAGAAAGGATATGAATGGACTAAAACTTTAATGGCAATTGTTCTGATGAAGTGAAATGGAGTAAATACATAAAGTGCAGATGTGGCACTGAATCTGAAGATGGCCTTCCCTTTGTTAAGTACTATAAAAGTCTGCAAAAAAAAAACAGAAAAAGATCATATTTTAGTAAGAAAAACAAGTATTCCTGAATACAGTCCTCATTAGTGACCTATTTTCATTAATATTCTTTCCACACTGCTCAGTGTTGTTGAGCAGCTGCAGCAGGTCAGTGTTTTCCTTATAGAAGCTGTGTTGTGTTGCACCTACAACTCTGTCTACCATCTGTGTTAACTTCCTCTATAAGTACTTATGCCTCCAAGAAAGCCACGAACATAAACACAGCGAACGAGGCCAGTTCAGATAATGGAGGCAACTCCAAAGCGGCTGAACCTTTCCCCAACAGATGTGGCATTTATTTAAATATTTTTCGTCTTTGGATAATCCTCCCATCCAGCAGCGCATCACATGCCAAAACAAAGAGACCCTGAGAATGATTGCCACGTCCTTTTTCATCTCTCTATAAGCGGACCATTAATGGGCGGCAGCGGCCTGATCTACCGACTCTGCAAATCAAAACTTGATAATCCTATTTCTGTGCAAAAGAGATCTAAAGAGACGCAGCCATACCAGTGTGGTGTCAGCGAGTGGTTTTAACACAGAGGCTGATATGGACAATTACAACAACCTCCACAGGACAGTAACATTGATCATTTAGTATGTAAACAGGTATAAGTTGAATCTGAGATAACCTGTGAGAATAGAATAGTTTGACCCTCATGTTTATTCTAGACAAGTTAATATTCCTCAAATTTTTTGCAAGGAAAAATAATAAATTACAGTCACATTCTTCCTCATCTCTTGAGATTTTAACTTGAAATACTGCAATAAAATATATAGCTGTTTTCTGATCTATTACTCAAATGAAAATTGACATTTTTCACTGCCCTGAAGCATGTGAGCCGGTGACATGAAGGTTGTTTTTTTTATTTTAACATAATTTCGTTACTTTATCATTAAAAAAATACTTTTCAAATATTTACTTTTTTGTTAGTCCACAGTATTTACAGAAATTTCTATTTGAGACTTGTATTTATGTAAAAGTAAAGTGAACATACGATGATAAGATAAGATAAGATAAGATAAGATAAGATAAGATAAGATAAGATAAGATAAGATAAGATATTACTGATTTAACACACCAGTGCAAAAGACAGAAATGTTCTTAAAAGTATAAAAATAACAGTAGATTAAAATACTTTATGCACAGACTCACTACCTCCTGAATTTCAGGTGGTTCCTTTATTTCATAGTTTTCATTATTAGACACAGATTAATCCAGATGTACGCTACTTCTTGCTGTGACTATGGGTTAATTAGGCAAACCTGGATTAATCAGTGTGTCCACTAATTAAAGATGGGAAATAAAGGAGCGACCTGAAGTTCAGGAAGTAGAGGGTCTGTACATTGAGCATATTACTTGCAACATGTTATATGTTAAGGTTGTCATTTTAACAGACCATCTGTTGAGGTCAACAAACCCTCACTGTAAAAAGAGGATACATATATAAGCAAGAAGTAAACATTTAGGGGTGTAAGAACATATCATTTTAACATTATATTGTGATATTTAATTTCACAATACCATATCAATATTAAACATATTTTAGGTATTTATTCAAATGCAGACATGGTGAGGGTTCATTGTAGTTTTCTGTTTATAATTGTAGTTATTATTTAACAATGTTTTGTTCCAAAAATAATGTTCCTGTACAATTTAGTATTGTCAAGCTTATTTTCTGTGGAATGTAATTTAAGTTTTTACAGTGGAACATTTTGTGATATAGCATTAGATTATTTTTTGATCAGATAAAATGTGTATAATGTTTGTGCATATTCCTGGTGTAATTTTTTTTTTTTTTTTTTTTTTTTTACAGGAACTAGTGTTTTTAAAACAGAAACAATACATATTGTGAACAATGGTGTGATATATAGCAATACATCATAGCATGATTCTAATATTGTGATATGTATCATACCGCCAGATTTTCACCAATACACACCCCTACTGATAACTGACCTTTCATGGTGATGGTGAGTGTTTGAAACCTTTGTATTTCTGTACAAAGATGGCAGCAGGAAGTAAGGCTGTTGTCTTAACATATGAGTATATGTTCAAATATATGTGATTTAACCCCAATTCAGTGACTTTTGTGTTTTAATTCAAGTTGAGTCCAGAGTGCTACACACTTCCGTGACATTATAACAACCATTTTACCAACAAAAATAGAAAGAAACTAAAGAAAGGACCAGTCATTTGCAGCTGATATTAAACACAGATCAAACTCTTACCCTCTTGTTCTTGAAGTAGAATGGATCGATGTCTTCCAGCGGCACCCCGATAAGCTCTGGTGGGATGTCACCAAAAATGCGTGGCAGTTGCTTCCCTGCCTCGAGGTCAGCCCTGGCTTTCGGTGGCTCTGCATTTTTTTGAGCCTCCTTGCAATCCTTGGCCTTTTTGGGCTGCTCCTCCGCAATCCGCTGCTCCAAGGCAGCCAAGGATTCGCGAGTGAACCGCCGCAAGCCATCAGGACCCGTTGGTAACAGCATGGCTGCCATCTTTTCATCCTGATTCACCTTTACTAGAATTTACTTACAGCTTTTAGGTGGGGAAATGAAGACATGGGGCATAGAAGAGGTGAAAGAAGGTGAGAAATAATAGGTCATTTAATATGATTAGATTATTTACATGTTCAGCTTCATTCACTGCAAACCATCCAAAAAGTAAAATAAAAAAAAAAGCACAAAAGGACCATTAATGCCTTAACACAACTGAATATATCCTGCTTTTTATTGAATATAAATGGCCACCTCAAGGTTATTACATACTAAAACATGCATACAAGAACTGAGGTATTGCTTCTTTAAAAGTTCTCATTATCCAGTTTTTCCAAAATTCCAGTTTTTTTTTCTGGTGGTTTCGGATAACGAATGTGTAACTGAGCTGAAGTTCTAAGTGGCTGTGGTTAATGTTTCGATTTGCACTTAACTTTCTCATGAAGTATGAAATGTCCTGACTAGAACCAAGTTTATTGTCTTTCTTGCCACCTTGAAAAAACAATTTTCCTTGTTCTTAAAGTCACAGACCTTCACTCTGTATTTCTTACTTGGCACAATACCATATATTTTTGTCCACAAATTAGCCATACACTACAGTGTGTCTGTGCTTTAATTTTAAATACAGCAGGAAAATGTTTTTAGCTTAAAGAAAAAAAATCCCTAAATGAATACATATTATCTGCTTGAATTTACCTTTGATAAGCAAATAATGTTAGCAACTATTAATTAAAGGTTTGTTTGTCTGTCCTTCAGCAGGATTACGCAAAAAGTTGTGAACAGATTGTGATGAAATTTTTCGGATGTGTTGGGAGTGTCACACGGAACAAATGATAAAATTTTGGGGGTGATCTGGAAGAGAACCTGGATTCTGGATCACTTTGAAATTTTACATTGCGGTAAATGGAGAATGCTAGAAATACTAGAAATAGAATTTCAAAGTGATCCAAAATCTAGGATCTCTTCTGGATCAACATGAAAATGTAAACATTTGTTCCTTGTGACACTCCCAACACATCCTAAAAATTTTATTAAAATCCGTTCAAGAACTTTTTGCGTAATCCTGCTGACAGACAAACAAACAAACTCCAATTTAATATCTCCTTGGTGGAGGTAATTACAGTACAGTTTTAATAATATAAAGGATGGAATTAACTGAAAAATAATTACAAACTACACTTATTTTGTTGTCTTGCCATCTTTGTTGTCTGAGCAACTAGAATTTAATGCACATATCTGTGGACTAAGATCACTAAATGTACTGCGACTACAACTCATAAATAGCACAACACAATAAATTAAATTAAAACACAATATAATAAGAATAACCAAACATATTGTTTTTATTACTAGTATCTGTTTGTTGTTTGTCAGATAACTTTAGAAACTACCATTCAGTGCAAAGATATTTAATGCTTGACTGAAGATGTTACCACTAATAGCATAATAATTACAATATATAAAATAAAATGAAATAATTAGACATTCAAATTTGTCAATGTTGTCAGAGAAAGATTTAATCCTGGCAGTTGTTTGCTTCGCCTGTTTCACCAAAAAGCAGCAAATACAAATAAACCAGACTCAATAATACAGAAATTAAAACTGAAATGCTAATGGTGCTATCTTCATAATGTACTATACATTGATTTGACATTTGAGCAACATCAAATAGGCCTATGTCAAAATTAATATAGTGTTATGTATTATATATATATATATATATATATATATATATATATATATATATATATATATATATATATATATATATATATATACATATATATATATATATATATATATATATATATGATATTATATATCCAAAAACATGACACTATTGGGTCAATATTGTAATTAAGTTAGATAACAATTCCAATTTTTAGCTATTTATTTATACAATTTATGTTCAAGGACAAATATCCAGTAATATGTAAATACTTTGGAGGATATAAACATGTTTTCCATCTCAGACCCTGTATGACTTTAATGTGTAAAGCTGGATTTAAATTCTGGATTCAAAGATGGTGCTGAGGCCATGAGACACGAAAAGATGTAAATTCTTTACCCTTAGCACTGACCACTGACTTTCTGTTATCCAACTGCATCTGACAAACTAGGGCAGCCATAGTTTTGAGTGGAGAGAAGGATTAAGTCCACAGTCTGTAACTCTGAACAGGGTTTTCACCAGCAGCTGCAGATCTTTTGCCGTTTGCCTCAAAATTGGCAGAAAACGCATCAACCTCTGAACAACATTCAAGCCTGTGACATGTTTTTAGAATTTTAAATTCCTCTGGACATTTCTTTATCATGTTAAAAGTAAGACCATTTTAAAGTGACACAGATAATAATAAACAAAAGTCCCAATAAAGCACAGTGACCCTGCTCGGAGAAATTACTTGTTACTCGTTATTCCATCAAAGTCTTAAATAAATAAAGTCTTAATAAACAGGATCAGATTGTTGCTGGATGGTAACTTTTCAGAAATATGTTTCACTTGTGGTGATGTTTTATATCGAATAAATCTCAATTTGTTTGAAATACTACCTGTATTTATCCTAAATCTTGTGAAACACATTTACCTATTTTTTTTGTTGGCAAACTCTGCTCATCTGGGGTAAAATACAAAGCATAAAAACCATTCACACATAATCTGATTAAGGACTAAAGCCACTATCTAAATAAAGAAAATACTAATGTCCTATGGCCTTTTCACTACCAACATTTTAGCCACAGTGACAAACTCTGATATTTTAATAAATAAAAAAGCTTCCCAAAGGCAGGATTATGTCTCTCTGTTCCCCTTTTGAAAGAGAAATACCATTGTAGCCTTTGCACATTGACTAAGCTGTGAGTTTTCCATCTCCTCCTGTCCTGAAATGCATTGATCCCTTCACACGTCCAGCCAGACGCTAGTTATCTGCTTTCTCTTGATCTGCTTATTTGGCCCAGGTTGATCTCAGATGAGCTTCTCTCATACACTGAATCCAGTGCTTTCCCATTTGCCATCACAATAAATAGGTTAAGGTCTATTTTCAACATCATAAAAAAGATAAACGGGCCGACAGCAGTGATGTTCTGACCGGAAATATCAGATAAACACAAGAAGTCACAGTTCTTTGACTAACAGCTAACAATAAGCAAAAGAAAGTCACGGTGGTGTCGACATTCAAACTAATGAGCATTATGAAATTAAAACACATATCAAGAGGAGAATTGCTGCTAACAGGCAAAAAAAAAGTGACAGAATGACAGTGGAGGAGTGTTTTAGTTGAATGAATTTTAATTCCTAGGATGGCCAGATGTCACATAGTGCAAATTATTATTAGATTTGAAATGGACAGGAGCCATGACAGTTTGGTCACAACCAGCCTCACCCTCTGCACTGCTGCTGGTTTATATTTTCATGAATGAAAGCATAAAGAATTGATCAAATTACGGTAACAATTGTAGGTTTAATGTCACAAATAATTGTATAAATGCATTGATTAGCTTCAAAGAATCGATTAACTTGTTAAATAGGTTGATAATGTTTGACTATTTTAGTGTTCTATCTAAATTATTACCTCAAAATACAAATGTGGACTCATCTTATTTCTTCTAATCAGGATATATTTACGTCATAAATATTTATATGATTATATTTCACATGTACACTGTAGCCCAATAAGTTGGAATTTTACCTGGAGTTGGAATTTTTACTTCTGAAGAAAATACTGTGAAAATGTGATAAAGTTTAATGGGGACTCAGTGCAGCTGGTCAAAGTTCAATAATGATATAAGATAAAAGAATAAATAAGAATAAAAAGAGGAATCTGTTTCAAAACATAATTATTCCAAATTTAGGGGCCACTTTGTATTAACATCACTTCATGTGTGTATGTGGTATGAACCAATTACAAGATGCTTATACTTTATGTACTGTCTGACCAATGTAAGCACCTGAAAGAAAAAACAAGAATGTGAAATGCATGTGAAATAATAGTGAGTTGTTGATCTGAAGATGAGCATACTTAATGATAAATAAGAGCATTTTCATATGCACTTAACCTACCAAATTAATTATTCTCAAGGTTTCACCTCTTTTAAGTCATTTATCACCTTTTATTTTAATATTATGCAATGTATTTTTATCTTTTTTCAGTTAAAATAAGACATTTTCCTATAGTTAATTCACCGATCATGTAGATGTTCATAAAAACTCAGATTAAAGTTCAGGGTTATCATACCAGAAACTGATAAAACTGAAGAAAAACTGACTTTTTTTTAAACCGAAAATAAAAACAAGCTTTTCTATTTACCGTCATTGATCCAAGTCAATGGGATTTACTCGTCAATCAATGTTGTAGAAGATGACAGTGTTTCCATGGTAACTACAGAGCCTCCGAATAACCAAATGGGTCATATCTGATGACCATTAAAAGATGACAAACTTTATTTTACACTAATTATTTAATGTATTGATATGCTCTGTGATTGAAGGGTGTTAAACACTTCAGATTTTGGTCTGCGGTAGCCGTTTGGATCTTTATGGGATCAGTTAAGTGTAAATGACCACATGAACATGATGAAGGTTTTCAAATTGCATTAAAGTAATATAGTATTGGTAATATATAGACTAATTTAGGAGCCGTTTCGGGTAAGAATCAAAGCAAACTAATCATTCAGAATATATACAACAGGTCTGGACTTGTAAATTGCATTTCTACCCAAAAACCTTTTTACGATATGTGACCAGTTGAAATTATGTTTATACAACCAAAACTAAAACACAGTTTCAACTCAGCATCTTCTATCTGTAAGGAATGATTCAATTATTATTTGCATCAAAGTGTGTTGTTACATCTTCATCATACACACTCAAAGAGATGTTTCATCTCCATATTTGTTTACATTAATTTACATTTCTTGACAAGATTAAGAGGAATTAAATATCTGTACTCAAACATAGTGAGGTTTTATCCCAAATATGTATAAAGACCCCTTTAGTGCAGAACAGTGTATCCATTTCTAGCTAATTTTGCCATTCTAAATGTTTTTTTATTCTGTGTTGCAACCATTAACTTTCTTTATGCAAATTTCTCCACTATACAAACAACCATGTAAGGTTGTAATTCATCTTTTTTTTACTGTTATACAGTATATGTGGTTGTTATGTATGCTTTACAAATGCCATGAATGAATGATTAGCTTACTATCCATGAAAAAGTTCAAATATCAAGTGGATTATTGATGTACATATTTTTTATGAAAATGTTTCTGAAATCAATATCATATCTAACTTTTTTTTTTGATTGATTGATGATTAAAGTTTTGTCCTTTGTAGGATTTAAGGGGTCAAATCCTTAAGAGGGTTATTTCAGGATAGGATGACAGAGCAGGCATTTCAGTCGTTGTTCACTCATAGTGGCTGATGATACACTTCTAAACCAGAGGATTTACTGAGGCCATCTCTGTTCAGGTTTATGCAAAATATAACTGAGTGGTGTTTCATGTACACTCTTAAAACATACTAATAAATATCCACTTCATATTACATTAAAGCACCTCTTTTTCTGCATTCGTTTTCATACTGTCTGACAAAAGTGATGTTTTTAGAGCTGGTGTCAATACTACTCAATAAATTTACTGTCATTTGTGAATATTTCAATTTTGGCTACAGATTATTCATACTACACCGCCTCATTCTTGACTTGTCATTACTGTATTCACTTTTTTTTTAGGTTTAGTTTTCTATTTATCTCTTTCCTACGTGGTAAATCAGTACATCTGAAATTCAGCTAATTGTGATGTTGCTTATTTTATCCTTTTAATCTCAGTGACATATTTTCTGTTTAAATAATCACAAAACTAAATCTTAAATATCCTGAATCATCACTTCTCATACTTGTAGGATAAAGTACATTGTGTACAGAATAGCATTTAGCTTCAATGGGTCATGTCGACTGTCCATTCACAGCATCAAACTGCAATCCTAGGTACGCAACACTGAACTGATGACCTACTTCTTTTGCAAAAACCTTTCAATGTAATTGCATCAGATAGCTTAAAGGTTACAGTAGGTATAGGCCTATAAAATGAGAGTGATGACATTATCATTGTGAGAGTAAATGAATGAGGCCTCATTTTCTGACCTGTTCATATATGTTGGTTACTGGAATCAGATTGCAAACTAACCAATGTCACACTTGGAAATATCAACTTCTGCTTTAGATAATGTTTTACAGTGTGTTATAACTTTTTGACAGATGAGAAGGGACGATGTAAAAATAAAAAATAAATAAATCCCTTCCTTTTTGTTGTTAAATTCAAATTTCAGCGCAGTTATAGATGAGAGTGGTGCCCTGGATGTAGTTAGTCTGTGTAAAGCTCTGTCATGTAAATCTGAACACAACATGAGATCTGCATTCAGATTAAAGCTGTTTCAGTCATTACGCCTTATTTTATAATGTGTCATATAATTTATAATAAAAACTAAAATACATGTTAAACCCAAAACTGATGTGATAACAAACTTTATCATCATCCAAACAAAATGTACCATTGTTCCAAATATTTACTCTGAGAAAACTTTTTTGCTCTGTTGTGTGTGTGTGTGTGTGTGTGTGTGTGTGTGTGTGTGTGTGTGTGTGTGTGTGTGTGTGTGTGTGTGTGTGTAAAATATTGTGCTACTCATGTATGAATCTTTGCCACCATCCAAACAAATACACCAAATAATTCCAAATATTTATCATTTTAAAAGTTTATGCCCATTGCTGCTGAAATATAAAAACATATTATTAAAAAAAATAGCAATATGTATGAATGTCTTTACCACCATCTAAACAAAATATAACATAATTCTAAATAGTTATCGTTCTAAAAGTCCTATTATAGCTCCCTGTTGCTGCCACATAAAAGCATATTCTCATGTATGAACCTCTTTGCAACCTTCTAAACAAAATACACCATATTATTCTAAACATTTGCTTTAAAACTTCATGCTTTCTGCTGCTGCCATATTAAAGCATATTACTACAAAAATAAGAATGATAAAATAAAAAAAATATTAATATGTACGAATCTCTTTGCCACCATCTAAATAACATACAATTCAAAAATATGCATTGTTTTAAAAGTTTATGCTGTCTGTTGCTTCGACATGAAACCATACTTGAATATTAAATATTAGATACTCACATACGAAACTGTCATTTACAGCATAATGTCCATGTTTCAGAAGGAAATGCAGTAACCTCCGTGCAAAATCCATGTCTTCTCTTTAGATCTTACTCCGCTTCATATAATGGACTCAAACTCCACTCGACATGACACAGAATCCACACTTTCAGGGTCACGAGAGACTTTTTAGACAAACGCACGCGCTCTGATCACCTTCGGTCGGACATTTTGAAGTTGCCACAGGTGCGATGGAGCGGTGGTCCTCAGTCTTTCCATTGGAGACTCTTCCGTATTCACCCCAGAGAGGAAAGGTCCCAAACCGCGGAGGATGCTGCGCTGTCAGCATCTGCGCATAGTTGCACCTCCATTTGCCCTTGAGCAAGAGCACGAGGGAGGGAGGATGCCAGTGGACCACAGAGGATTACTGCAGCTATAGGTGCCCCGTGGAAAACAAGCCTGGCATGTGTGGAAAAGCGGATAGTTTTCCAACATCACCACGTGGTAAAAACTTAACAGTGAACGTGGATGCAGTGATGGAAAATAAAGTAATGAGTGTGAAACAGCTAACAGAGTTTACAACCACAGACCCTGGTGGTACCAAGGTTATAATAGTTGTAGAGGTTTCATTTTACACTGTATAAAGTAAAACATTAAGTCAACTTAATTTTCTTTTCAATAGGTCACATAAAAAAATGTTGAGTGAATCAGATTTATTTACATAAGGTTAGGGTTAATTTAATTTAATTCACTCAGATATTTTTTTTTAATGTGTGGCTTATTAAAGAACACGTTTTAAGTCGATTAATTTTTTTTTACTTTTTAGAGTGTACTTTAGTTTTATTTAGTTTTGAGGGCTTGTAGTTAGTTTAAGTTACTGTTATAATATTTTTTTGCTAGCTTTTTATTACTTTTTCAAATTTAGGTTTTTATATTAAAAATTTTAAAAAAGAAGCTAATTTAGCATATCCTACAAAATTAAAGCTGGACTATTGTATTGGTAGCATCTATTAACATGATATATATTTTCACTGACCTCATACAGGCCAGTGAGTATCCGCTACCTTACTTTGGCCATATCTGATTTAGTCTATTATTAATTTAATTCCAATTTAGAAAAATAAATTCCGCATTATATTTTTCAAGAGCAAACAGACCGAAAGAAAAGGAGGAATATATATGTACTTAATATTTTTGTTCCAAGCTACTAACAGAATCACTGACAAATGTACACTTCATGTTATTATAGTATTTTAAGCTGTAAGTATTTTGGTGAAAAAAAAAAACTCTGTTCTGCAGGGGGTGTAGAATACTTTTTTTTTTTGGCAATCAACTGTTCTGCCTTGTGAGATGAGATGATGAGATATACTTTATTGTCCCTTACGGGAAATTTGTCTTGGGCAAAAGATGGATTAAACTGCATTAATGCATTCGTTTTAACAATCCTACTATATAATGTATATTATGGACAGAGACAAAAAAGCCAGGTGTACATACTGCAGAGTGAAAATTTTATTTTCCTTTGTCAGGATAGGTACAATCAGTACAGCTTGTATTTAGAAACGATAACAAACTATGAATTACAAAAGAGCTGCAGCATCAAACCAACCACATTGAACATTTAACAGATAAACAGTACCACAGAGCTTCAGCTACAGAGTTCGCCATGTTTGTTATGGATTGTTATTGTTTTTCTTAACTAACCTTTTTTTTATTAGTAACTTTTTATTTTATTTTTATCAATTACTAGAAATTTCAGGTGACACTATTTGATTTCTAGGTGACCTCACGGTAGAAAAACACTGACACAGACAAAATTGTACCATTTACTTTTGTTCTGTCCATGTACTGTATGTTTTTGCACAATCCTTATAATCTGCATTATGATGTAATTTTACTCTGTCTTAAATCAAGTTTTATATATCCATTTCTTCAACCCTTTGTTGATTAGTTATATTCTATGTTTATAGTTATTAGTTTTTTGTGTTCTTTGCTGCACCTTTATAGAGAACCACACCTGCCATCTTGAAAAAAAGATAGATCTATAAAAAAATAATGTGATGAATTCATGCATGTGCAAAGACCTGATTAAAAAAAATGTCAAGCATTTTATATGAAGTTATTTGTAGAATGTGACAAAATAGTTTTCAATTTTGACAATTTTAATCTAATTTTATGAAAAAAAAACTTTTAACATTTTATTTTCTGTTCAATTTATTTATTTTTGTCCTTATTTGTAATTTCATGTCTTAAATTTGTATCCTGCATTTATTTTTGGGTTTTACATTTCCATTTTCTTTAGAGATACACAATGTGTATGCACTGTACATGTGGTAGAATTGACAATAAGCACATCTTTGGCTTAATCTTTTTCTATTTATTTTAATAATTTTATCTTTATTTAATATTTGTATTTGGACAGTAAATTCAGGATTTTATTGTACAGGCATGTTTCCTCAATGTACATATGACAATAAATGCTTTAAATATGGACTCTTTGAAAAACCTGACAAACATGCTGCTTCAGTTTAGTCCTATTGGAAAAAGTAAGGATGTTTCTACATCTGTCAGGTATCCATAATTACTATTTTTAAGATATGTCTGCAGAGATATTTATATTTGGTGCCTTCAGATGATTTCCATCATTGATTGAAGTTCATGTCAGGAAAAATTAAGCACATTAAGAACTTTGATCTAGCGACTCATACAGGGTCTACACAGCCTTCGCCCAGTGTAGCTGGATTAGGCTCCCAGTGACCCCCGTGACCCTAGTGAGGATAAAGCAGATTCAGATGGCGAGACGAGACATTAAGAACTTGCAGAGGAAAGGTTCAACTAGATGTAATTTCAGTTTAACTCTCAAAAATGTATCCTGATATGGAACAATGTGTTTGAGTGATCAGGATATAGTCATATTTTATCTTTCTGGATGTATGCTTCTGTAGCATCATAGTAAGACTTGTCTGGACCTCAAAGCATTGTAAAATACACACACAGATGGGACCCATGTACCATGTTGGAGTCCAACTCTGCCCTCTAGTGGCTTAGAAAAGCTTAAATCACAGTGTCAGATCATTTTTGCCCATATACCACCCCCTGCTGTCTCCACTAACATAATGTGTGATTTCTCTAAATGTACATGGACAGATTAATTCAGCATCATATGTGATTTTAGTAAACTGCCTGTTGTATTGTATTTACATATTAAAATAAAATGCATATTTGGTCCCAATGTGTTTTGCTGGTGGTTTAATTGATAAACTACATGACAAGGCAGCAAAAAATAAATAATATATACTGTAGATACAAATATTTTTATTATATTATATTATAATATATTTATTTTGCTACATACAAGAATGAACTACATTCAATTAACGGGTTTCTAAATGTAAACTGAACCTCAGGCTGAGTTTGCTCATTATCTCCACTACTATTGTCTCCGAATTCATGCCCATGTGTTTGGAACTGAACCAAACAGGTTCCACTTTTGTCTGAAACACATTCCTGTCAGATTACGGAACTTTATCAGTGCACAGTGCTTCTTTTGGAAACAGGAAGAACCACTAGATGGTGAACTAAATTCTCCCAAAGTATAAAAAAAAGGCGCCCCTTTGTTTTCCTTTATAAATAAATAACTGTATATTGTACATAGAATGATTTACTTATTTATAGAAGTGATTACTCTTGTGTGCTGTGCTATAATTTTGTTGCTGTAAACCTGGAATTTCCCCTAGTGGGACTAATTAAGGAATAGCTTGTCTTAGAAAGCAGATATGATGAAAGTTAATGACAGCTCTGTGAACATCAGAGATGGTTTTAGAAACAGATGTTTGGCTGGTTCATAGTCCCATAGAGTTGACGATTAGGATCCTCAGAAAAAAGTCAGAATGGGACTAAATCCGGACTGTGAGATGAAGAAAAACAAAGTTAATCCGTTTTGCTGTCATGTGGTTTAGCGACATATGTAAAGACTCATCTGATAAAAGTCAAGAATGAGTTCAGTGGAGTTTAGGAAACTGTGCAGCATCTCCATTGTACCAAAGCCAAAGTCCAGCATACAGAGGTTCGGTGAATGTAGTCTGGACTCTATGGATCAGAGTCATGGTTTCAGAGAACGACTGTAGACTATAGAAGGACAGAAGGCCGGCTGAGTGATCCAGGTACACTCCAATTCTGGATGTAACTGCACGTGGGACAGGAGACTTGACCCTGTTGTACCAAAATACAGAAGTGTTTTTGTTACAATATAAAGCCCAAGATTTCTCATTGTGTCCAAATCCACATTCATCTGAGGCTCCTTCTCTCTTAATATCCTTATATGTTACTGCAACCCAAACCCCCACTCCTCTCCACTCCACCTCCCAGTAACATCGACCAGTCAGACTCTCTCTGCTCAGGACCTGAGACAAGTTACTGAATCTGTCTGGATGATCAGAATAGTTCTGTATTTGTCTCATAAGAGTTGCGCTTTTATTTTCCTCAGACAGTGACAGCCAATGGTTCACTGTGTTTGGATCCAGTGTGACTGCACATGAATATTTTAAGAATTCTGCTCTTGTCCTTGGCTCAGGTTGTTGATTTAACAATAAAACATGGGTTAAGGTTATGGTTAAAATCACGGTTAACCCTATCAATAACCATGACCATAACCTTATCCCTGGGTGAGGGTTCTGTCCCTTTGTCAGACTGTGCTGCAGGTTATCTTTGAGCTCTGACACAGCTGTCATCACATCCTTAAAATAACACCGGTCATGGATGTCGTCGTTGGATGAGTCTAGACCTTCGCCGAGTTTGGACACTGGTGGATACTGGAGTAAAAACTGGTTGTGGTCATGTGTTTGTGAGAGTTTGTCCATCTCAGTGTCTGTCTTCTTCAGCTCAGTGATCTCCTGCTCCAGCTTCGACTCCAACTCTTTAACTCGAATCAATTCGGTTTCCTGCTGTGATCTGATCTCACGCGTCACATCACGCCTTCTTTCCAACATCAGTTGGATTATCTCAGTCAGGATCTTGTAGTTTTTCTTCACTGCTTCATCAGCAGAGCGATTAATGTTCTCCACCTCCAGTTGAAGCACCTTCACATCTTTCTGTTTGTCTTTGATTCTCTGCTGGATCTTCAGTCGACTCACCTCCAGCTCTGTCTGCCTCTCAGTCCTTTCTGCTGCAGCTGACACTGTGTCATGGCCTTTATGTTCGTCCACAGGGCAGAGATAACAGATACACTGATGATCAGTGCGGCAGAACATCTTCATCACCTCACCATGATGAGGGCAGATGTTCTTCTGGAGCTTTTCTGATGGATCCACTAGCTTGTGTTTTTTTAACTGAGGTACATCATGATGAGGCTGAAGGTGTTTGTGGCAGTAGGAGACCAAACAGACCAGACAGGACTTGACAGCTTTTAGTTTCCTCCCAGTGCACACGTCACAGACCACATCTTCAGCTCCTGTGTAGCAGTGATCATCAGCAGCAGGTCCAAGTCCAGTCTTCTTCAGCTCTTCCACTAAATCGGCCAGCATGGTGTTTTTCAACAGGGTAGGCCTTGGTGTGAAAGCCCGTCTGCACTGAGGGCAGCTGTAGATATTTTTCCTAGCTTCTCCATTCCAGTGGGTTTTAATACAGCCCATACAGTAGCTGTGTCCACACGGAATAGTCACTGGATCCTTCAGTAGATCCAAACAGATCGAACAGGAAATTCTTTCCTCCACATGAATTCTTTTCTGCGCCATGTTAGCTTCATGTAACAACAACAATTGTTTAACTTTCGCTTTGAGTCAAATCAGTTTGAGCTCTGATCTATACATCATGTGCAGTGTTTCCTGTCTGGTGTCTGGATAAACACCATCCACTCAGAAAACGTCAGATCTACAGGGGAGGAGTCGAGGTCATGTTAGGACAGAGTCACGTATGAAAAACCAACTCAACCAGAAGAACCAGTTCTGTCATAAATACAGTCAGGACTTGAGTTAGCAGTTTTACTCATCAGTTGCTGTGGATCATGGTTTTTAGATACTGACCCCTTATTATACAAAATTGAAAAGTGCAGTTGTCTAAAAACTGCCATACTTAAATATATAAAAACGGCGAAACAATCAAGGTACAAACATATTAAATATAGTAGGTAAACATAGTATTAAAAAAGCACAAAGACTTACACATAACATTCACAAAACAGTCCCTGAGCAGCAATTCACTCAACCCATTTTCCTGTTCATATTGCACAGTGTCATTTTTGCATTTAGGCTACAGAACACACACTCAGCATTAAGCACCTTAATGACGTTAGTATAGAAGTTGTTTGTCTTTGATTGTAGTGTCCTGAAGTGTCTGCCAGAGGGTAGCAGCTCAAAAAAGTACATGTGCAAGGTGAGTTGGATCCCTGAGGAACCAGTTTGTCCTTCTGAGGTAGTGCTGATGGTACAGATCCTCCGGGGAAAAGGGAGCAGCTGGTGATCTTCTGTGCCATGGTGACGACCCTTTGGGGCATTTTCCTTTCTGCAGTTGTGCAGCTGGAGAACCACACACCAATATAGTATGTCAGTAGGCTCTGTATGGAGCACTGGTACACCAGCAGTCTCTGTGTGAGGTGGTTGTTCCTCAGCAGCCTCAGGAAATAGAGTCTCTGCTGGGCTTTCTTGATGGTGGCTCTGGTGTTGGCAGTCCAGACCAGTGTTGTGTTCCAAATCACGCACTCCCCGTAGTGCACTTCCTTTCATACACTATGAACACTACACACTACATGGATAGTGTACGAATTTTTAACGAACAGTGTAGTTCCGAATGAAATACTCTTCGTCCGCACTTACCGGAAATGACGATTGCGCTGTCAAAATATCTCGATCGCCCGCCAAAATACCGACCAGCTTTGAAAAAAATGGACACCGGCATTTTGCTCCTTTTGTTTTTTATGAGCCCTTTCCTCCAGAAGGCATGGAGACTATGGAGCGTCGTCGTCGACAATATGCCCTGCTGTTGGCTGAAACTGCACTGGTACGTATGTAATGAACGGTTAACTGTAAGTCATATTGCAATATTGTTATAGTTTGCAGTAAACTACAGCTAAAACTTACATCTGTACGGAACCTGTACCACCGGTATCACCGTCTCCACCTCTGCCAGTGTTTCAGCCGCCATGTTTTCAAATCTTTCAAGAGTGGTGGTGGCCCCTCCTCTTCCGTTACGTAGCAAAAATGGCGTCCAGTGACTGCGAGAAGTGTCCATTGCTCTACACTTCCAATTTTGACAGTTAGAAGTGCACCATCCGGGTACTTACGACGCACTTCGTTTGCTACTCTTGCAAGTTGGAGCAGCACTATATCCTCAACTGAAGCGTCTGAAGTGCACAAGTGGGTGATTTGAAACAGTGCAGGTCTTCCTCAATGTACACACACAGGAACCAGAAGTTCAAGACCCTCTCCCCACATTTCCTACCAATGATCAGTGCAGGCCCATTTTCCTCCTCCTGAAGTCTATGATGACCAACTTCATTTTGGTGGTGTAGAGGAGGAGGTTAATGTCTGTGCACCATACAAACAATCACTCCCCTTCTCTCTGGTATGCAAACTCATCTCCACTGAAATGAGCCCCACCACCATGATATCAAGAGCAAACGTTATGATCTTAGTGCTGGGGTGTGTAGAGGTTGAAGAGACATGGGGGCTACTTTCACGCTCTAATGACAGTCTGTCAGGAAGTCTCTGACCCAGCGGTAGATGGAATCACATATTCCCAGCTCATTCATTTTAACCACCAGTCTGTCTGGCAGGATGGTATTGAACCCTGAGCTAAAGTCCTCAAAGAGCAGCTGTGCATACCAGGTCTTGTTTGGCCATCCACGTTTTTTGAAGGAACAGAATGTCACATTCGTTCAGTGTGTACACCACTAACCACCTTGATCTATCTGTGCAGTGTAATCTCAAGCCGCAAGTGTTAGATTAAGTCACACACTTTATTGATCTTTGTCAGTCCTCACAGGGAAGCTGGCCATCATCCCATCCTCCTTCACAGGTTTGGCATGTATCCCAGCATCATCACAATGCCACAGTCTCCTTATCTGTGGGCAGGGAACATGCTCTGGACCAGTCATGCCTCCAGCTGGTCCTCTAGGACAATGTTTCTCAACCCTGGTCCTCGAGGAACACTATCCTGCATGTTTTAGATATATCTCTCTCCAAAAACACATGATTCAAATGATCAGCCTATCTCCCAGCTCTGCATAAGAATGATAATGACTATCAAGTGTATTAAAAGAGGGAAACATCTAAAACAAGTGTTCCTCAAGGACCAGGGTTGAGAAACACTGCTCTAGGGTGACGAAGTTCCTAGAAGTGTTGTACAAAGGACCCAGCAGGCTAAAGTTGTGGATCATACATCACTGCATTCAGCTGTGACACAGAAAGACCTTAATCTGCTCTGTGTTGTCTCCATTTTTTGACAGTTTACCTCAGGGCCTAGCTTTACTTTTAGGTACTCAGGTGTAGCATTTGTCCCGGGGGATGGATCCATAGTCTGAATTGGTTGATTACCGTCGGCCCCACCAGGTGTTGCTGTCAACCCCCTATTCACTCCCTGAGGGACTAAAGGGGGCAATGGGATCAGGGATTAGGGACAAGCAGCTTCACCATCACAGAAGAGGAAGGGGCCAGTGCAACAGGCCAAGCACCCGGTAGTATCTCCACAGCCAAGAAGCAGGTAGCTGGGAAAGTAGTACCCAGGCCAGGGTGCCTTTCTACAGCAGTCAGGTGGTTGTCCAGTAGAAACCACCTGCAATGCATCACATCCATATTCTTAAAACCACCAGAATAGACATGTTTTTGGTCAAATAAAGTCAGATCTCTTTCTGCACTGTTTTCATAAGGGTTTTTCAACTGGTATGTTTGAACAACATCGGGGGGGCATTTTAAATGTGAAAACTAAAGGGGGAGGCACTTAGGCACAAATGTGTCACTGTCATTCATCTCACCAACGGTGTTTTCATGGTGTTGGGATTACAGCACTCATCCACATATGCCAATTTAAAGATTTATTTTGAGACTGTGTATAAAATAATATTAATGTTGAAAACACATGGGCAGACATCCCTACAACCTCTCTCTACAGTAAAAGCCACGGGCAGTGTAAAAACTACATTACCCATAAACCTCCAGTAACTCTGTTTTCTTTTTTTTCCGGATGTAGCATCACATGAATTGACTGTCAACATGCAAGATGGCCACGCATCACAGGCAAAATGCTGCTGGGCGGAGAAAAGTACAGGTGAATTTATTTAACGTTAATTATTGGGGTCTATCCGGCAACGGTATCATGACGGTCTTAAGCTTGAAATACCCTTTATATTAAGTTGGTGGACATTAAAAGCCATCCTTATCAGACAGTGTTACTGTTATGAGTCATGACTCAAGCCGGCTAACCTTGCTAGCTTTAGCTATGTTAAACGTTAGCCTCGACTGCTAACACTGGCGTCTAAATGGGTACAAGCCACTCATAACAGTTGTCATACGAGTATGTGTCAGGCATATACTTTTGTTACCATCAGATTCTCTAGGTAAAACAAATTATTACTATGCAGCTTTAGTGTTATTTATATAGTGTTATAGCGTTAGCAGTAGTATAGCTAGCTGCTCTGCTTTTGGCCTCGGTCTAATGGCTGGAATTACGTATCCCTCTCGGCGGTTCCATAGTCTATGTTTCGTATATACACGTAAATAAAATACGTGTTAGTATCTTATAACGACGACATAAATTTATTGTGAGAATGATTTTATTTGAAACGAGTTACTGGTTAATGCCACCCCGTGTTTCCTAGCTAACCCTGCGTGCCATAGGATGCAGATTCTAAGTTCAACGCGAGCTTCAGAGTGTGCTGGTCAGAAAGCAGGGGTTGTGGAGATCTTCTGGCCTTCACACTCACTTGCCTCTGTGTTGCAGGTGTCCTATGTGATTAGGGATGAGGTGGAGAAGTACAATCGAAATGGGGTGAATGCACTGCAACTGGACCCTGCGCTGAACCGGCTCTTCACTGCTGGAAGGGACTCTATCATCCGGATATGGAGCGTTTATCAGCACAAAGTAGAGCTCCCCATCTTTTAATCTGTGTTACTATATCGATTCAGTCCTGTTAAGACAAGCACTTATTTTTCCCTTTCACTTATGGTACCTCTCTGTCATTGCAGCAGGACCCATACATTGCTTCAATGGAGCATCATACGGACTGGGTCAATGACATAGTTCTGTGTTGCAATGGGAAAACATGTGAGTTACATTACTATTACGGACAGAAACTTGTTTTAAAACTTAATGGGTTACTTCTGAATTTTAAAGTTGGGTTTAATCAAAGATTGGTGTAGTAGGTATGGCATCCTACCTGCCTCACCAGAAATACTGTTTATTATGTTCTGATAATTTGTGCTACTTGATAAGATGCTGTTATGCTAATTGATGAGGGAGCTTAAATGTACCCTCTGTAGAACTGATAAGCAATGGTTAGAAAAAGGTTTCCCAACCAGTGTGTGCAAGTGTGCCATAGAAAATTATCCATTGTCACTGGTATTGTAAGCGAGCAGTGTGATTAGAGATGCATACAACAGCACACACCACTGATCCACTCAGCTGTTGAGGAACTTTTGTCTGTCTTTATTTAATTCCTGCAAGAATATCAGTCTTGTGTTTAACTAAAGAGGCACAGGTTTCACACTGAATAAGTAAGTAGAGACTAGATTTGGATATTTTAATAAATGCACTTTTTGTGACATTTTTTGTTTGGTGTGCCTTATAATATTTCTAATGTAAAATAAGTGCTGTGGCTCAAAAACATTGTGAAACACTGGGTTAGAACACGGATATGGAGTTACTGCTGTGGAGAGGAGGATCACTGTCATACATTTTAGCCATCTAGAAGAGGCTCCCCTAAATTCTAAACATAAATGTTAAGCTTCAGTATGACTTTCGACATCCCTGAGCAAAAATTCTACAATTGTCTTCAAGTGGTCTAAGAAGAAACAAGATGGCCACCACTCTTAAAATAATTTTTGAAGTTTTACATCTTTTAAGATTTTGGCCAATCATGTCTTTCATTAACCAGACTTGTCGCCAGATGCTATCTCATGATACCATCTGGGACCCTTCTGCAACCAATCTGTTTTCAAAGGAGGGGCCTTATCTAAAATCCTTGCATGTAATTAGATGAAGAATCTGTCAGTCGTCTTGACTGCAATAACAAATCTAAACCAACCCTTTTAGAATGTGTAGTCAAAATTTCAGTTCTTTACTCTGTGTTGTCTGATACCCTTCTGTATTGTTTTAGTGATATCCGCCTCATCAGACACTACAGTTAAAGTATGGAATGCACACAAAGGGTTCTGTATGTCGACGTTACGAACACACAAAGACTACGTGAAAGCTTTGGCCTACGCTAAGGACAAGGAGCTTGTGGCATCAGCAGGCTTGGACCGACAGATCTTCCTGTGGGATGTGAACACACTAACAGCACTCACTGCTTCCAACAACACTGTCACTAGTAAGTTTTTTTTTGTTTGTTTTTTTTTACTTTTGCAGCTCAGACAGTCATTGTGGGTTTTTTTGTTTTCATCTTGTTTAATGTTTTACAGAATATATGTGTCTGTAGTTGGTATTCTGTGCCAGTCGGTTCATTCTGTTTTCTGTGAACGACAGCTTCTTCCCTCAGTGGGAACAAAGACTCCATCTACAGTTTGGCTATGAACCAGATGGGCACAGTCATTGTATCTGGATCTACAGAAAAGGTTTGGAATTCTGTCAAGGATACACTCATTAATAGGTCTATTAAAGCAGTTTGTAACAATGTTCCGATTTGTTGAACTGACATTACATATTATCTGTGGAATAGCAAATAATGTAAACTCGGGGTACAGTGGATGCTCACATACTTGGAAACTCTTTACCATTCATTGTTTATTCATAGTTAAATAGTAGCAGGGTGCATATTAATGAGCTAGAGTTTTTCTTTCATCAGGTTCTCAGAGTCTGGGATCCTCGAACGTGTGCAAAACTGATGAAGCTAAAAGGTCACACAGACAACGTGAAATCATTGCTGTTGAATCGCGATGGCACTCAAGTGAGTTGCAAAGCTTCAACTGAACTGTGACTGGCAGCTGCTAATTATACGATTGTTTTATTCTACATCTGTTGCCCTTGTCCACAGTGTCTGTCAGGCAGCTCAGACGGGACCATCCGACTGTGGTCACTCGGCCAACAGAGGTGTATCGCTACATACCGAGTGCACGATGAGGGCGTATGGGCGCTGCAGGTCAACGAAGCCTTCACACATGTCTATTCTGGAGGCAGGGACAAGAAGATTTACTGCACTGATCTGCGTAACCCAGACATTCGTGTGCTCATCTGTGAGGAAAAAGCACCGGTGTTGAAAGTAAGATGAGTGTAGTATTACCAGTAATTTAAAAAAACAATGTATTTATGAGGAGTGTGGGAACGTGTCAGTTTAACCCATAAAGACCCAAACAGGCATTAAAAGCCAAATTCATCCAGTGTTGTAAAATTACGACGACCTTTGAATTAATTAATCTTATCAATACATTTGAATAACATAATGACACAACACAAGGAAAGAATAAAGAAGGGGGGTATGTTGAGGGGGAGTGTGAATGAGGTGTATGGATGGGTCTTAAGTTCCACTTTGTGGTTCTTTCGGAGTATAATGGGGAGTATGGAATCCAGTTCAGTTCATCAGGTTGAAGGTGTAGATGTGGGGTAAAGGTGAAATGGATAACTGGGGTCCAGTAGTCAGGGTGAGGTTCGCGAGTATGGGTATTGGTCAGGGGAGAGAGTCCAGGAACCTCTTCAGGTCAAATAGGAGGGAGAAGCCAGGACAGTTTGGAAGAAAACACTTAACTGAGTGTAAAGGTGAAGGTGTCGTCTGACCCAGAGAGAGAGTAGCAGCTGAGTCCAAGCAGGAACCGTTGCATCTATCCAGGGATTCAAAGTCTCTTTCCACAGGTCCAGAGTCCACATCAGTGCATTTCAGATTCCTCTTTTAAGTTTATATTCAGTTTTCATTCTTTTTCTCTTGATTCTCACTCCTGCTCTGTTGACCTCTTTCCAGTCTCTTCTTTGATTACTCCTTTTCACCTGCCCTCAGGTGTGGCTCATTTATAACCTCCCCTCCCTTACCAGTGATGTCACTATCATAACTACCTGCTACAAAGCAAAACAAGAAAAGGACATGGAGTGAAACATGTCTTAAAACCAAGATCTAAAATAAGCTGTGGAGAATTGTACACCCATAATTGTATACATCAAAGACTAAAAGATAACTTTAAAAAATGTGTATATATAATTGCTTAACATGAAAAGAGAAGCTCAAATTGATTAAAAACCATTGTGTTCCCTACTGTCATTCCTGTGTTTTGTTAATAACCTTCGGAGTTGCTCAACCTTTTTCTACCTTTCTCTTTTGCTCAGATGGAACTGGACAGATCTGCTGACCCACCGCCAGCAATCTGGGTCTCCACAACCAAGTCATCTGTTAATAAATGGGTAAGGATTCATGACACCGCTGAGATCACAGATGAGTTACCAAAGTAGTGATGCTAATAAAACACAATGTTGACAGACGCCTAATGCTGTTCAGCTCTAATCCCCCTGTCATTTGTGCAGAAATTCCTTTCACCAGATTTGTCACAGCGTGGATGATGCACAAATTAATTGCATTACATTAGTCACAGCTACTGGTGCAAGATGATTATTATAATCCAGGAGACTATATTGATTATTTGGTTCTGCCTCTATTTACTACAGTCCCTAAAAGGAATGCACAACTTCAGATCATCAGGGGAGTATGACAACGACTGCAGTACCCCTCTGACACCACTGTGTACACAGCCAGAGCAAGTCATCAAAGGTAAACATTTTTAACCATTAAAACCCCTGTTGTCTTCATGTCCGTCATGTTGAATCTCTCTGAAAATATTCTGTTGTGTTTGTAGGCGGTGCCAGTATTATACAGTGCCACATTTTGAATGACAAGAGACACATACTCACCAAAGATACCAACAACAATGTGGCTTTCTGGGATGTCCTGAAGGTAAATACTACAATCTTGTTTCTTGTTACGTATTATGATGCTAAAGTCAGGGGTGTCATAAAGGGGGGCAAAGATGACAAATCCACCTCAGGGGCCCCAGTAGATACAGGTTACAAGTTTTGTGAAAATTTTGTGTAAGCTTCGGACTAAAAAGAGAGGCATGGGAGCTTGGAGTCAGACATCCAAAGTTAAGTTTCACTTTCAGTTTCACATTTCACATCAGATACAGCACTTATGGAATGCACCCCCATACACCCAGAATTCTCTTTAATACCATGACTTGCTTCATCCTCTGTTCATGTTTGGACTAAAACACAGCGGTGGTTAGTTGTGTCACTTCTGCCTCATAACAGGAAGGTCCTGGGTTTGACTTTCCGTTGGACCGGTGCCTTTCTGCATAAAGTTTTCATGTTCTTTCCTCACTGCACAGGTTTCCTCTGTTTTCCCATTAAAAACAGGAAATACAGGCTTAGTGTCCCGTCAGTGCCTTTGATTTTGGTACAATAGCAGCTCTGTCCTATGTGCTAATGCTACGTACTGTGTGTATCAAGAATGGAAAAATACTAAGAAATGAATTTCCCCATAGGGATAATAAAACAAGTTAACCTTTAACTTTTTCCCAACACTTGATTCACTGTATCAGCATTCTCCACTTTATCTACAGTAATGTGGCAGTACTAATGAAATGAGGACATGGGACTTGTGTCAGAGTAGTTTTTTGCTGTCAGAAATAAGCAGGATTTTTCTATATTGCTGTCATTTGTCATTGCTGACTTTATATCTTTTCATATTCTAAGGCATGTTGTAGTCATGTAACCTGTACTTGTGGGGGGGCTCAATAAAATAAGTTAAGGGAAATGAAAGAAATCAGGACAGAGTCAAATCACTACAGAACACAAAGGATTGGCCGTTGTGTGGACATCCACTTCTCATACATAATCCTGAAATCCTGGCTGCGCAGGTGTGTTCAGTGTGGATTATGTGGTCCACAGAGAGGAACTAATTTTAGGATAGGTAATGGTATTCATGTTTGAAAGTAATCGTTTCCATAGCGATGTGGGTGAGTTTACTGGTATTTTTCAATGTCATTTTGTAGAACTGTTCATTTTCTACCACAATTCATTCTCCTTTTTTGTGCAATTTCACTTAAAAACAAACCATTTTTTCATCTTTCCTCATCTTGTGTTTGTTTACCATCTCTCAAACTGTTGGGAATTCAGTAATTTCTGCCATCAGTTCTAAATATTATGATAAAAATTAAATCTTTGTGAGTGGCAAGAACTTAAAACTACTACCCACTACACTTTATATCTGCCAACGGTAAACACTCACTGAGTCTGACCGGTCCAACTGGGTCTGAATGGGAGGTAAATTACAGCCTGAAGGAGGAGTGTCATGGTTATTTATCACACATTTGTCTTTTTTAAACCACTAAAATGAAAATCAATTGACTTTTCCAAATGTGTGTGGATTCAAAACATTCCTGGTCATATTATTGGTCTGAGCTTTGAGCATCTATGTGTTTTTGTTTGTTTGTTTTTTTTCTTACTGCCAGGCTTGTAAGGGAGAAGACCTGGGTAAAGTGGAGTTTGATGAAGAGATTAAAAAGCGCTTCAAGATGGTCTATGTGCCAAATTGGTTCTCTGTTGATCTGAAAACTGGGGTGAGTTATCTGTGTCTGCAATTGTGACCTTTTCCATCTTAGAACTTTTTGTTAGTGGGATCATATTTCCGCTTTCCTCTCTTTTTGTTCGGTACCGAGTAGATGCTCACAATCACATTGGATGAGAGCGACTGCTTCGCTGCCTGGGTGTCGGCAAAGGACGCAGGGTTTTCGAGTTCTGATGGATCTGACCCAAAGTGTAAGTTGAACATCTGACCTGAAACACTTAGAAATGTTAAACAACGATGGAAAATGTAACTTATTAAGAAACCTGTGGTGTTTTTTTTTGTTGTTGTTGTTTTTTGTCCATAAAGTGAATTTAGGTGGATTACTGCTTCAGGCTCTGCTCGAGTTCTGGCCCAGAACTCGTATTAACCCCATGGATGAGGAAGAGAATGAAGTGAACCATGGTATGGACCATCAAAATTTAGTGCTATTGTATTCATTACAGCTGTGGTCATTAATTAATACAATGACATATTGAAAGGTTATATCCCTATTTCTATCTATTAATGTACAGTTCAACTTAGTGCTTATGCCCTTATGTGTTAAGAGTTGATTGGACATTTCATCTCAGTTTCTGTCAGTATTAGTGACAGACTTTGTTCTTGCCCCCACAGTGAATGGAGAGCAGGAGAACAGGGTCCAGAAGGGGAACGGGTATTTCCAGGTGCCACCACACACACCAGTCATCTTCGGGGAGGCAGGTGGCAGAACTCTGTTTAGGTACTTACATATGGAACAAAAAGCTGACATGGGCTGCATACTGACAGTCATCACACTGACTGTTCTTTAAATGTACACGTTCATTCTTTTTATGTCTTGTCTTACTCTGCAGGTTGCTATGTAGAGATTCAGGAGGGGAGACTGAATCCATGCTGCTGAATGAGACAGTTCCACAGTGGGTTATTGATATAACTGTAGATGTGAGTACTATGGCTTTACATTTTACCAAATGTCATATTATCTAAATAGACTGAAGAATGGATAACATGTATAAGTAGAGTTGTGAATCTCTTATAATTATTAAAGTATAAAATATTTTGTTTTATTGTCTTTTTATTTTTACGTTCTCAGATTAAATACTCAGAATATTTCAGTGTTTTGTTTTACTGCATATTGTAATGCATTTTATTAGATATGGATAGATGGATACTTTATTGATCCCAAAGGAGTTTATATGGCAGTCTGTTGCTCACAGCCATAAAAACACACCGTAAAAGAATTTATAAAATCACATCAATGAAATGTAATGTCAGAAGTTTTGAACATAAACGCTAATCAACAGTTGAGTACAATACTCTTATCAACATTTATTGTGATGAATGTTGGTATTAACTACTAACAGTTATTATGGTATCAGTTCATCCTTATTCTTAATCCAGTTTACTTTAGAGGGAGGATGTATTTCTGTGCACAATATGTTCTTTTGTTTGTTCATCCAGAGCATGTTTGTTTCAGAGACGACCGTGTCAAAACAATAGTTTGTGTTTTTTTACAAACTATTTTTCTCTGTTTCTGGCAAACATTAATTTGGCTGTTTGTTACTGGGCAACACATGATGCCAACAAACAATTATTTCACTTATCTGCTCATAAAGATAGATTTAACAGAGTTTGTACAGGTACTCGAAATCCTTGAAAATGCTTGAGTTTCAAAGTTGTGTTTTCAAGGTCTGAAAAATACTTTAAGTACTTAGAAATCCAACTCTGTGATGTGCTTTATGTATTTATTTAGTTTTTAATAATAACTCTGCCAGGTTAGATGTCAAGCCAAAGTTACTTACAGTCTTATTTTTCAAAATATAGCATCTATGTAAAAAAAAGAAAGTTACTGTGTGTTCTTGGCTTGACTCCAAGTACATTTTTATCTTAATCTTTGGCTCTGTGTGAGTGTATCTGAAGAACGCCAAGTGGCCTCCCTTTTCTTGGGATAAAACTTTGGGTTCACCTTTCATTTCTAAACTTTTTGCTACTTTGAAAAATAACTTTTTAAGTTTATTGCATAATACAAAGTGCATAATTTTGATAAAGTGTTAAAAATAATAATCAGGAGTGTGTGTTTTCCTGTAGATCTGTGCTTAGAAAATTTGGAAAATTAGCTTTAAGCGTTTTAAAAGAACTTAAATTGGACCTTGAAAATTGTACAGCTATAAACCCTGATTTAACCACAGATGACTTAATAGTATGTCGTACATTAATATAGTATTATATTAGTAGTATGTTAAATAATGGTTCGTGTGTTGGTAAAGGTAGTTTGAATAAACCTTTAAGGTGGGCTTTGGATTCAGACACATTCAGCAATATGTCATAATCTAAATACAGTTATCGTCATCTTAAATTCAGTAATAATAAATCAAATATACTAAAGAAGCATACTTAAAATGCCTTCAGTTACATTCATTACTGTCTGGAAAAGTCTTCTATTTAAATTGTTGAAATCTATGAAACACTGCCACAGATAACAATATGTTTGTTTTGCTTTAAACATAATCAAGCAATTCATATTTTAGCTATTATTTCACCTGTATATTATTCAAACTATGGCTTTGTGCATCTTTTCTTTCAGAAAAATATGCCCAAGTTCAACAAAATCCCATTCTACCTCCAGCCCCATTCGTCTTCTGGTGCAAAAACCCTAAAGAAGTGAGTTTGATTTTTTTGTTTTGTTTGTTTCTTCCGTTTTGGGGTTAGTTTGTTTGTTTTAATGGGGGTGGGGTTGGTTGATAAACTCTTGGCCTGGTGTCATGACGCAGGTGAGACTGATCGCTGTGTGTTTTCAGGGACCGCCTCTCGGCCAGCGACATGCTCCAGGTGAGGAAGGTGATGGAACACGTTTATGAGAAGATCATTAACCTGGACAACGAGTCGCAGACCACCAGCTCCTCGGCCAATGACAAGCCTGGGGAGCAGGAGAAGGAGGAGGACATGGCCATGCTAGCAGAGGAGAAGATCGAACTCATGTGTCAAGACCAGGTAGGACTGGACTGTTCTGATGATTAATGTCACACTGTCTGAGGCAGGGATGCAACGATACCACTGAGGCCCCATAAAACCTAAATGCTGTGGACCCTTTATAAAATTCAGTATCATATGGGGGGGGGGGTAACACATGGGTAGAAGCTGCAGTTGTTTACGTGGGGGTGTGAGCCATAACTAACATAACTAATGCCGGAGGGAATTAAAAGTGGAAGTTAAGCTAATTTCAACATCTGGCTGCTGGTTTCTGTGCCTCTAGTACACAGTGAACCTTACACCCCTTACACCTTACACCCCCTTACAACCCCCTCCACTGCTCTGGAGCCCCCCGGGATCCCAGAGTACAAGTGTCTGCATTTGATTACATGCTTATACAGAGTACTGATCTGAGTATTTAATAATAATATTACAGTTCTTAGATACTTTAGAAAATGTGCTTTATGGTCATTGTCATTAGTCTGACTGTAACAAAGTGCTGCTACTGACATTTAATGCATTGACATGAGCATTTCTCAATCAATCCACCAGAAGGTGCCACTGTTAATTACCCAAATTTGCTGAATATTTTTGAGAAAGTCAATACTAACACACATAGCAATGACAGAGATAATAATAATAATGTAGATACTAATGTTAATATTGCTATTGAAGAAAGTATTTTTCATAGATATGTCAGTAGTTTTTCACTATCTCACACAGTTGGTCTTGAAAAGATCTGTTACTTCCATGCTTCTTCTCCTCCTTCGCACAGAGCCTTACGTATCTGAAGGCTCCTACAAAACTGAATTATGCTCCATCTGTATTGCTTGTCTTTTATTTTATAATTTTATTATTATTTAACAGTTTGAGTTCTATTAAAACAGAAAAATAAAGGCTCAGATGACTGTAACAACTGATTAATTCTTAAATAGCTAGTTCTTAATTGAAAGCGGGCCAGAGGACAGTCACTGGTATACAGATATAATCTTTAGTCCAATCTAACTTTTCCTTCGAGTATGTGACAAACTGAGTCCAAGCATCTGTTTATGTCTTTGAAGTAACTAAACTAAGTCACTGTTACTTTTGTCACCGGTGTTTATTTTGAAAAACCTCCACACTGCTGACATTAGTCCTCCACCACGTATAGATGTGGTTGTATTGAAGCACTTTTACGAGTACAAGTAGAAGGACACGCCCTCAATACTGGACCGATGCCTAATACTAATATGGGTGCACCCCTAGTCTTGAGAATCTATTGAAAGGTAGAGTTCAGATTTAACCAGTGTATGTAATTTTGAGTAGCCACCCTGTTAAAACGTCTGCCCTCTGACGTTTTGTTTCTTTCTCTTCTCTTGCTCAGGTTCTAGATCCCAACATGGACCTGCGAACAGTGAAACATTTTATCTGGAAGAGCGGAGGGGACTTGACGCTTCACTATAGGCAGAAGTCCACGTGAAAATCAATTCAAAGAAACAAAACAAACAAAAAAAAAACTCTCGTCATTTGCCAATCACCACCCACCTCTGACATGTAGTCCCCCCCCCTCCCCTCCCCCTGCCCTAAAAACCCCGTTGTTTGGTCCAGAGTCGCAGTATCAATGAGAATCCAGGCTCACGGTGTAACATAGGGAACGACCAGAACCGACCGGAGCAGCCAAGAGACGCCTGGGAGATAAGTGGTCCGTTTTATTTTTACTTTATTTAAATTTTTTTAACAGCTTCAAGAACGGACTAATATTTTCTCCAGCTCTCAGCCTTTCCTTCCTTTTTTTTTTTTTTTTTTTTTCTCTTCCATCTCAGACCGCTGTGTTCACTTTCTCCTTGATCGGCGTTAATTTCGACCACAGTTACAGTCCGTGTTTGTGTCTGAGCGCGCGTGTGCGTATGGGTGTATACGCACATGGATGTAGTAGACTGTTTTGTTCTAGTACATTCCAGAAACTGTCCTTGTTCTCCAAACACTCCACCGGTGTCACCAGTTTAGGATACATTCAGTCTCTGGGTAGCGTCACAGTCCCTCCAAGCGATCCTCACCTGTTCTGTTGGTCGGCCATCATAACTTGAACTTAACCTTGGCTTAGACATGTAATTATTGCAGAGCTTGAACCTCATTGACAAATGCACTTGTCTTTGTCCTTATTTTTAGCCGTGCTGTTATCAATGGACTGAATGTTGTTTCTTTCTTCTTCTTTTTTTTTTTTTTTTTTGTAAATATATGTACAACATTTTTTGGATTTAAGTGACTTCTTTATTTTACTTTTGGTTTGCAGCAGGTTTATTTTGTTGTACAGTTGACCTAAAACCATTAAGTTTTTTTTTTTTTTCTCCCAAATCCCTAGAGCACATTCATGATCATGAAGGTAATTTGACCTGGATGTTAAAAATGGCATTTGTTGTATTCACTACAACCTGGAAATTGCAGTTTACTCTTAAGAATGTTAGTAGTTGTCCAAGTCATTAGATTGGGAAATTATATATAAGGCATATATCTTAAACAGTAACTCATTCTTACTTGCTCTGTGCTTGGTCATGAGCAGTGACTTTGACAGTGTGGGCTGTTCCTAATGTATATTTCATTTAGATTTAATAGGAGTTCGATTAAACATATTGAATATTACTCGAAGTGGAGTCTCATCCAAGAGAATATATGAATATTCACCACCAAAGTGATATAAACGGAAACACCCATTTCTCTGTTGGGGATACCGATCCGCAGATCCTTTCATTGTAAATGTTATGAGATTAATTTTGCCATGAGGAGTGTGTTTAATGCCATAGATGGAGAGCAACGAGTGAGCTCGAATTGGCCAAAACAGGCTGGGTAATTAGGCCATGACACTGCAATATCCCTCGTTGTAATAATTTGTGAAATATGTATATTTTAGGCATTCAAAGAAATAAATTGGAATGATTTAACAACTACAGATTGATGGGAATTACACATGGATGTTTCTTGAGTTGTAATATATGTTCAGATGATGTGTGAAGCGAGGAAAAAAAAGGGATGACTTCTTGTCTTTTTTTTTTTAAGTGACTGTTTATCCATCAGAGATTCACCCGTTTCACATTCATCAAAAGACTCTGCACTCATTCCTAATAAAACATTCAATTCAATGATAAAATATCTGCAAAAATACTTTTCCTTATTTTACACACTAGCACCTACATGTAAAGTGAAAAAGAAAAGAAAAACATCAAATCCCCTAGAAAACAGAATGAACAGCAGCACCCGTGACTACATAAACATTACAAAGGATCGCCGTCTTATCGGATTGACATTAAAAACAACTAGAACTACTGTTGCATAGATCACAGAAATGATAAAAAATTGTTGAGTGAGATGGTTTTGTGGGGTAGGAGGAGTAAAAACTGACTACAAATTCATAAGTGTTCAAAACATACTGACCTTAGAACGTACATCAAAAATGTGGCATCAAATCATGTAGTGAGTGGATGAAAGTGTGTCGTTCCACAGAGAAAGCACTTTAAGCAGGGTTTCTGTCAAGTTTAACATCTGATAATTAAAATTTCAAAGCTTAAAAGGTCCAGTGTGTAAGATTTACATGGATTTTCATTAGTGTTCAATCACCTAAAAATGACACTAGTGTTCTCATTAGCTTAGAATGAGCTATTTATATATTGCATCACTGTTTCTACATTAGTTCTAAAGCAGGGGTGTCAAACTCATTTGAGTTCAGGGGCCCACATTAAGCCAAAGTTGATATAAAGTGGGTACAATAATTACATAAAATATAAATAAAGTCAACTACAAACATACCTGTGTCGTTGGGTGAAAAAAGTAAAATTATGTGATGAAAATGTTTACATTTCTTGAGAAAATGAAGTATAATTTGAACAGTATTATGTCTGTTTATCATTTACACATGTAAATTAATGATCATGGTGGATCAACAAATATACAAAATATTTAATAACAGGTAGAATATTAGTAAAGTTGTCATTCAGACATTTAAAATTGTTTAGATTTAAGGTTTTTTTTATTTTAAATAATTGTTTTATTGTAAATACAGTAAAACGACATGAAATTATTATGGTAGTATTTTACTGATCTGACCCACTAGAGATTAAATTGGTCTGAATGTGGAACCTTAACTAGAATTATTAATACCTTAAGTCTAATTTTTTCATTTCACAAATTCATCCCAGGGGCAAAACTGGACACTTAGGTGGACTGGATATGGCCCCCAGCCACATGTTTGACACCTCTGTTTTAAAGCATGGCTTCAGTACATTATACTTTTTATCTCCATTGTAAAAAAAAAACAAAAAAACAAAAAAACAACACCCACTAAACAGGTTTCCATCCACATACTTAGAAATTTTCAACACAATTCCCAGAAATTGAGCAGAAGAGAATCCATATTTATGCAAATTTCATCCACTACTTTTAAGTGAATATGACATGACAATCTGGTTTTAAAAGTTGACCTATTAAATGTAGTGTTTGATACAATCGCATAATTAAATGTGCTGTTGATTGAGAAGCTGATAAATGTATTTTGGGAAGAAGGGTAAAAAACTGCGCCAGAACACACGTTTCTTTGTCGAAAATTTCTTTCTGCAGCCTTTTGTACAAAGTGATATTATTTAATATGACATTTATATTTTTGTAGCATTAGTTTCCCTATTAGTCAAGACATGCAGAGAGTTTCACTAAATTGTGTTTTCATTGAACCTATTTTCCTTTATCAATTAAGCAACTTTAGGCTTTTTTCAGTAACACTTTTTGTTGCAATATGTTCATTTTTCTGAAGTTACAATATATTTTTTAATGCCCAGATGTGAAAATATTACAGAAACCAGCTGGATGGAAACCCACCTATTGACTTCAATACTCAGGGAAAGATGAAATTAGTTGCAATCTGTAACTTCACCTCTAGATGTCACTAAATATCACACACTGAACCTTAAAAACTGGTCAAAAACCCTGATAAAAAATGCTGTATATGGACTTTAAAGTGTCCCTGCATGCCATTTACAAAAAAAATCAATTAAGGGGGAAAAAATCTGTTCAAAATACATTGACAACAAATATAACTGCACCACAAGACACCAGGTCATCTGTAAATATCACAACAATGATGACTGTTACAAATACTAAGGTGCAGCTGTGCTTTCCCGTAGTAAATGTATGATGTGTTTATCTTTGGAAATATTCAAGTATTGATTATCTTAGTGTATCGGAGAAATATAAAGTCTTATAACTGAATTGGGCACCAAGAAAAGATTTTAAAAAATGTTGGTAATATTATCATGTCCGTGGCTCAGAAATTGGCAGTAATTCTAAATTCTTACATATAAAAGGGTTTTTTTTTTTTAAAAAATGCCTTCAGTGTCATAATAATGGTGTAGCTGCTTCCTACAGTGAAGCTCCACGACTGGGTCACACCTACAGGGATTCATGTTTAAATCTGTATTTTAAAAAAAGGTTTAACTTTTAACAATGTTACACTCGATTTTAGACTTTTAAAAAAGGTTCAAATAAAAAATATATCTATAAAATTATGAGGTCAATATTCAGACAACCCCCCCCCCCTATAGAATAGAATAAAATAGAGGATTGTGAATATTTTTAAATTGTTTGAGGTTAACGTGAGAATTCGAAGGGATAAAAAAGTCTGAAATCTGAAACTTTTTTTTCTTCTCAGAATAGAATATAATATAGTGGACCTTAATGTTGTTTAGTTTTTTTTCCCAGTGACTCTAATCCTCTTCTGCAAATGCCAACACTTTAATTCACAAAATGTTTTGAAGTTTTGGCTCAATTTCCTGACATTCCAGTATTATTCCAAGTGCCATTAAAACTGATTAAAAATTAAACAACAATTTGAGAATACCTTCTTAAATCCTAAAAATGAGAAGTACTCTAAAAAATCATGATCTGCATGATATTTGTAATTATTTTTTGATAAATTGGACAAAATAAGTTAATGCACAGAAGTTTTAAAAAAAAATGTAATTTCATGATGTTGCTCGAGTTCAGCAAATTAAACATTTTTTAAGTAAATTAACTTAGTTCCAATCTTATCTCTCATTTTATCTAAATAAAATAAAAGAGGCAGTGGTTTCCTCTTGTACTAATTCCCACTGAATGAGGGGGATTTATTTTAATTTGAATAAGATGCAAGTCCTCATTAGTTCATGTCATCATTCCTCTGTAGTTATTTTCAAAGTTCAACTGGACTAGTTTGGGTTTTTTTGGTTTAGTTTTGTTTTCTTTGGACTGGTTTTCTTCATCAGTCCAGAAGTGATGAAGTCTCTTGGATGAACAAACAAAACGTTTTCAAGAATAAAAACCAGTCCATTTCAACTTTGAATTAAGCATCTCATTGGATTTGCAATGAAAACTCACTTTTATTTTGTGAGCTAGTGCTGATTTACTTCATTCCAAACCTTGTTCTTCTACATCTAACCTCCTCTCAGACTAAATGAATCTGTGTTGGTGTGACCCAGCCAGTGTTTTCTATGACAGGGCATCTTATCCCTTCTCTTCACCTGTGATTCCTTCATAGCAGGGGTGTCAAACTCATTTTAGTTCAGGGGCCACATACAGTCTAATGTGATCTGAAGTGGGCCGCACCAGTAAAATAATAACCTATGAAGAATAATCTGAATTTTTCTTATTTTTGTACCAAAATATTAAAAACAAGCTTCTTAACAGATCACAGTGGATCTACAAATGCAGAAAACATTCATTAAGAGCGATTGTGTTGTTAAAATTGCACATATTAAGACATTTCATGTTGTTCATACGATAACGTATTATTAGAAAAGGATCGTTTTTAAATCGAAATATTCTCGTTACGTAATTTGACTTTTTTCACATCAAAGTAAGGGGAACATTTTGAGTTATCATTCATAGGGTATTAAGCTATAATTTTACTTCATCACATTGAGCGTTCCTACAGGCTTCTACAGATGAAATGTAACACTTTTTAAACCTTTTTAATATTACTTAGAACAGAATTTAATGCCCATTTCACAACTATATGCCTTAATTCCCATTGTTCTGAGTCATTGTGTTAATTAGTTCTTAATTTCAGTACAAATGGTCAACACACCCAAAAGGTTTATAGCAACATAACTTAAGCCCTCCCATATCAAAATAAATACCTTTTAAAGACTTTTAAGATATTATATGCAGATTTGTAAACTAAAGATATTTACGATCCTGCAGAAACCCTGTACATGTGGCCCCTGAACACCTTTGACTGTTAATATTTTCATTGTCCTTTTTGCATTTTGTAAATTCATCCCATGGGCCAGAGTAGTGCATTTGACTTGGTGCTGGGCGGTACGGCTTAAAAATAAAATTTGGATTTTTTTTCTGTAGTCCAAGAAATGAAGCTAGAGCTTGGCTAATTATATTAGCAATATTAGCAAATTTGACGGCCAGTTTTGGCCCACGGGCCTTATGTTTGACACCCCTGCTTTATAGTGTTTCTTTAAAAATCTCCAGTGATTGTCGGTGTCACTTGTGTACTTCCTGTTATGGTGTGACATCAGCTTATTCCAGATGCTGCTCCTCCTCTTCTTCCTCTTCGTCGTCATGGTGCTCGTGCTCACAGAAGTGTGAAGGCGCCACGTGTAGAGGCTCTGCGGACTCTTCTACCAGGCTGGAGATGTGAGGCTCCTCTGCATCTACCACAGCCTGAGCTGCAGAGTCGTCGACAGCAGACTGGTCACCGGTGGGAGATGGGATGAGATCGACTGGAGTCAGAAGGGGAGGGTCTTCGGTCTGGACAGGGGTCACAACAGCAGGTTCTGGGGATTCTACTGGAAGAGACATTTCTACTGTAGGCAGGATGTCGCTGGACTCCGGTAGGTCTGGGGACTCGGAAAGCAGGACCGACGGCTCAGCTGACGGGACCCCTGAGTCGGTGAAAGCGAGTGCAGAGGAGACGATCATGGCCGCCTGCGAGTCCAGATCCTGGGCCTCGGTCTGGTCTGCTGCTGGTGATGAAATCAGTACGCTGTCGTCCAGCTCCTCTGCAAAACAGGAACATCCTCATTAACAAAACCTGATTAAACTAGATTAGATAATGTTGATACAACGGTGAGATTCACTGGTCAGCAACAGGATAAAGATTAAGGAAAGGTGCAGCTTAAGGTAGAACAAGTAACAAACAATAGAAAAATAACAGTAATACATACTGTACAACTATAAAAAGCAGAAGTGCAAAATAATTGTGGAAAAACTCATAGCATTGTAGCAGTGGGAAAAAAAATGTAAATCTTACAAAAGTGTATTTTTGTCATTTCTAGTCAAAAATACTTAAGTTAAGACATAATCACCTTTTGTGTAAGATATAAATAACTTATTTTAGACAAGAAATCTTAGAAAATATTATTTCAAGAAATCTCAAGATAATTTAATTTGATGTATTGGTATTTGATGTATGGCCTTCAGATTTTTCCTTCATCTTCAAAAAAAAAAAATCCATCAATGATGGAATATTTTCAGTTAACGGGACCTCTGGGTGAATCTGCAAATCTTGTTTTAACTCCAGAACCCCTACCGCAGCAAATACAACACTTGAAGTAGAACTAAAATATGTCACTGAAAACATATTACAATAGAGGAAAATTCTTTAATTTGTCATTTTAATGGATACGTTGGCCTGTAATTTTTCCAGTTTTAATTTTATGTTTCCACCAGCAGATGGCAGCAGGTCATGTGTCTGTGATACCAGTACATCCTGATTCCTGACTGGTTTCTTTGATTATCACTCTTAGAAAAGCACTTATGACAAGGGATAAAATAATGTACATCAACAATTAACAACAAAGGGCCAACAAATCTAAAGGTGCTTGAGTAGTTTACACTGACAACAGCCCTAAGAGAGTACTTTTTATAATGGCATAAACTTTTGTTGAGTTTCTATTTGGCTATAACTTCCCAGTTTCCCCTAAAAAATTTAAAGTAACCTATAGTGAAACTGGCAAAAAAGTCAGATCAGTGTAAAAAAAACTAGCATGTAACAGTATGAAATAACAGGTGACCCAATAAATCAGCGGTTTTTGTCTCATGTTCTGATCTACATAAAAGTTGATGGATGATAGTTTCCTACTCACCCACACCAGACACATCACTGTCCTTCTCCTCGTGCATGGCCAGTGAAGTGTTGGTCATGTCGATGGAGGACATGGACAGATCTAGTTTGTCCATTAACTCCACAGGGTCAGGGTTCATCACGACCATATCATGATCAGAGAAACCTGAGAAAACAAAACGGCACTAATAAATCACACCTGACCTCAATGAAGTAACTTTTTCATGCAGTTATATATTTTTTTTTTTATCATCGGGTTTAGATATTTTAGTTCAATACAAATTTCACACTGATCAATGTAGTCAGTGTCATGTTTTACTGACTATTAGTTAATAGTAAAAATAATACCAAATATCGATTTTTCCATTAATCACAAATGCAATGATCTGTTGACTTATTACGATATGACAGAAGTCATTCCATAAACATGATGATGAATCTAAATATTGTGTTGGTTTACAGAACAATTTATTGTTATTCTATATTAACCCTGTATTTTGTACTTAAATAAAAATGACTGGGTTTCCTGGTGTGTCCACACATACTGCACCATGTTTCTTTTAAAACTCTTTTTTTTGTTTGTTGTAACATTCGTCAACTTCTGTTCTTTTTTATTCACGTGAGTCAAGTTGCAAAGAAAGGTATTTCCATTGCAGTTTTGCATGATATACCAATTGCACTATGCCCCCCCCCCAAAAAAAATCACCTTGACAGCACAAAAATGTTTAACTGAAAAATTTTACACAATGTGGAAAAACAACAACAGTCAATGGTCAACCGACCTTTTTGACTGTATCTAAATATTGTTGTAGAAAGTCTGTGCAACGTCAGACCACCATTATTTATCTGGGACCAAAAATGTTGCTACATTTTGTCTCCTTTAAACAAACACTTTCTATCTGTTGTCACACAGGTACAGATGAATCCAGAGGCTGATTATTTAAACAGTTTTACTTGTTTAAATCCCTGTAGATCCAGTGTATATGAACTCACCAGGGTCCATGACTCTCTGGATGGGTGGAGGTAGAGGAGCTTCCTGTAGGGTGACCTGCTCCAGGTCTAAGACATCATCACTTTGGCTTGAAGGTGCCATCAGCGGCGCCTGAGGGCAAACACAGATGTGCTTCATTTTTACTGCAGAGGTTAAACTCACCTGATATTAGAAAATCTGCAGTTTATATATAACATACAGTCACTACAAACAGTTTAACCCTTTAAGCCCTGATGTCAGTGTTCTGAGTTTATGATGCATTTGAAATATTTTTAAGAATTCCACTGTTTGCTCAAAAGGAAGTTTTTAAAAATGTGCTGATAAAAGCGATCTTGTTTTTTCCATAGACATCTGCACATGCTCAGTGCACCCACCTGCACCTGTGCCTTGGGGGGCAAAACACAGACCACTAAGACCAACTCACAATAAAAAGAAATGTTTTGGGCTTTTTTTTAAATTTTTTACACAGTTTTTCTTGTTTGTACTGATGTTTGAAGTACTGTGGTGAACTTTCTTTTTTTTCTTTTTATTTATTTTTACTAAGTTTTGATTGCGTAACGTTTTTTTGGAGTTTAACCAGATGTCAAAAAACAACTGGACAGATTTAGGAAAAAAAAGAGGTCTGAAACTAAAACTGAAATATTCCAAATACTTGTTTAGTTTGTTTTAGTTCATGTTCAACATTCTACATATTTGGCAAATTATTTAGTTAAAAGCCTATTACATTTCAATTCCTCATTCTATTTTTTCCCCTCTTATTCCACCTTGTTTTGACCCAAAAACTAAGTAAAACAAAACCATTTAAGAAAAGGAACACAGACACATACTGACAGCAGCTTTGATGTCACTGAAATGTACAATTCACAGTTGTTTCGCTGAAATAATGTCTCAGGGGTTTGAGGATTAAAGATCACCTGTTTTCACAGTATATATATAATCAACAGTAAAATGAATTTACTCATAATAGTACTATGTACCTCTGTGAATCCATGCGTGAGCAGCTCTGGTGGGGGGACCTCTACAGGAACAGGTGTGGGGGGCTTTGGTGGAATCACCTCAGGCTGAATCGGGATCCGGTGCAGGTAGCCATAACCAATGCCACAACCCAAACTGAAACATACATACATGCATCGATGTTATATGCCATTTTTAACACCAGCATTATTGAAATGTAAAGTAATAATAAACTGAAACTACAGTAGTCAAAGCACAATGAAAACATTTTTATTTGGAGGGTTCCTACACATTTGAAATTTCAGAATTTCATGTATTTTCCATACCCTAATTTCCAGATCATAATTGTTTTTTTTATTTTATTTTATCCAAAGTTGCTACTGCCTTTTTTAATCTATTTTAGCTTATTGTAAGTGATTTCATATTTATCTATAATGTCTGATTGCACACTGCTTTTAACCTAAGAATAAACTATTTCATTTCTTTTGTATCTGTACTAAGAAATGACAAATGAAAAAACCTTTGACCTTTGACCAGATGTCTTGGTAAAAAAAAAAAAATCCAGCCAGTATGTATATTTAGGATTTAGGAGTCAGTCATCAGAAAATGTACATCTATCCATTATGAGTTCTGTCAACGATCATACAAGGCATGTTGAATAACTTGCTCAGGAACAGTGTGTGGACGTCGTCTGTCTGTCAAAGCAGCAGCGAAACTTGACGACACCAGTACAGGATTTAAGATTGGTTGGAGGAAAATAAGAGAAGAAGGTGTGGCATTCAGCAAGAGAAGAAGGTGTGGCATTCAGCAAGAGAAGAAGGTGTGGCATTCAACAAGAGAAGAAGGTGTGGCATTCAACATGTTAATCCACCCAAATATTTTCTGGGACATGTACTCTATGTATTCTTACACAAAAATTTAGCATTTTAGCTAGCACCTTAAACAAAACTATGGATTGAATTAATTTTTCAAATATTCATAATTTGATGTTTTTTATAAAATAGGACAGTGCTAATAGTATGGAAAACAAGTATTTTTCCATACATTTGTTTCCCTTTTCCATCATTTCCCGGACCTGGAAATGTATACATTCAAATTCCACACTTTTCATACTTGTGTAGGAAACCTGTATGTTGTAATGTTGTGTTTTCTGAGTTGCTGCTGTGTTTTGACCAGCAGGACACCACTATATGAGTTTATTTGTTAGCATGCAGTTATACATTTTGCCTAAAAGTTAAGATGAGGGTGAAATGCAAACATACCTGCCCTCCCCACCCCATGCTCCATTTGGCGTGACCACCACCTCTCTGCATGAGTCTGTTTGTACATTATACACCAGCAGCTTCAGGGCCTTCCCTTCATGGGCCTCGATCAATGAGAAGAAGTCTTCAGACTGGAAAGGTTAAGGAGATTTTCTCACAAATGAATTCAAGTCTTTAAAATGATCATCCCAAAACAAAACAACAATGACACAGGAGGGCCAGATCAAACAGTGACACATGTCCTGTTCAATAAACTAAATAACTTATCTCAATGTTTAATACACATATGAATAGGTCTCCGTAAGTACCTTCATATAACGTCACAATTTACAGAAACAAATATTTGGGGTAAATACTTTAATTCCTGCTGTATGACACAGGAACTCAAAATTAACATTATTTTTTGCAATTGTAGAAAAAAAATTAAAAAAAAATAAAAAAAAATCTCATTTAAAAACAAAAAAAAAACCTAAATTGAACACAGGGCTTTAGCTGTGATGTTAAGCTACAATTATGATAAATTCTGGATAAAAACATTTAGGTGATAAGTTGTTATGAACAAATATCTTGTGACATGGGGACAGCAGTTTGTAACTTTGTTCAGTATTAGAATATAAGACTTTTCTGGACCTAATGCACAATAAATAATGTTAAACTTTCATTTAGTATACAAAAAACAACTGAAGTGATATATGGAGCTAACAGCAGTGCATACAGTATTTGACAATTTGATTGTATATAACCTTTCTATATTCTAGTAGTATTGAATAATTACTTCCTACAGATTCAGATTCAAAATATCATTTATGGAAGCAAAAATATATTATTACAGTTAACTGTAAATTTGCATATTTGAGTCTGTTTTAGTTTTCATTTTATATGGATTAGATTTTTAGATTTTTTTTTCTACAGGTGTTACTTAAATTTTGTAAAAAGTTCAATAAAGTAGAGTTCTTAAGCTAAAACAATGAAACTATTTAAGAAATTATAGACTTTAATTTATGTTCACTTTTGCTTGATCTGACCCAGAAGACAGAAATAAGCCTTACATCTTGTAACACCTGATCTGCACCAACAATGTAGTCACTGTGAGGCTGAAGTCCAGCAAGAAAAGCAGGAGAACTGGGTTCCACATCCTACAGAACAAGAATGTCATTTACAAAAGCAAGAAAAAAAACAAAACAAAAGTCACATCATTAGTTACTGTGTTTTGGCTCACCAAGACATGCCAGACATTCTCATTGGCTCCTTGGTAGCTGCAGAAGCGAACACTGGCCCCCAGCAGGCCCTGTCCACCCCACATACTACTGGGCACCACCTCCAACTCCCGAACCCTTGTCGTTTTTGTGCTGTACACCTCCATCCTCACTGGCTTCTCTATGTTGGCCTTCAGAAGCTCTTTTAGGAGGTCGTTCTCCTCATTCTGGGGCAGAAAAATAACCAAAATAAAGCAGAAGACAGCTGTACTTTCTGTATGTTTTCTATATATATTTGCAGTTATGAACAGCTTTTGATAAGCAGGGTGTTCCAAAAAATATGACATAATTTCATCACCTAATCATTTCTTTAAAGTTTGTTAGCTCTTTTTGCAAAAAAAATGTATGCATTTTATTGAGCTGCTTTCAGAAATAGAAATGCCATTTACTGCAACAGAAAAGGTATTCTGTGTATTTAAGTACACCTAAACTCAGTCAAATGTGAATGTGTAACATGAATTGGTTAGAAAATTTTATAAACAGGTGCCAACAGGAAAGCAGATTTGGACGTGTCGTAAGACATTTCAATAGGAAGGTGGTTGTGTCAGAAAAATTGACTCCACTACTGACTGGATGTGTGCCCCATCACAAGCAGCGCACACATTGAACATTTGCAATAACTTTGGAACATTGTAAAATTACCATCACCTAGAACATTTTGCTTGAAATTTGTGAAATAAAACATTATCTCATTTCTGTTTTTCACTATGCACTTTTTGTAAGTAACAAATAATATTGCAAATATATTTTTACTACTTTACTTGCACTATTCAGTTGTTCTGTATTGACAGTTTAATATGGCCTTCCACCTTACCTTTTTTGCACCTCACTGTTTTACTTATATGTTTAATGCTGCTGTTGTCACGAATTTCCCAATTGTGGGATCAATAAAGTATTTCTATTCTATTATCCTAATAAATCCCATTAAGTATCATTTCTCCTGGTCATGTAGTTACTCCAATATGTATATCACATCTCAAATTATGTATTTTTTTTAGTGAACCCTGCATTTTGTGTTGAAAACGTACAAGTCTTCTGTTGTCGAGTGACAGGATGAAGTCAAAGAATGGCTGCAGTCCAGCTTGTTCTGCAGGTGAGTTGGGCTGCACCTATAAAAAAACACATAAAATATAAGGTCTTTACATATATTTTTTTTAAATATCTGCAAATGTTATATCCTAACTCCAAAAACTCAGTGTCTCACTGTGAGACTGAGACACTCATACGTCTTTTTGGTCAGACCTGTAAATAATAGTTTTCTTTAGGACACCGAAATCATTTAAATAGAAAGGCTTCTACATTACTCGGTGAATGAACAAGAAAAATGTACTTTCAGACAATATAATGTTTTCCAAATGCTATTAAAGCCAACGAAGCAACCTTTTTTCAGTTGTGCTTAAGTCTATAAATGCCAGTGTCTACCAGCCTCTCCATAAGTCGCATTAACAAAAAACTAAGGAAAATTAAAGTAAAACCAAAAAGTCTATCTAATTAAAGGGGTACAACACTTTATTTTAGACTGTGTATGAGCATGACTGCAGCAGGTAAATAGTGCCACCTCATCGGTGTGACCGGCTGGTGGGCAGCATTAGCCAACTGTTAGCATAGTGGATGTACAGATAAGCTCTGCCCACACTGCTACACATTCACACTTCGACAGCTACAACATTTTCATGAGTCTTACGCCGTGGACATGGAATCCATACGTTCCTCCTTCGGACACATCTGAACTCTGAGACAGGCCCATTTCTTCCGGCAACAGTTAAATATGAATATCATCAGAAAATAACAAGACAACAGAGAATTAGCACAGTTGACAGTCCGCGGCCATCTTGTTTGCAGACCTTGATAATCGAACGCCGCTGCAGTCGAACGCACACCCCATGATAACGCTATGGTAACACCATGGTAACGTACAGTAGAACCCGGAAACGCACTTCTGATCGAGCACCTCGAAATACAAGGTAGAGAAAAAAAAAACCTAAATTCAATAAAAAATACCTAGGGAATTATACGACTACATTTTGATACGTTTTTTTTATATTTTAGGGAGAACCATGAGGGGAAAAATCAGGAGATCTCAAAACAATAAATTCATGTTCTCCACTATGCTAAAACAAAACAAATGAACAAAAAATCAAGTCAGTTTGTGTTGTTATTGCTTAATAATTCACCCTAAAATATTTTTATTTATGTATAAAAATATATAGAAGTTTGTACCCACAGTCTTTCAAAATTATCCAGTTAGTCATTATTCATTAGTTGTTGTTTTTTTTTTAAAAAAAAACAACATTTTCCTCAAGTATTAAGTGTTGTTGTTCTTATTTTCACTATTATTATTATTATTATTATTATTATTATTATTATTATTATTATTATTATTATTATTATTATTATTATTATTATTATGAGTAGTAGTAGTAATATATTAGTGGTAATAGTAGTCATATTATTTCACATCTTAGGAGAGATACAGGTGAACTTTATTAACCCCTGGGGTTAAATTCTAGCATGTTATATTATGTAATAATATATTAGTTAATGTTGCCAGTGCTAATTAATCAATGCTTATTTAGCAGAGCTGCTGATAAAATGTTCTGTAATTCTGCTGAGATGACCATTAAAACTAAAAGTAACAGTAAAGCAATAACTTAATAAAAAAAACAAGTAATAGCCCTTTAGTGTGAAAAACAATGTTAATCATTAAAGTGTTGAGTTAGATGCTAGACTCAAAGATAAACCAAATACAGGAACAAAATGAAAACATCATTTACATCTGAAACTGAAACTACAATGATCTTACACCTCTTTACACTGAAATATGAAGCTCATTAATCTAATCTGCATTAATAATATTAATACAAAATAAATAACTGTACAGTGTATGGTACTTTAATCCAATGGACAGAAATTATTTAGTCAACAAATGGGAAATCATTTAATAAATAAATAGACTTTTACTTTATTAGCACAGAAATGTTCTAAGCATGTTGTTAACCAAGAAAGGGATAATCCACTGAAGTCAGACAGTCACTAAAATGAATTCACAACCTGACAGTAGATAAGGAAGTGGATTATCCCTTTTATACCACAAAAATAAAGGTATTTCTGACTTAAACATTGAACAGTGACATGGTTGAACAGTTTAAAAGTAAAGCATGCCCTTCTCCCAAACAGATCCAGTATTTTCTAAGGCCATGGAATGAGGGAATTACTGAAGGGTAAATTTAAATTCATAAGAAAAACATACATAAGAAGCATATATTATTAGATTACAGCATTAAAGGCAAATTATTTTGAGGCAACAGAAAAAATATTTAGCTCATATAAAATATTTAATCATTTTTTGTACATTGAAATTTTCTTACAAATAGATAAAATCAGTGCTCTGTACATTTGATACAGTCACAGGAGTACCGCGGGGGGGTCTTAGAAAAGCTGATTATCAGTGACTGTGTAAACCTGGTCTGTGTTGGGCTCAGTCAGGCCAATCAGTGACTCCAGGAGGTAGGTGCTGGACTCGTACTGAGGCAAGTGAACAGAGCTGAACAGCTGGAGGTGGTGGAAACTGTCTGGGTGTTTGTGTCCTTTGAAAGAGCTGTGCAGCAGTCCAGATGTGTAGTCGCTGTCAAAAAACTCCAGGTCCGAGTCAGAGGACAGACTCAGGTCCATGTACCCCCCTGAGGAGTAGTCCACGGTGGGGGAAGGGGTGTTGGGGAACCCCTCCAGAGTGCTTTCCTCAAAAAAATCTGTGGCTTGGTTGGCGTTCTCATCCAGATAATCTGAGCTCATGTTGTCAGAGTCGCTCAATGGTTCCATATAGTCAGTAGTCGTTGAGTCGCTGTTGTGTATCAGTGGTTCCTTCATGTGCCTCAGAGAGTAGGTATTCGTTTCAGAGATGCTGAGAACGTGTGATAACCCTCTGTTGACTTCGGGAAGGTTTCCACCGATGCAACCTCCTGAGTCCGATGAAGAGCATGAAGACTCGGTCATGTCGCTGCTGCAGCTGTTCTCTTCCATCGCAGACTCCCTTCGCTCTGGGATGAAGTGGAAGGAAGAAGAAGAAGAAGAAGTGGTGGTCGGCATGGACAGAGGGAGCCCATCCTCCTCTAAGTTGAACCCAAAGGGACAGTTTTGCTCCTGCAGGTCGTTCTGCGGCGAGAACGCCTCGTCTTCATACTGTTGAAGGTCCTCCGAAAGGTCCGAGCGGTCTTCCTCGCTCTGGGATTCATCGTGGAGACGTCGCTCCAGGTCAAGTCTCATGACGGTGTGGATGTAATGAGTCCGCACACGTCTGGAGTCAAACTCGATGCGTCCCTGAGTGTTTCCACAGCTGTCCTTAGTACAGCCGCACGGGAAATTAAAGCGATCCATCTGAGGGTAGAAGAGGAAAAGGAAATTAGAGATGATGATTCAATTAACTGTAAAAACTGTTGACAGTATCAAGAGAATAAATAAACAGATCAAAACAAATAAATATGTAAATAGTAAGTAAAGTTTAGCACCTTTCACAGACATAGGAGTTTGGAAAGTGATTCATAAAGAGTAAAAAAAAAAATTTAAAACAGATAAAAGCACAGCTAAAAATATACCCGTAAAAAAAACCTATATATATATATATATATATATATATATATACTATTGTTGTTATTATTATTAGATTATATATCCAAATAATATTATTACGTTATTGTCAATATTGTCAATCATTATGTTTTGGGTTGTAACACATCTGTGTTCTACTGACTGATTTGCTGTAACATCACATACCAGCAGATCTTTAACATGTGTCTCAGGTTGAATTCATTATTGTATTTTTTTTTGTCATACCTGGCACTTGATGCCAGCCAAACTGCATGCACAGCTCTCTGGTTCACAGAAGCCTTGGCAGTCGCACCCACAGGCTTCTCTGGACAGACGAAGGGCGTGAAGCTGCCTTTTCTCCTCCTTATCGATGCGTTTCACCCCCGCAGCCTGGAGCAGAGCCTGCCTCTGTTTAGACGAGTATGGCTGAAGAAAACCTCCATCCTCCAACTCGGCATCACTGATGTGGATGTGGGAGTCTTGGTCCGGTACCTGGTCCACCGTGAGCCGGTCTGCTGCTCTCTGGTCGATGGCACCACTCGAGATCAACTGGAACCAGCACAAAACACGCAGTAATTAGACTGTTGTAGAGTCAAACATTCAATACGCTGTATGTTTGATACAAAAAGAAAGCAGTATACATATGAAGTAGTTTACAAAAAAAATATCAAAATTTAATAGAAGACCTACAACTACTTGGAAGTGAACATTTAACATTCTAAAGTAATTTATCACAATTTATTATTATGGTATTATCAGTTGCATTTTTCAGTTAAATTAGGTTTTTCTTGTATTTAAGTTGAGACATGGTAGACAAAAATATAGATTTTTCATACAGTGGTCAATTTTGAGATTTTATTGCCTGCCGGGTTATTATAAAATCAATTTCAATGAGCTTGAAATGTTCTGTATTATTATTACTAAGGACCTGAGCATTTATTCAGATTTTCAACACTTGGTTCCTATAGAAATGCATTCAATTCTCCTATGTAAATCTTTAAATGACATGTTCTCAAAATTATTTTTTTGCCAAGCTCTGGTAGATATATCTCAGCCTATGTAGCACCTACCTCCACTAAACTTTCCAGTTAAACACTATTCTGAAAATATTTACAGAAGAATTTGCTAATAAATCATGGTTGGCCTGACTTTGCGACATTTTAATAAAAAAATAAAAATTAAAAAAATAGGGGGGGTGTTTTAAGGCTATGGGCAGTATATTTTGATTTCTGAGGTAAGATGGCAGATATCTTGAAATCCCTCTGTAATTTTATTTTCACCTTGCATGTTAACAAGTTAAAATAAAATATTTTGCAACTAGTTTTATCATATTTCCAGATTTATCTACTGAAAATATATGCAAAATCCTTCATATTTAATGAGATTGTACTTAATTTGTGCAATTAAACATGCAAATAAAAAATAATGCTTGTGTAATTAATGAACTGATGAAGTTCCATGATGATACAATATCTATTATTTTAACATTTGACCCTGTTCACCTGTGTGTGTGTGTGTGTGTCACCTTAATTTACCAATTGTGTTAATATTCATGAATGCTCAAAAGTTTTTAATATCACAACAGAGAAAAGGTGACTTTTTTCAGGAAAACATATTTTTAACATGATGAAAACTCACTTTGTGTTTTAGAGCTTGAAGCTTTTCCTCTTTCAGTCTGTCCCGGAGTCTCTCTTTGCGTCGTTGCCGTTGCTCCAGAGCGTGTTCTGCTACCGTGAACCTTTGGAGGGTGCTGTGCCTGCGGACCATGCCCAGAGTGGCCCCTCCTCGGCTGGGTACGCTGGTGAAGCCCTGGCAGCGCTGGAAGCTGAAAACTGTCACCAGGTCAAAGCGTACGTTGCTCTGAACACCTGCAAGCCTCGGCCTCTTCAGGATGGATCGAACTGGTAACAAGACAGAAAGAGTTATTGAAACATCTTTGAACTTTTAAAACATCTAAACAACTACTGACGTAAAAAAAAACATCCACTGATTTAAAAGGTTTAACATGTTCTCAATCTTTAATCTCACCAATATAAACAAATAATTCAGGTAAAATGCAGTTTCTCAGCTTGTCATGGTCATCAGATATGATCCATTTGGATGTTCAGAGGAACATCTTCTGCAATACTTAATGCATCAGTAAAACCCATGGAGTTTGATCAATCATAATAATTGTAGATCTATCTAGTGATACATTATGCTGACAAATGGACTCTTTCTTCAGTTTATTCTTAATTGTATAAAATAATCTTTGGATTTATTCTCAGCTTTTATGAAAATCTGCATAATCAGTCAATTAAATCTGAAAATGGCTGATTTGAAATGAAAAATACAAATGATAGAGGATAATACTACAATAAATTGTGATTATTATATTATACTTGGTTAACTTCTGTTTTTGTGACTTTCATTTTTGTTTTTGATTCTAGGTATGTTTACAAGTACAAAAGGAGTTTTACTTTGAGTTATGTTTTTGTGTAACTGGTGACTTTCAGTTTTACTTCTAGTTTTTCAGGTATTATGAGAAAAGCTCTGATTTATAGAAGCTGGAAAAATGGAATGAAAGAATGCATGACATAAAATGTGATCATATTGTGAAAACTTATTGTGCAATTACACTAAATAAATCAGAAACATTGGAGGAAAGTGACTCTACCTGCATTTTTATTTTAGCTTAGATTGTATTGCATTGATCACCACAGGTCTTTTTTTAATTATGTTTTCATTAAATCTGTTTATTTCATCTTAAAAAAGTGTTTTTATCACTATAACTTTACCTTTTAGTTTCAAATTTCTTACACTTTAAAGCCTGTAGTTCTCTTTGTTGCCACTAGGTGTCTCACTATAGGTGCTTCCATACATAAGCTTGTGCCCTAATGGTACATAAACATAAATGTGAGAAGGAGACACTGAGCAGCAGATGGATTGCAGCAGTGACACATTAGGAAAAGCAGCAGAAAACAGGTTGACCAGGGCCTGTAAAAGCTCCTTCACTTAACCAGACCTCAGCGGTGTCTATTACTTGTCAAGTTACTGTTTGATTTAACAGTTTGGCTTCAACAAATTGTCTGAGGTTCACACATAACTGAAGCTGAACTCCAGTTCCAAAAGTCGATAAACAACTGGGACCAGCTGACTAAGCTTGTCTCAGCTGCCCCCTCTGTCTATAAAGAAATCCTGCTGCACATTGGGGAACAGTTTACACTTCGACTCTGAAAAGAACCTCAAAATAACAGGCCTGAAGCTGTAATACACAGTGTTTAACTCAGGCGTGTAATTTCTTTTCCAAGCACTGTAAGCCACGGCATCTGCAGCTCTGTGATATCTGCACGGGCCTGTTTGATATGACTTGTTTAAAAAGCTCTTGCTATTCAAATTAATTCCACAACATCCTATTGGTCAGGCAAATGATCTTCTGCACAACCGGACACAGCGAGTCATCCTGGTGCATTATCTAGAGCGGCCCTCAGGTTAGTGTTTCCATATCTGCAAGTCATAACAGAGCTGCTGCCAAGTGATAAGAGACACTCCTATTAACCAGCGATGGGGGAAATGAGCAGCTATGGAAGAGGTTTGCATTATTTGAAAGAAGAGTTGATGGGAGGCTTACTGGGTGAACTGGTGGGGGTCGAGGGGCTGTGAGGGGTGGAGCCCGGGCTTTCACAGGAGCTGATCTCGCCATCCGACTCCCAGTCTGATGAGGACGACAGGGAGGATGGGTCAGAGGATGAGGATGAGCAGGGGCTGTCTTCTACCTCAGCAAATTTTCTCTTCAGGATCCCCCTCATTGTTTGGCTGCAGTGGTTTTAATAATTCTGCATGGACACAAAGAAGTTTACATATTTAGCATAATGTGGTAATAAATGCTTATGATCATCAGTGTGAGGGTCATTTAAGAAGGTACATTATAAATTCACTTCCAGATAATTTCAAGATAATTACAGAATGTGCAATTATGTTTTATTTTCTGTGCATAATAAATTAACTAATGGACATTCTAAGTAGGTAAACATAAAATAACTGTTAATTTTCTTTTTTGGAATGCAAAAATAAAAAGTGCATTAAAGGTATTGTCCAGTATTCTCACAGATTAACAGCGATATTGTAAACAATCCAAACAAAAGTCACATGCACCAGGTAAATAAGTGAAGAACAATCCAGTAAAGCAGCAGCATTTCCTGCTCTGTGTGATCCACCTCCTGTTCGTACACAACAGGAGTTAAAGGTCTTTCCTGTTAAAGGCTGCGATCTGGTCCAGCCAGTTCCCAGTTTGTTTAGTCTAATTACATTTTGATAGTGATTAGCCGTTCAAAAGCACAAATGTGAAACCATATCCTGCCTTTGCTTACTACCAGCTGAGCACTGGAGTGAGAGAGAGGGGAAAAATGAACTGCCCTTTTCTTTTTCTCCCCCAAGAGTAATTAACATTCCAGTGATTCCTCAAGTTTTTTTGTGAAGAATGCGTGGAAACGGACGGGCCAATGGCATAATTCGAGGGATGTGGGGGTGTAACGGATCAAGTGGCTGCTATTTTTGGATGGGAACATGTAACTTAAAAGCGAGAATGCAACCAAAGACAGTAAAGAATGAGTTTATTACATAAGTTAGGAAGCATGTGTCCCTAGTACATGATCTGCTTGGTGATAAGAAGTGAACAGTTCCCTGTAAATAATCTAAGATGGTAATAAAAGCAAATTGTTAGGATTAGAGCTGAGTTCAATAAAACAAATAAAAAAAAAAAAATTAAAAACAAGAAGTGTGCACTATGTTAAACCAGTGTTATTCAACCTTGGGGTCATGACCGTACATGGGGTCACCTGAAATTTCTAATAATTGATAAAAAAAAAAAAAAAAAAAAAAAAAAAAAGCTAATAAAAGATATTCAACATATATGTAATTATAATTAAAAGGCCACAAACTTTTCCTAATAAAAATCTAATTTACATAATATCCAGTGTATAATATATGAAAGCACATATATTGGTCTGATCATGTAACCTGTCCACACACACAAATGAAACAGAAAACTGGACTGAACAGAGAATGGAAAGATTTCTTCATCGTCCTAGTCCCACTAAGACATTTCCAAAAAGGTGCATTATATACATTATATAGCCTACATGACATCTAAATCAATCATTTATTTGCAACATGCAGTTGTGGAAAAAATGTTTAGACCACCCTTATTTTCTTCAATTTCTTGTTCATTTTAATGCCTTGTACAACAAAAGGTACATTTGTTTGACATATAATAAAAAAAAAAAAACTAGCTCATAATAGTGTAATTTCAGAGCTGATATCTTTACATTTTCCAATATTTTTTGATAATAACCAAAATATCTCCAGTTCTTACATCAATATATGTGTCCTTTGTACTGACAAAAACAATACTTTTATTCATTCCATGTTTTCTTTTCTGTCTGTTTTAGTCACATGACACACACAGGAGTTAGTACTTGATTACATAACCATTGTTTTTGATGACTGTTGATGGTCTAATCATTTTTCCACAACTGTAATATACCAAGAAACACATTTATTTTCGCAAAAAAAAAAAGGCTCACTTTTGAATGTCTGGGGTCACCAAAAATTAAAAAGAGGTCATGAGTCACAAAAGGTTGTGAACCAGACTGTGCTGCTTGAGGAAAAGCAACATTAACGTTCTTCCTGATGTGTTTGTGCAGGAGCTGCTGCCAGTCACAGGACTCATACGCAGTCATTCATGGTGGACAACACAAGAGGCTTCTGATTGTCTGTAGTAAGCAAATCCTCCCACCAACCAGTGAGGCTGCATGTGTCTGCACTCAGACTGAGCAACTTCCTGGATCCATCAGCAAATAAGAGGTGAAACTAGAGACAGCCTCTTGTGCCATTACACTGTTTACACAGTGAAAACCCACTGCTGCAAAGGCGGCTGCAGGAATTCTCTCCACTAAAGAAAATCCCTGTGTGTGTGTATTTGAACAGTTGGAGTAAAATAATGGTGTTTGTATTGACAGATGAAGAGGAATCCGACTGTATGACATTATTACATTAGATATCTGACAGAGCAGAAACACATTACATGACTGTATCCACTGAGACAGCATCAATAATGTAGAGGCTCAAAGCAGCAGAAGTACAAAGTGCACGAGCGCATGCACATGGAGCAGGAGGGGGTTCAGCTGTATTAATGTGACAGTGTAACGTGTTAGAAAAAGAAAGTAGGAGTGTTTAGTTACACCGGTGGAAAAGACACAGAGACAGAGCAGGGCCATGTGACAACAGAAAAACCTCCTTTCACATAAGAGTCTGTTGGTTGTTTTGACACAAACCACACATCTGAAGGCAGGCTTATATTATTTACCAGTGGGAAAAGCTTATTTTTGGCCTGTTTTCATGTTTCCTGCTGCTACAATTTCATTATTTTTGTCCATATTCGCTTTTTCTATGGAAAAGGACAAAATGAAAGATTGACTGATGGCCTGTTTTAACCTATAAAGACTCAAACACACATTGCAGACCAGTGATCATTTATTGATATCAAAAATAATGTTTTATGTGATTTTTTTTCTCCATGGTTTTCATCTAACATTCTCTTTTATATTATGTCTTGTGTCTTGTATCTCGTGTCTTGTGTCAGTATTTTCTCTCACATGTTTAGATCTAGTTCCTTCTTTTATAGTTATTGTGTTTTTCATTGTTTCCACGACTTTGCATCTATTTCATCATTTCCATATTAAAATGTTCAGATCAACAGTATTTCCACACAACACTTGTTCTTCTTTTTGGTAAAATGACTGAATTTACATACTGTGTATTATTCTTACTCTGACACTCGGGAACATGGTAGTGAATCACTTTACCTCTAGAGATGCTGAGTCAAATATGAATAAGTAGAAACACATTAAGAGCTCCAGATTAGTTTTGTTTTTAACTCTTTTTACAGACTGTTTTTTTCCCCTCATCTACAATGTTTTATAAATGATGTGCTTTGGAGATTAAATGCGCTAATATGAAATTAAAAAGATTAAAATGGTAATTTGCAGATGTTTTCAATCTATAGGATTAAATGTTATTACACATATATATTGGGTTAAGTACATCTTGTATTATTTGGAATATACATTTCCTGGGTTAAGGTTTTTCTATTCTATTGTTTTCTATTGTATTGTATCCTATTCTATTCTATTATATCACATGCACAGTTATACATAGTACAACACAGTGAAATGTATTTTTTTGTACCTGCAGCTAATAGTAAAATTGTTAAAATAAAAAAAAATTTTGCAGCACACATGAAAAAAAAAATGCACATACTACAATGTACATATATATGTGTGTGTGTGTGTGTGTGTGTGTGTGTGTGTGTGTGTGTGTGTGTGTGTGTAAAGACATTGCAGTATGTGTAAACAATCTACACCATTGCAGAAGTGGATACAATGCATATAAAGTATTATAGTATTGTGCATAGTTTTAAATATGCTCCAGTATAAAGAACATGTCAAGTGTATGTGCAGATGGTGTTTTGAAGTAGATCTGGAACATTCCTTTGGAGTAAAAGCTTTTTTCTCATTAATTCTCACAGTTTTACATTTTGACCCAAACTGTATCTTGGAAACTACAGCCAACCAACATTTGTACATTTTCATTATCAACCATTTATCAGATAAGTAACTATTTTTGGTCATTTTTGCATGCATTTAGAAGACAATGGCAGCGACAGTTAGTGAGTCACCAATGTGGTCTACAGGCTCTGTAAGGTCCACCTCTGCATGAACAGTGAGTGTACTTGCTTTATTTGGTAGCAGGAAGTAATGGTACTAATGTAAGGAGTGATATTCAAACTGATCGTGTGGATGTGGACAGATATCAGCACACATATTGGTCTAATGATCTAAAAATGATGTTCTAAAGTCCTTTCACTTTACACTTTTTTCCCACTTACAGTTAAGGGACCACATATGGTAACTTCATTAACCTTGATTTTCTCTATATCAATTTTTTTTTTTAAAGTATAGCCTTCTTACATCCTCCAATAAAACACCAAGGTTAAGGTTAAAATGTTGAATTTCAAAGTATTTCTATGAGTGTCAGTAATAATATGAATCTAATAATCTTTAGATCGTTCTAAGTTCTGAGCTTCATTCAGCATCATGTTTGTCATTGTTTATGAGGCGTCTGAAAATTACTTTAATTTATGGAAAAATATGTGGCTGTATATAATATGATTTGAAGTTTTGGATTTGTAATTAGAATTGGGTTTTTTTTGTGGTGTTTTAGCTTTAGATTATTATTTCACTTATATAGCGATTTAAATTTATATCTTCTTCTATTTTTCTTTTCTTTTCTCTTCCTCTGTGTATTATTTGATTCCGGGGAGGTATTCACATCCTCTCCTACTCAATAATGTTAATTATTTATTCATTACACCGCTCTATTGTTTTTGGTTCTGTCTGTCTGTCTGTCTGTTTGTCTGTCAGCAGGTTTACACAAAAACTACTGGACTAATTTTCATACAATTTTCAGGAAGGTGAGAGGTGGTCCAGAATAGATCCCATTAAATTTGGGGGAATGCAGGTCAAATGTCACAGTCAGCAAAAATGTGTTTTCACAATGATAAGTGATAGGTCAAATCAGGCTAAATGTGTGTGAGGTTTGTTGTCCAAGGCATCACTTGTTTTCTGGGCAAATAAAGAAATAAAAGAGAAGACGAATATTAACCTAAAGAATATGAATATCCTCCTGAGACCCAGTAAATAAACATTTCACATAATGCAACAGTTTTGTCAGATGTATTTTGAGCATTTTTTAATATAATTTCCCATCAAGAGGACATTTTAATTTAATTTTATTTAAGTAAAGTTGTGAAACTCTTGTCTACTACAGAAGACAAACATGCATTGCTGGCTCTTAGGAGGTTAAAATATGAATATAAAGGGTTAATAACTCAAAGAAATACAGTTTTATTACTTTTATTCTGGGGAGTTTCACTCATAAAACTATGTGTTCAGTTCTGGTGTTACCGATTTATTGATTCAGGTGTTTATTACTTTAATTATATGGTTTAACAGTTACAGTGTCTCATAAATTCCTTCAGCTCGTTCCTTTTACACATTATCCTTCAAAACATTTTTGCTATCAGTCAGTTTAACCCTTTCATACAAAGCTATTCAAAGCTGTTCTCTTGTATATTTATGGATTTTTGTTCTTTTAATTCCATATTAGCCAACACAGTGGACACGTATGCATCATCTCATGCACTGTAATTCATATCGTTACTGTAAATTTGTTCCACTATATGAATTTGATCTGCAGTGACATGTTTGAGTTTTAAAAATTACTAATTATTCTTAAAATGTAATTAACTGTTTTGTTTTCCCATATCATCTTGTTTAAATGTGAGAAAACATCAGATTATCACCATTAAACATGTTTTTATTTCATAGTTTTACACAATATATCAGTAAATGTATGTTTTTTCCTTATGAAATTAAACTTGGTGGTTTCCAGCCTGAGTGGAAATGTTTATAAGTGGATGGAAAACACTCAGAAAAAAATGTATTACTCATAAAGACCCAAACAGCCACCGATCACCAAAACCATCTACTGGTTTAAAACATTTAATAACTTCAACCATTAATCCTGTTAATTCATGTCAATGTTTAGTGTAAAATACAATTCTTCATGTTTTCATGATCACCAGATATGACCCATTTGGATGTTTAGAGGCTCCGTAGTTACCATGGAAACAATGTCATCTTCTAGAACATTGATTCACCAGCAAAACCCAGTTGCATCAATGACAGTAGATGGAGACACTGGGTTTATGTTTACTTAATAATAGATTTAGCTGAAAAAGTCATATTTTCTTCAGTTTTCTCTGTTTTTTCATATAATAACCCTCAATTTTAATCTGTTTTTTTTTCAATATTTACATAACGAGTGAAATAAATAGAGGAAAATACCTGATGTTACTGATTAGACATAAAATACAGAGGATTCATACAGAGGAATCTTTTTTTTCTCCAGTTTTCTCTGTTTTTAATATAATAACCCTCAATTTTAATCTGAGCTATTTTCATCATTTACATAATGAGTGAATTAGGCTAAATATCAGAAAATACCTGAAGTTCACTGAAAAAAAACACAAAATACAGAGGATTTTAGAATGATAAATTGTGATAAATCACTTAAGAAAAGTTAAATATTGAGGGAAAAAAAATTTTGAACTGCCACAAAAGTAACACTGGGTCTTTTTGGGTTAATGTTCTTATAATTCATACATGAAAGAGTTAAATAGTTACAGAGTTAAAGAGTTACATCTACAGTTAAAGAGGTGTTTATCTCATATCAGCTATACACACAGTGGGTTTACACAGCTCGTGCTGTATCTTGATCTGTATCCTTATGCAGTGTGATATGATATGATATGATATGAGTTGTCGCTCTTATCACACAAGTGACGCACAGAACGCGCACAGAACGCACTGGTCGGCTTTAAATCCCTGCAGGAATGTTTCACGGATGTCACACTGAGTTTTCATTGGTTGACTGCAGGAGTCGTTTCCTGTTTGGCATAATAACAGTCATTAGGGGCTGACCTCTTCACCCCACTCGGAGACCCACGGAGATCACGTCAACCACAATGACAACGCTGTTCCCCAGGTCCAGTGTGGTCCAGTTCAGCACAGCACGGCTCGCTTTTCTCATTTAAAACTTATTAAACCTCAACAAAACTTCCCAATGAGTTTTTTTTGTTTAGCTTTTTCTACATATTCGTCTAAAATATCTACATATTAGGTTTAAAATATGATTTACTTATCAACTTCAATTTTTACGGAAATTTTACGCACATTCTAAACTCCAATACTTTACATTCATGACATTTTCTGGTTAAAACCTATATATTTAGACTAATAAGGGACTAAACCTTCCACGACAGTAATTTCTCATGATCTACTCACCGTGTAAATAAAAAGCAGCATAATATCCAGAGGCTGAATTGGACTGGAAGTTGTGCGTCTTATCCTCGGTCCTGTATCCAGCTGAGCATTATGAGTCCCTCCGTGTTTATGTGCAGCTACACAGTAGTACCAGTGTGAACATGAGCGCACAGATACTCAGCTGGATCTGCCGAAGAGAACAGAGGAGGAGAGATGCTTCACTGCGCACGAGGATGGATGACGGACCGCACATGCGCACAAGAGAGAGAGAACGAAACTGACAGTGCAGGAGGATTTAAGTGCAAAAAAAACTAACATGTATAAAGAAAAAAGGTGTCTGACACAAATGCAGTCTGACTAACCATCTAACTTTAATAAAGATGGATTAGAAAAATGCATTGCTGGGATCATTTTAAGTAAATACTGATCTTATGTCTTAACCTCCTGAGACCCTGAGTCACCTTTCATAGCTTTATTGATAGAAAGAAAAGGTTGTCCAGTGCAAAAGACAGCATAAAATAAAAAAAATGCAATTAAAAGCCGTTGTTTTGACAGAGTTTTCTTTTCAGCAGGGCATTTCCACTTTAAAATACAGCATTAACACAAGGTATATGTGAGTCTGTTATTCTGCTAGTGGTAGATTAATGTACGACAAACAGGCCAAGTGCAGATATATTCACTTCTTTCTTGTGTCTGTTTGCTCATGCAAAATGAAAGACAAGTAATATAGATTAAAACTGGGTGTTTAATTATGATTAATAGAAAGCAACCATGTGATTAATCTGATTAAAATGTGTAATTATTTGACAGCTCTAGTTCTATTGCATTTATTTTATTATACAGCACATTGGAAACATTTGTGTTTGTTTTAATTCGTGCTTCATATGTAAAAATTGATTGGAATTTGGCTGTCATTGTACCCCAGGAATCTGCCTCCACCCATCACGTCCCTCATGTTTCCACCTCCATAGACACTTCCTCCTCCAGGTTGGGACAGGACTAAAGAGGGTGAACCATCTCACTCTGTCTACTTCATCTTTGTTTGTGCGCTGACGCTACTTTTGACGCACACGGTGACACACGCAGAGGCAGGACACGACAGACACTGCCCACGGATTCCTGTGCGCTGTGTTCACACTGTTCTTACACCCAGTGATGTGAACGTAAATAAATAATCTTTGACCTCAGCCGGTGATTATCAGAAGTGAACATCAGCAGCCATGAAAAAAAACCTCACAAAAAGCTCACAGACAATGAGCGTATATGTGCACATGTGTTTATTCTGCATAACAACCAACAAACACATTCCCTGTAAATGACTTGGTATGAATGCTCTGTCTGACATCACTAAATGGATGATTAATCCAAAGAAGAATTGATTCACAACACTTATGTAAAGAGAAACAGACAGCAATATCATAGATCAAATGAAATTTTCATAAAAACTGAAATGATGGTTTTGACTAAAACAGAAAATAGTATGAACATAATATTTCCAACTTGAAAAAAACTATATATAACTATGACTAGTATATATAGACTCCTCCTGACTTCCTGACTCCCTGATGAAGGCTTTGATGCCGAAACACGGGGTTTTTATAGGATTTTATAGGTTTTTGTAACCAAACCAATTTAATAAAGGCTTTTTAATTTCACTTATAAGAGAGTGCCTTGGATTTTTTTATTTTTTGTCTTGCTGTTTTCCCATCCAATATATTTGAAAGTAAATTAAAATAACAATATGTAATGGTTAGATCAGATCAGATCTATTTGGATTATATTATTTTAGATTAAATTAGATTAAAATACATTAATTTTGATTTAAATAGATTATATTCAATTGGGTTTAAATAGAATAGAATAGAATAGAATAGAATAGAATAGAATAGAATAGAATAGAATGCATATTATTGATCCCATGTACAGAGACCTGAGGAAAGTAGCAGAACAACATCAAATCTATACATGTAAGAAATATTACAAGAAAAAAGACAGGAAAAATAATAACAATAGCTATACAAAAATAGTAGTGAAAAACATGCACATTTGAAAGTACAATTGGAAATAAATGGTTCTAAAAATGAGAATGTAAGTATGTAGTTGTACAGTTAAACAGTTTAAAGTTTTCTGAAAAGTGAGAGAGATGCACAACTTGCAAAATGATTGTTCAAAACCAATATATAAAATGTAACCAATAGCAATATGTAGATATGATGTTATTTTAATGATTTAGACAATTATTTTCACGAAGGTTATCTCACCTCATCATCTGAACCTGCTTTATCCTCACTAGGGTCACAGGGGTCACGGGGGTCACAGGGGTCACTGGGTGCCTAATCCAACTACAATGGGTGAAGAAACATCAAACAAAACAAAGAAATCTCCCCAAAACACCAAAAAAAGAACAGATAAATGACAGAACTAATTAGCACAGAAGAAAACAATGTGCCTGAATAGCAACAGTCAGTCTATTGAGTTTATGCAAATATAGACCATGTATTCTACTTTTTATCTACAGTAGTCGTCGTTCTTGTAGCGTCAGCCTGTGTGTTTATTTTCCCATTGGAAATATTTTCAGGGAAAGTCCTTTGATGAAATGGTTGCCTTCCCTAGTTTCTTGTTGTAGTTTTTTTATTGAACAGTAGGTCCTGAAAGTTACAAAAATATATAACATCAGAAATCAGTGGAATTGGATAGATAGATAGATAGATAGATAGATAGATAGATAGATAGATAGATAGATAGATAGATAGATAGATAGATAGATAGATAGATAGATAGATAGATAGATAGATAGATAGATAGATAGATAGATAGATAGATAGATAGATAGATAGCTTTATTGTCTGTTCCACATAAAACCTAACCTAACACATGATACAGTACTTCCCCAATCATTTTCCAAAATACAGTAATAATTATAGAAATATTTCACCTTTATTCTAGATCTGCACAAAGTGGTGAAATGCTAGGATAATTTTTTCCCACCTTTATCTAGAATTCCTCTGGAGGTATTAATAGTCATGATAAAGGTGGAATCATGATTCCGGAACAATATGTAAAAGTAGAACCTTTCGTTCTGCAACCAAGGTTTGATGTTTTGATGAGGTATTTGATGAAGCCGTGTACAGTAAACATGTCAGTGCAACCAGAAAGATGTTAAGGTAGGGAGTTTGTGACATCCACAAGTTGTTGTGACTTTGGGCGGAGGACTCTATCCACGGTGAAAGGTGGGCTGACTCTGGAGAGGTTAGTAACACTGCTATGCTCAGGGTATTTCCACCAAAACAAGAGTATATGTCACACTATACATTGCGTCACCACCCCTTTGGTTCTGGAATGCAGATCCACTGTGTAAAAGTCCAGCCTGTATCACCTCGTTACTCCTTTGGCTTGGCTGTGGAAAAAAAGGTGGGATCACCATCTCACCATTTTATTGGGACCTCTGTGTAAAAGTGGGTACAGACAGTCAATATTATCTGTAAACTAGTTACGATAACATTCGTTCCCTCATTGTACACAAGCTGAAAAAATTTTTACACACTTAAATATCCCGTTGCAGAACATAAATCTTTATTTCTAACAGACGGTGCTGAAACCATCAAGAAACAACGGTAAATGCAGTTTACATTATTGTAACATGACTCATTGATGTTTCTATGTAATGGGTGTTTAATTCAGACACTCCTAACTTCTAGGAAAGTCCCTGCAGCGTGGCAGGATTATAGATTTGGGTGTAATAGCTTCTGCTTCTGCTTCTCACCATCTTATTTTCAAAGGATATGCTGTTGTTTGTTGATACTCATTTTGAAGTAGACAGAAAAGTGAACTGACTGAATGTTGATTCTGTGTTATCTGTGTCTGTAGGTAAAATGATGCTCGCAGATACACATGAACAGATGGAGGGAATGAAAGAGCTAAAAAAAAACTGAACACAGGATGAAACACTTTGGTGAGATGATGATTCAGTTTGAGGAGTTAAACACAAACCGAGCTAAACACCTGTTGATCCCCATTCTGCAGCCAAACGCTGGTCCTGACCTCAGCAGCACTCAGCACAACTGTGTTACGAGCCTGTGACCCACTTTACGTGGGATCACTCCAGTGCAAGTGTGTTTTTCTAGTTCACTGACCTGTGTGGGGAATAAACACAAGGGAGACAGTTCTGCAGAATGTTAAGTAAATAACAGAATTAAGTCTGGTCTTCACCCAAACCCTCCAATCCTAGCCCTCTAACCCTAACCCTATTGTGACTATACCACCACCTGTGTATGAACTAAGTTTTACAGACCATAACTCTCAAAGCGGGGTTCAATCACCTCCACGTAGCCTGAAACATGTCCTATCAGGTTTGTGAAAGGTGCAGTTTGACATATACCCATTCAACCATTCATTTTCAATGGGGTTAAGCTTTGATGCAGAATATCTCTGGAACAGAACCTCTTAGAGACTTAGAATTTGGTGATGTCCCACATAAGTCAGTCTTTCTGAATATGCAGGTCATGGTTCCATGCCTCTAGGGGAAGGCAATGCCCCTATTTATCTGTTTTACTAAATTTCTCCCAGGGGTCAACATATCCTAGTCCTCGATAACCAGTGTCCTTCCTTCTTCCAACACACCTGACTGTGGTTATCAGTCTTCTGGAGAACTTGAAAGGCTGATCATTTGAATCAGGTGTGTGGGAAGAGGGATACAGCTCATACATCTAGGATTGGTGACCCCTGCCCTATCCCCTAACCCAGTGGTTAGGGGATAGGGGTGTGTGTGTGTTTGGAGGGTAACATTCATTATTGATCATGTAAAAGTTTGCTATACTATTTTGCAAATAAACGTTTGTAGATGACATTTAGTCTATAGAATGAGGCAGAAAAGCCAGGTGTATTTACAAGGCTGACAATTAATGCTCAATGACTCAAACTATGAATTATGAAACAGCTGCAGCATCTGAAACTGACTACAATGACCATTTGACAGATAAAAAGTACCACAGTGCTTCAGTGTCTTTAATGGATTTGTTAGTAAGGTTTTAGTTTTATCAATTACTTGACATTTCAGATGAACCCATTTGAATTCCAGGTGACCCCATGTGTGGACCCGACCCAAAGGTTGAAAAACACAACCCTAACTGTAACGTTAACACCTTCTCACAGAGATGCACAGTGGAGTACTCCTTCTATAGAAACACCAGGAACAGACTGGACCCAAATGCAAGACTCACAGATGTACTAATTTATAGTCTTTGTTAATGAATTTGAATAAAAGGTGTCTGCTCCTCTGTGTGGTCTGTCTCAATCTGGATTCCTCTGTAGCAAACAGCAACTGGGACACAGTAAGCAGAAATGGGGGGCAGGCAAAACAGGTCAGAACACAAACGGGCAGCAATCAGACAGAGAGAGAATCCAAGAGACGTTACCATAGGTAAGCAAGAGGTTATACCAAGGGTCCAAGTTGGCACATAGAGGGGCTGAGCAGGAACAAAATCAAATCCAAGCCAAAAGTAAAAAACAGGGAGTGTACAAAAAAAAGACAGATACCAGAAAGACAATCCACATCAAAACCAAGTAATTAAAACAAGACGTGATGCTCATTTATATCACCAGAGCCAATAACAGACTCACAAAGACAACACAGACACAGGAGGGTTATATAGAGCTGGACACAGGTGAGACACATTGGGATGAATGAACAGGGCGGAGACGTGACCAGAAGAAAAGTAGGGAAAAGGTGAACACAAACCCACATGTCAAAGTAAAAGCCCACAACTCCAACAAAGACAAAAAACACAGAGAGACTTACAAAAATAAGACAGAAATAAGACACTAGAAACTGAATTTATGACACTTTCATTTGTTGTTTTTGTATGTATGTATAAGTGTTTATGTGAATGTGTTTATATGCATATATGTTTATACAAAAAAAAGAAGGTAAATTGTCATTTTTGGATTGTAAATGTTGAATTATTCTTAAATAAAAATAATATTGTGGGGAAAAAGAGAAGCACTGTGGACATGTCTCCAAGCACCTCCTCCAACCTCTATATGACATTCATCATTTCACTATCAAGGAAATGATCAGTAAATTCATGAGATAAGGCACAATATCAATCACCCTAGAGGTGTATTGGCCATGTATCATGTTTGTTATCTTCAATGTGACTTCCTCATAACAACACATGAACAAAGGCTATTTATGGAACAATCATGCTGTCGGGCCAAAAATAAATGTGTGATACAGTTGGAGTTTCCTGTTTCGTTTCTCTTTTTTCCACATTGCGATACAGGGTGTATTTAAATGTGACAGGGGGGGCAGACTTTTCCAGGCTTCGCTAACGCAGCACTATCGACAGAAGAAGGTGATGAGTCATGGAGGAAGATCCATATTTAGATCAAGTTAATGCTAACTTCACTATACCAGCTCAGAATCAAATAGACACTAAATGCCCCAGATTTTTTAACCTGATTTCATACTTTTCAGCTGTAATTCCATTCACCTGTTAATAAAAACACATTAGTGCAGCTGCAGAAACCTTCTCTAATCAGTTATTCCTGTGATATCTTGACCCTCTCTCACATCAGATCAGAGTCAACCATCACTGTTCTCTCTGTCCAGAGTCCATGTTACATAACTTATAGTTAACCTACATTCTGGCAGCATCTCAGGTTGCTGCCACTGGCTCTTCTGGTCCCGTTTTTCAGTCCAGCAATGGCCCAAATACAATCGCACACTGACAAAGATTGACAAAGCTTCAGGCAAATGTAATTGTGCTCCACTTTTTCTTTCCTTCCTGTTGATAATGTCTTGGGATTCATTGTCTTTTAATGATCACTCTCATCTTTCATGACCATTTAAGGATGTGCTGGGTTGTGTCATACTGTGGCTTTAAATTATGGTAGTACTTTAATGCGCCTATAGTGAAATATGCGACAGAATGTTTATTTGCTTTGTCTATCAGGAAGCCAGATCACTTAATCCCACTAACACTGACGTTGTCTTCACTCTGTTGGTTAGTTTTGATTGTGCCAGCGTAACTCAAGATGCATTCAAGAACTTTTATTTAAAAAAATATTGACATTAATATTGTTGAGTTGAGCTGTGAGGTTTATAGATTACATTTATCAAAAGTCAACTTTAGTGTCAGTTTTGCCAAGTGTACATTGTATTGAGGAAAAATAAATTATACAACTCTAAAACCCTGTGGTGAAAAATTAACATAGTTGGAAAAAATAGAGGGGGAAAAAAATCGAATAAATATTACTATTCTATAAAGAACTAGGCTTACATCAGAAGTGATGCTAAGGGGTATATCCCTAAATTTCCCACAATCCTTAATTATGTCATGACATGAGGCATCCACAGGCCATGATTTGTCATTTGCACTTGATTTAAAGTTAGACAAATAGTTTCAGAGATATGAACAAAATAGTGTTTAGTGATTTTAAACTTTTGAGTGTCCCTTGGGGGAAATTTAGAAATGGTAAATCATCCAAAATTCAATAAGTTCTTCCTCTCTGTGATATTCATTGATATGGGAAACATGGAATTTCTAAACCCAATATTTTTCAAGTCAGTACATAAAGTATATCTTGCGGCAGATTGGACCAAAATCACAATATCCTAAACACTTTGTTGGTGGATATAATAAAAAATAAACAACATAACTATGAACATATATTATAATAAGCAGCAATGGGTTGAGGAGACAAATCGAGAATAAAGGTTCAACAGTTAAGCAAGCCAAGGTATTTGTTATAAATTTATTGAAATAATTGAATTAAACCTTTATTGTGGAGAAGTGTGATCCTGTCAAAAATAAACAAAAGATCAGTATTATGTTACAATGTTTGTTTTGACAAGATATTTTTCATGTTGCAGCAGGAGCATGAGGGGTCAGGGGTCATAGATGAGCCAATGCTAATTGTTGATTTTTGTGAGTGGATAAAACAATCAAGCAAAGCTGATTTGACTGTTGCTAAAGATGCCTATTAACCACAACAGCCACTGAACTGCCAGAAAAAAATGCCCAAGATAGTTCAGTTTTGTTGGTGAACAAGCATCAGTCAGGCAAGCAAGTTCTAACAAGTGGTGGCAGGCCCAACAAACCACTTTAGCTCTTATTACTCCCTCTCACAACATGAAACTATGGATTTGACCATTCAAGGTTGGTCAAGGTCAAAGGTCATGATGCCATTTTCGAACCTACAAAAGTAGGTTTTGAGTACCTTTTGCCTATCCATCTATCTACCTACCTACCTATCTCTGCGACTTGCTGGAGCAGTCGGATGACTCAGTACACTCTCAGATGATGCAGAATAAAAAGAACTGATTCAGTCCCTCATGATATTAACAAATGGATCATACACCTACTTTATCCCTTTTAGTCTCTTTTTCCAATTTTCTAAAAGCTTCTCCTTTGGAAATGTCACATACACATGACTTGTCTTCTTCATACACAGTCTCTGATGTCATATTTTGACAGTCATCACTATGGTCGCAAGGGCAAATTTGGCCCAGCGGTTTCTATTTTAGTAGATGGAAAGACAGTGAATCATTATGTTTGCCTTCATTAGGTTTATCACCATGAGTCCCATTATCATCAACAATGTCACTATCGTTAGTGTCACTACTTGTGTCACTTTATTTACATCTTTAGTCTTGACTCAGCTTCAGTGAATCTTTGTTTCACTTGTAGATTTAACCATGATTAATGCAAAATTTCACACTTTATTGCTGAAGTTTTCCATAATGCCTGTTCATTAAAGAGACACTAACACTTTCTCCACTGTGGAAATACCACCAGACAAAGATGTAAGATAAAATTTCACAACATTGACACCTTAAGTGATGTGTCAACCGGCGTGCCTTTGTCTGTGCAGAGGTATCAGTTCTGTGCTGACACCAGAGAACTTCCTGTAACACCCTGATGGCAGGTGATGGCCCGGTGCCAGCTGCAGCGTGGCCTCAACCTGGGGTCGGTCCATGTCTGATAGAGTGTTTTGGTTCTCTGGGTGCAACATGTAGCAAGAACAGATCTACAAGTTGTCCATATATTTTTTGTTTACAATTTAATAAATGTATCATTATGAGACAAGTTAATGAGGTTTGTTGTATGTACTCAGTGGTTAGAGATATTAATCAAATTACAGGATCATATGTAAGCGAACCTTTGGTCCAGTTTAGTAGTGAATGGGGATAGAATGGTTAGGCTAGGCTAGGCTAGCTCAAGCTGGTCTAAATACACCACCATTCCTTTCGGTGGTTGTTGACTGTGGTTGTCCCACGTCCTCCTTGCTTTTGATTGCTGAGCAAGAGAACTGTGATGACAGCAAAGTTGAACCATTTCCAACTCAAAAAACAGTCTCTGTTGACTTTTTTTTTTTTTTTAGCGCTGAAGGCACTTAGCGCTCTTGCAGCTGAACTACATAGGATTTGTATTGAAAGTTAGCGCCGACAGCGCCAAAAATGCATCCTGTGGACACAAGCCCCTAATATGGGATTTTGACAGCTACCTTTTCCTTTTTTAATGGGACTCTGTTCCGACTGTGAATATTTTACTGGAACTGTTTTCCGGCACCATAACTAGAAGACCTTTACCCAACCATTATTTTCCAGGTAGATGGTGCACCACAATATTGGGGACTGCATGCTGGTGGGTTCCTAAACCAAACATTTCCAGACTGGTAGATTGTACAGGACAGATTAATTCCCTGTGCAACTCATTCACCAGATATCACTCCCTAGGTTTTCTTTCTATGGGGCCATCTTTAAGATATCGCCTTTGTGACCAGTTTATTCCCTCTGCATTGTTTTGTTGTTAGTTGTGCAGAAACTAAAGACACTATGATTGGGGGGGGGGGGGGGGGGGGGGTCCTAGCCATTTTGGGGCCTTGGACATGGGGCCCTCATTCTAGAAACACACACTCATAGACCAAATAATGGTGTGAGAGAGAGAGACTGAAAGATTAAGAGATTGAGAGAGAGAGAGAGATTGAGAGAGCAAGAGAGAGAGATTAAGGGTACAGCTAGTTAAGTCCTCAAACTTCAAATGTCCATGTTCCACTAGTCCAATGTACAACAACAGATGGGGTTGTGTGTGATGGGACAAATCTTATTTAGACATTAAATTGGTATATTCTGCAACTATTTAGTGTTTGATTTTTCCATAGTACCATAGAAAAACATTTTATGATTTACATCAATAACAAATTCAAATGAGGGTTTTTTTGTGTTTACCATAGACAAGGGGGTCTTCAAAAGTTATCCAATTTATTTGGAAAAGTTGCATCGTTGTTGTGCTACACTGTCGCAAATTTTGCCAAGATTTCAGGAAAAATTACCATTACATAAATTGCTTCAGCTCGGACATACGAACACCAATTTGGCTGAAATTTGACACAGACGTCTATCTCCCAAGTCTACATCCATTTAGCTGAAGACATTCTGATTTTGTACTATAGTGCCCTCTAGAAATGTACTTTTACTACAATGGCTGCCCCTAGAAAAGGTGAAATAGTTTGTATTAGGCCAGATCACACCCTGTTGAAGTTAGAGCTATGAAAATCCATACATGTGTTCATCATATGATGAACAAAAAACCCAATGATGACCATGGAAACACCATGCAGTTTTCATGGTGACCCCACATGTATTTGTCCATTATCAGAATCAAAGATCTGAATATCTCATTTTTCACACTACTTATCCTGCAATATTTTTTTAATCATATTATTTGCACTACTTAAAGGCCATTTATTTATGTACAAATATCTTTGTCTGATAAACCTTTTAAGAGGTAAATAACTGTGCCTTTTACTGATATTTGTTGTCCGCCTGTGAATTCTTTCAAAGACATTTCCCTAAATTTCAAAGTGCACTATTTGTATAGTACCCTTCATACAAAAATTGTAGTACTGAAGTATTGTGTACTTCATTTTGATTAAAATTTAAAAGAAATATAGTACAGGTTTTATAAAAAGGCTTAAGAAAGGGGTGAGATTTAAATAAAATAAAAAAAGATATGGGCAAACACATGTGGAGCCATCATTGAAACTATGGAGGAACCCACTTGGGACCCTTGTATGTAGCCCAAATGTAACCCTCCTGGGGTTCACATTGTCACAGCTGTCTCAGGGCCATAACAAAGAAGTGACACAGCATTTGTTCAAATGAATAGCAAATGTATTTTTAACATAAACTAAGTAAATGAACCATACTAAATGTAAATCAGCATATGAGATAAGACAATCAGTGGCATCAGTAGGGTAAGGTGTGCATGTGGGTGTATGCAAGTAATGGAGTGCACAAAACTAAATAAATTAACAAACAAACCAGTCACATTACCCAGGGGCACAGCATCTGTCGAGGGAGAGCAACAAATTAATGATTGAATTAATGATGCCACTTTATATAGTGGGGTGTGGAACCCATCCCAGGTGTTCTCAATTGGACTGAACCAACTCACTAAAAGTCATGTGTGTGGACATACTGCACATGCTGGCTGGGTCATTATTAACTATAACTTATGAATTATCCTGATGAACTTCTGGTGAACTATTGGAGCTTGTCTTGTTGTTTTTGTCTGTATGTTCCTTCTTTGTTTGTTTTTACTTTTTCACAGATTAGGTTTTTAGCAGACAAATGAAATGGGCTGTATTTCAACTGATTGATTGAATCACTTGAGGTATTTAATGCTTCTCTAACATGCATTAACTTAAATCCTCATCTCTGCAGCTCAGAGTGCAAAGTAGGTTACACAACTGCAGTTTTCAACAGAAGTGATCTTATCTGTCACTGCATGTGAGCCACACAAGCTGTAACAGCAGGCAGCTGTGTGATTGGGTTTGACATTCCCTATTCAACAATGAGCCTCTTGTCAACATTAGCCAGAAAGCTGTGGTGACCTTTCTAACAAACTGCTGGTGTGCCTGAGTGATGCAATGTGGGCCCGAAAGGCGTTTTCCCCAAAGGAATGTAGTAACCCCAATCACTTTTCATTTCACGTAGCCTGTTGTTTTGACTGTACACTTGCGGTTGTTTGGCAAAGCTTTCACAATTACAGAGTAGTAAAGCAGTGCAGTGGTTCCTGAGATGATTGCGTCTGCCTGTCTGCTGTGCTCTGGGAGCTCCTGTGCTCTTGGAGCTCAGTGTTCACTCTGCTGTTGTGTTGCATGTCACATGTGACTCCATGTGAGCCTTTGCAGCAGCAGCAGCAGGAAGGAGACCTGCTCTGTTCTCAGCTGTTCAGCCCAGAACTGACTGTTCTGTGGAGTCGTGTGGGTGAAGCGACTGTCGGACTCCCTCCCCCTCCCCCACTTGCCCAATCCCTCCCTGGATGTGTCTCTGTTCCTCTGCTGCAGCTGGCAAAACACCCGCAATGAAGTCTGACAACAGAACTGTTACTGTACACTGATGAGGATTTACTCACTTCTAACACTGATTTGTAACTTGTATTCACATGTTTTAGCAAATGCATTTTTAAAATATTTAGTTTTGGTGTGTATATATATATATATATATATACACTTATATATTATAGACTGACAATAAACACGAAGTAGTTGATGCATGACACCACAATACTAATTTAGAGTGAAATCACTTTTCCATCATGTTCATATATAGCTTAAACTGATTTCTTTCTGAGTAACTGCTGATTTCAATATATTTTTAAGCTGTTACAGACAGACAGACAGGCATAGACAGACAGACATACACCACATACCACAATTTAAATGTAATAATAAATGACAAAAAAAGCTAATGAAGAGAGAATACCATGGAATATGGACCTGGGAGACCAGTCAGTATGTTTACATGTACTTAAAGAAATTCAAATTATTGCCTTACTTCAATTAAAATCAACATTTTTAAAGCCATGTAAATACCTTAATCAGAGTATCATGAAATTGTACTGGAGTTTGAGAAGTCAGATAATGCGAGTATAATCAAATTTTTTTTCCTATTTCATAGGAAGCAGAATCTATTGGGAGTATTGGTTTGTAAAAGAGGGGTGGGAGTTTTACTTCTTCTCACTCCTTTTCGAGTATTTTTTTTTACTATGTTGATTGATGTATTGATGATTTTGTGTCCTTGAAATAAATTTAGTTATTGTTCTCCTTCTATGACGCCAACCGGAAGCATGCTAATATGAAAGGCCATGTAGCACCACCTTGTGTTTGGGAGTGGAACAATAATTAAAATTTTTCTTGCTGGAATGTAAACTCGGACTTCTGGGAAATTCCAGTTAAGTCCTCATTCAGAGTATAAGGCAATCATTTGAATTTCTAAGTGCATGTAAACATAGTGACTGTAGCTGAACATACCCTCATACTGCTTTCAGACAGCCCATGTAAGAAAGCTCACACAAACCCACAGGAATAAAATGAGGACATTAGGATTAATATTATGCAGCTTTTGCAACAAGCATTAGCATTAAAGAGGCAGATGGCTGCAACACCTTCGCCCTCCAGGTGCCCCCGACACCTCCTTCATTGCAGATGGTCGCTGCAGCTCTCCCAGTTCAGACAGTTATCACCTCTTCTCTAGCCCAGCATTCCCTGTGTTTCAGCAGCTCCTGGCCCGCCTCCACCACACATACCCAAGCACGATTAGCACCTACTCCTCACAAGCACCTCCTGCTCCTCCAGGCTGTCTAACCCTTGACACTATGCTGCTCCAGATCCATATGACCTTCATCAGGCTTACTGTCAGTGCAGTACAGTCTTGACTCCTGGTCCCTCTCCTCTCCTGAATGTTCACTTTTTGACCATCTGATAGCCTCTAGAGGAGATATATCCTTGTCATCACCCTCTTAATGCTCTTCATCTGGCTCCTGGCCCTCCAATCATCCATCCTTCCAGTTCTTTGTACATCCTCCCATTAAACAGCCTCAACCCTCTGTCCTCCACAACACCCTTATCCATGCCATCCTAGCCCGACTGTCCTTCCTAGTTTATTTTATTCTTCAGGTTTGAATTAAAATACACTGTTTAACTAAATTATCTTTTGATAGAGCCAATGATGTTTGCATTATCAGGTGTAATTTTATGCCTTATTTTATCATATGAATATATATATTGAAGTATATTCTCTGAGTGAAAAAGCCAAATTTTTACTGTTTTTTTTTTACTGTCTCTGTGCTGTTAAGTATCACTATGAATGTTCTTTCTTCACAGACAGATATCGAGAGGCATGCTGCTCTGGCACCATCTGTTGGCAATGAAATGATAATGACTAGAAAACACCATCTTGGAGCTTTTCACAGATCAGCCATACCCAGTGGTATAGTGAAGCCTGGAGAAGTAGGTGTACTCTTAACTTTTGCATTTTGACCTCACATGGAAAAGGGGAGAAGGGTAATGTTGTTTATCTATTTTTCAGCAACTTTATGCAAAAAGGACCAATTTCCATGAAATTTCCAGGAAAGGTGCAAGGTGGTCCAGAATAGATATGAAAGAATGTAGGTCAAAGGTCACAGTCCCCAAAATTGTGTTTCCACAATTATAAGAGATAGGGCAAATCAGGTAAAACGTTTGCAGCAGGCGTGGTTTGTTGTGCCTGACACCACTTGTTTTATAAGTAGTCCAAAAGAACACCATTTCAGAAACAGTGACATGTACGACTACTCTATTTAGTTTACCCAGAGTTCCATCAGTAGAATTTGCTCACTATTATAAAAAAAATATTAAGATGTCAGATGATAAAAACAAACTGAAGTCACAGTTCAGTCGAAGCTGGACTAGGAACTACAATGCTGGGGGAAGTACAGGCACATAGTCCTTCTCTCTCTCTCTTGTAATTTCTTAACCCTATCTGTTTATGGTTATTCACCCGGTGTCCCCTTTCCCCACTCCCCCCCTCTGGGGGAGAGTGACAACTCTCTCAGCAGTATCTGCATAAGGAGCCATAGACAACAGGATCTGCAGTGACTCACTGTGTCAGTCCTGTTAAAGCCCCTCCCACAGTCTGTGATAGTCCTGTTAAAGCCCCTCCCACAGTTTATATCTGTTCTGTCAAAACATTGTAAGTAGTAATAGTACTAATAGTAGTAGTAGTAGTAGTAGTCATATTTGCAGTGGTAGTACTAAGAGTACCAATAGTAAACAGTAGTAGAAGTAGTATTAGTAATGGTATTACTACTAGTAGTAGTAGTAGTAGTAGAAATAATTGTAGCAGTATTAGCAGTAATAGTTTTCGTGTTTGTGCATTTTTGGGTGACCTGAATAAATTGTAAATTAGAGGAAGGCATAAGGGTTAACCTGCACTAATGTAGTAAATTTAAATAAAACTCATAATAATCCAAAGATTAGATTGTACTTATCATTTTTATTATAATTTACTCATCTTCACATAAAGGACTGTAGTATCTATATCACATGAACATGTACACCGTGAAATAATCAAAGGGAGAAAACTTGGGTTAACACTAACCCTAAATGTCAGGGTTAGGGTTAGCCCTAACCCTAACCCTTCCATACACAGACCCACAACTAAGATTGCATATTGTAATTGTTAAAAATTGCCTTTTTTTTAACCCAACATGAATAATAATATGGCTGATATGAATATCCTTGATCCTCTTTACAGGTCATGGGTCTGAGACTATTTAATATTTTTCATGCTGGATGACCATAAGGATGCCAGTACTAATATGACAATTAATTTGGCAAAAACACACAATAAAAGTCTCCCTTCACTTTAGTAATTGGACAAATTATCACAACCAAACATTCAGCCATGATACCATACAAACTGGGAAACAAGTGAACAAAAGGTGACCAGTAATGACAAACTCAATAGTTTCATCACTCAGAAACATTGAAATACATCACAGCATCACAAACTCTGGCATATTGAAGAGCAGAGCAAGAAAACCAATACAATAGTTGGTGCAATGGTACAGATGTGTCCTTTACATATTGATGTTGAAGTGTTCATATGTAGTCACAGCAGGATTCCAGTTAGCCTTACAGTGTTATTTGATTTGTAAAAAAGAAAAAACACTCACACAGTTTTGGTAAGGGTACAACATACTATCACATCATGCTTATTTATTACCAGTTTTTTTGGACCAACATTTCCGCCTCTGTAAATGTTTGACTTTCCAGTGCGCTGCCAGAGCTCAGCTGCTGCAGCTCGTTCATTTCTTTCAGGAAGGGGGCGCTACATGCTGACTGGTTTACCTACACTGATACTTCCTGATGGTGTTTTCCAGCAGCTAAAGCAGCTTTGTTTTACTCCAAACGCTGGGTAAAGTTCTCTGGAAACAGTCCTCTTTGTGCACCTACGCCAACTGTTGACCAGTCACTTTCTTTGACGCCTGTGAGCCAGCCAGCATCCTGTAACGAGCACATTTTGTTTGAAATTTTGTTTAAAAGCTTTATTTCAAACATGTAGAAAATACAATCAATACAAATAAAGCAAAAAAAGAGTTAATGATAAGTAAACAAAAGAATACACACACAAATATAATAAATTAAAATAAATGAAACTAAACATGCTCAAAAATGTACATTCATACGTACAACCTTAGAATTCACGATTAATATCAATGACATTTTAACACATCAGAATTAAGATGATCTCATACAGAGTCTACATTATAAGAGTTAGACCATGAATCGTAACCTACACGGCAAAAGCAATACATGCAATATCAGTGATTTTCAAAAGGTCAGTGCAATAGGGTTCATGGTCTAAACCAGTTATGCTCAACTTTTTTTGATCAAACGCCCACTAACAGCATCAGGAGCTTCCTACCACTGAAAAACAATTAGACCAAAACGGGTCTGTACGTAGTGGTGGATTATATAATCCTCCTCAAATTTATTCATATTTCTGACACTTTTTTTGTGAATTTAAGGAATGAGTTGACTCAAGTTTGTTTGTGACATATATGATACGTAAGTGAAGAAATGACAACAAAAAATGATAAGAGAGGAAATATTTTATTTCAGGAGTATTTAAAAAAAAACCCACCCTGTTCAAAACTATTCATATTCTAGGTTTACTAAGTCCAATATGTGTTCCCCATAGTCAGTAGAGTAGCCTTTGTTCTGGATCACAGGTGTCAAACTCCAGTCCTCGAGGGCTGGTGTCCTGCATGTTTTAGGTATTTGTGTCTTCCACATGAGTCAGTTTAACCCTTTAACTCCTGTGACTTTAGCAGTTCAACAGTAAAAAAAATAAATGTACAATAAACTAACAAAATAACTGGTAACATTAATAATGTAAGACACAAATGAAACAAAATCAAAGAAAAAATAATTAAATAAAAACCAAAATGTAGAAAAATAAACAAAATGAGCAAAAACAAATAAATATTTACAAAATTATAAACAATGTGAAAAAATTGCAAAAATGTACTAAAAAGAAAATATTGAAATTTTATAATTTTGCCTTTTTTTTAATGAGTTGCATTTTTACACCTGTTCCATGAACAAAACTCAGTAAAAATACAGTAAGACATTTTAACTAAACCATCCATTCAGAATGCATCAGTGCTGACTCTTAAGAGTTAATAATCAGCTCTTCATCAGAAGGCTGATAATGATGTAATGGCTTCCAGGTGTGATGGAAGAGGGAAACATCTAAAACATGCAGGACACTGGCCCTCAAGGACTGGAGTTTGACACCTGTGTTCTGGATCATAGTTTCTGTTAGTGTCCACAGAGTCACTTATGTCTCCTGTTAGATGGTGATCCACTCTTTTTGGGTCAAAGCTTCCAGATGGGTCTACTCTCCTACCCATGACTCCTCCACACATTCTCTATATGATTTGGGTCAGGGGGGGCTTTAAGGGGTCATGTCCTTGAACCACTGGTGCTCTACCTTGGTGGTATGCTTAGTGTCAATGTCCTGCTGGGACACTGGGACATTCAGGATGTTGATATAATCCTCTTTTTAATAATAACAAATTAGATTTTTATAGCACTTTTCCAGACATACAAAGTGCTTTACATGGTTGATACATTATTCATTCACTCTCACTCTGGTAGCGGTAAACTACAGTTGTATCCACAGCTGTACTGGGGCAGACTGACAAGCATGGCTGCCAATTTGTTGCAAACAGCTCTCTGACCACCACTGAACATTCATACACCATTGTGAGTGACGAGGAGGAAAGGCAGCAGATTGACTAGGACAGAGCAGGAATTGAACTGCCAACTGGGCAGACAGCTTCATTACACACACAACACAGCTCCTTCCCTGTCACAGTTAGACTGTTGGCCAGTATTTAATAAGAGGGCAAGTGCAATATGTTTTGTTTGTATATATGTACTTATGTGGAAATGTCTACCTCCTCCTCTTTGCAGTGGATTCTAGTTTATTTGGCTGTATTTATTATTATTTATTATTGTATTTATTGTCTCCTGGGTTTTTAAACAGTTCTTATATAAGTTTTAATGCACTTTTATACATATAGTTATTTCATGGGTATATGTAGGTTTCTAGCTTTTTAAAAAAATATATAGTTCTATGTTTATCTTGTTTTCTTGCTTTGATTTGATTCTGGGAGCGACTGCACAAAAGTTCCTGTGTCCTGTACAAATGGCAAATACATGTCTATTCTATTCTATTCTATTTAATTGAATTGAAAACTTTATGAGAGACTCAAAAAAAGAAAACACGTAAAAAAGGACTTGTACATCACATAGATAAATTCAATGTCTTACATAATGTGCAGACATTGATATCAGTGTTTCCACATTTCAGAGAAATACCCAGTATCACTTTGCCTGGTATCACAAAGTGCAGATATTATGCCATTGTTTGACTCAACCAGTCTACCCATAAATTTATACATAAAATTCCTCAACAGAGCATGAAAATTACTCTTCTATTCTATTCCATTCGACCAATTAGTTATTGGACAACTCGCTCTGCCTTCTGAATCTTGACCAACTCAGCTGTCTCTTTTCAAACACTGCCTGAAGGTTGGTACAGCCCACATTGAGAAACACTAGTCTAACTCTTATAATGTAGGGTTAGGGTTCACATTCTAACCCTTATAGTACAGACTCTGTACGAGTTGTGAGTCATTGGTGCCTACATCCGTAACTCTGTTCAGTTCAGTTCAGTTACATTTATTTGAGCCGTTCATCTTAAAAATAAATAAAATACAGAACAAAAGAAACAAAAGACAAAATAAATATTTCAGAGTCACTACTCAAAAGGAGAAGGTTGAACTCTGAGGCAATGGGAGTTCATCTACACATATTTTAATAAACATCAAACTAAACTCCAACTCAAAGGAAGAGTTCTCACCTGATCTTCTAGAGAAGCAGTGGGAACAACCAGCACGATGTCACCTCGCTTCAGTTCCAGCTCATCTGAATTTGCTGCCTCAAAGTCATGCATGGTTTCCACCTGTAGGAAGACAGGTTAGGGATAAGGTTAGGGTTCCTTAGGCTTTTAGCAGCTCACTGGACTGGCTGAGATCTTAGAGAGTTTCCAATAATGTGCACCTTATACAGGAAGTCATCGGGCAGAGTTGAAGCTCCACCAGATGGACTCATGTGTTTGACGGCCTGGTTCACGCCTGATACCCCGTTGTCACTGACGGCGGTCGGAGAGATGATGTCAGCATCCCGGTCATCATCACCTTCATTACTGGACGCTGGCTCAATGACAACAGATGGGATCGGCATCTTCTCCTGAAACACATAAAACTCCTTACACAGCTGTAGTTTTTATGAAGCATATTTATACAATACGTAGAAAAACACATCATCACAGTAGTACCCTCGATCTAAAGGGTAAGGGTTAGGAACTGGTATTGTGCCAAGGTACGTGTCCCCACAAACAATTGTTTCCCGTGGTAGCAAGGGCACAATTTAGATTTTTTCTGTCACATAATTATGCCTTGCCTTGGGGATTTTTTTTTTGTGATGGAAAACAGCCAAACTGTGAGATAAAAATTCACAATTATGAAATGAAAAGTCAAAAATATGACATTAAACTCATAATAATTAAACAAAAATTCACAATAATGAAAAAGTCACAATTATGAGACAAATAGTAAAAAAATATATAATTTAAAATCATAATTAAATAACGTCATAATACTGAGGGAAAAGAAAGCAGAAATTATTTTTAAAAGTTATAATTATGAGCTAAAAAGTCCTAATAATGAAATAAAGTCAGAATAATTACAAAAAAGTCTAAAATATGAAATGAAAAGTCACAATTATTTGATAAAAAGGCAAAAAAAAGAACTCAAAGTCATAAAAATGGAATAAAAAGTCACAATAATGAGAAAAAAGGCGAAGGTATAAGATAAAAATGTACAATTATGAGATAAAAAGTTAAATAATACGAGATAAAATTCATATTAATTAAACAAAAAGTCCTAATAATTTGACAAAATGTTGAAGTTATTTTCCCACAGCCATGGGAAAACAATTCTGAGCTGGGATACGTACCTTGACATAACACCAGGTTAATGTTAGGAACAGTGTTAAGAACAGGAATAGGATTAAATTTACTGTTTTCTACTATACTTTTCTGCAGTCTATGGTTCTGCCAGGACAACAGGACAAATAAGTATGTAAATGTCACTAAACAATACTTGTTAGAGCACATCTAGAACAAAACAGCTCACAACCTCCCCTCCCCAAAAAAAAACAAACAAACAAAAAAACAGGACATATCATTTACCGAGGTCTCAGTCACTGGACTCTCTTTTCTTTCATCTGGAGCTGAAACTGTTTCCTGCAACACAAAACATACATAACCTTAAACATAGACCATGTGTTTGATATTTTAATGTGGTATTTAATAGCCTCCAGTTTTATATTATGAATGTCTGTTAAATGAAAATCAAACATTTGCATTAATCATAAACAAATACACGGATTTAATTGATTTCTAGTCTTAAAATAAGACTATATGTGGCCAAATGCTCTGGTAGCTCTAGCACCCTCTAGTGACTAGCTGCAAAGTGCAATTCAGGATTTTTTTTCTTGCTTCCTCCAAGGTAATTCCTGAAAATTTTTTTGTGATCAGTTTCTTGTAGTAACTCAGTTGCTATTAGACTGATTGGCAGTGGTGTGATGAATACGTACTGATGTAGCTGCTTCACTTTCACATGTTTTGGCCTCATCATCAGGAGGATTCTAGGATTCAACATAAATTAATTGCTCATTTCAATCTTTCTTTGAACAGAAACAACCACATTTTATAGCAACACATGATTGTTGACATTAAACACCCTTTGTTTATTCCTTTATAGAAAATCAGGAAAAATATGACATGCAAAGAAGTATCCATATTTGGAGAAAAGTGTTCACTATTATATGTACGCATTCACCTAAAAATGTGACAAGATTCATTAATATGTTAACTATGACTATTAGACCAATCACACACTGGATTGACAGAATAAGAAATGTAAAGGCCTGCCTACCTCAGAGTCTGCTCTGTCCAACACTGCAGTGTCAACTGGAGACCCCACTGTGGACTAAATGAAACAAAACATTGGTTAGAGTTAGAGTGAACTAACCTTAAACAGGATTATGTTTATGCTTAAAAAGGGTCAGGGGGTTTAACCTTGAACAGGGTTAGAGTTAGGAAAGCTTAAACAGGGTTGGTAGGGTTAGCGCTAGTGTTAGAATATGGTTGATGGTACAGTCAACCCCTTAATCCCTACTGTCATAAATATGCAACATACCAAAAATCTATCGATTGTATGTGCTAAGTCAAATTAATTATCTCCATTTAATTTAACATTTCCTTTTTAGGGCTGTCAAACGATTAACATTTTTAATGAGATTAATCAGGGTTGCTTTGCATTCATTTTGATTAATCATGATCAAAACACTTTATGTCAGTCGACTGTTCTGTCAGGTTTTTTTTGCACTCAATTTTCTCCCAACATATACTAAAAACACAAAAAATGTGGGGAAAATATACAAAACATGTTCAAATCCACTGAAATACACCCAAAAAATAAACACAAAAAGTGATTAATCCCAAATTCAAATACAGAAAATAAACACTAAAATGTGATAAAATAACTGAAACATGCAAAAATATGAATATATATGGAATTACCATGTTTATTCAACACCTTTAACAGTTTCAACAAAACAACTGTTCCATTTAATTGAGTCGAAATATATTTTTTAAAATCAGATTAATCATGATGATGGCTTAAATCTATATTAATGTGTTAATTTTGACAGACCGTTTTTAATATACTTATATTTAAAGCATTAAGATTGGTTATTTTTAAGTAGCTCATGATGGTTATTCTTAAATGGCTCAAGCAGAGATAATTCCAACAGTTGTTTATGGTCAAGCTGTCACTCAGTGGTGAATAAATGAATGAATGAATCGTTTTATTTCAAACATGTACAACAACCAATGAACACATAACCTTACATAATCTCCACATTAGTTAAAACAAGAGTAGTCTGATGCAAATGTTTCTTCATTACTAACCCAAATGATAATATTAATAAAGGAAACATTTGCCTTTTTCCACTAAAATAATGAACGTTAACACATACAGCAGCATTCAAAAATAACCACCAAACAGACAAAGTCAGTGTGGAACACAACTGGTGATGATAATGATAATGATGATGATGATGATGATGATGATGATGATGATGACGATGATGATGATAACAGTACAATGGATTAAATTTTTCACTCACTCCAGGCTTTTCCTCCTTCGGGCTACCTGAACTCTCTTCTCCATCTCCAGTTGATTGTGGTATCGGCTCTATCTCCTCAGTGGCAGGTGGTGATGATATAGGCTCCATACTGTCAGTGGAAGGAGGTGCTATAGGCTCCACCTCCTCAGCAGCAGGGGGTGTAATAGGCTCCTCCTCCTTGTCAGTAGGTGGAGTTTGAGGCTTCTCTTTTTCTTCACTTGGTTCTTGGTTCTCATTTGCAGCCGTGTTAACTTCATTCTTTTGCCAAATATTCAGAAAATAAGTCCATAAAATGTTCAAAAATTTTAAAGGTTTAAATGTTATTAAATTCAAAGTTTTTTGGTTAGTAATTTCCATTTCACATTTCCATTTCCATAGCCAAATTATGTCCATGTTATGTCCTATCCACATCACAGTCGACATGTGGATATTTTTGTAAACATCTATTTTCCACCTCTATTCAAATAAAGGTTCTGTGCACACAAACATGAGCCTTAATTTAACCCACATCCTAACCCTAACTATCCAAACCACTCCAAATACTGAAGCAACCAGTGACTGTGGGACAATGTAGATGGTTATATCGTTCTATACTCAGAACTTGTGGCAGTTCTGGTCTGTCACGACATTAAGTCACAGTCACATCATGAGTAATCTTTATATGGGACAGATTTCACCAGGACACTGGTGTATGTGTGTGTGTCTGTCATTGACTGTAGGTTATACCCTGAGGGTTAGGGTCAGGGTAGGGCTAACTTGTTTTCACTTTTAGTGACAAAACACTTGTTTATGTATGGACATGAGAAAATACAGCAAAAAACACTGTTCTGTTCAACGCCCTTATTGTGGACATAACAGTCAACATTACTACACTGTATAGAAACCACCTTATTCTGTCTGTGCTAAACAACACAAATACACAAACACACAGGTTTGCAACTTCTATCACCACAAAGGCAAATGATAAAGACAACCAAAGCAGATATACTCTGGAAAAATAATGCAAAGTTAAATCAGCTACTAACACTTGAGTCATGCGTGTCAGTTTAAACATTTACTCCAAAGTCTCATAATTTAGCCATGTCCAGGTTGAGCCCCATCTTTTCCCAGTGGAAACTGAGATATGCTCCACCCTCATGACCTGACAACTCGAAGATCAAGTTGATCAGGAAATAAATTAACAAATGTGCGTAATGTTTCTGAAACAGTTAATACAAGTAAAGGCAAAACAAGCTCAAAGCAAAGAGATGGCAAAAACATAAAATATGAAAACTCACCATTTTATCAAAATCAGCAAAAAAGGATGGAGCTGCTGCATCCTTTGGGGTGCATGATTTAAATTTTAAAGAAAATGGAGACAGAAGAACCATATGAGTTAGGGTTAAGGTTAGGGTCTGGGTCAAGGTAAGGGTTAGGGTTATGTTAGGGGTTAGGATTAGAATTAGGGTTAAGGTTAGGGTCAGGGTTAGGGTAAAGGTTAAGTTCAGGGTTAACCTCAAGTTATTGTTAGACCCATCAATCAAGCATCAAAACAAACATTGAACATACATTCATAGTTTCCTTTGATATAAATGTCATGTTATTACCTACGCCAAGGAGATTATGTTTTTGCCGGCATTGTTTGTTTGTCTGTCTGCCTGGGTACAACATAACTCAAAAAGGTATGGGTGGATTTTGATGAAACTTTCAGGTTAGCTTCAAAATCACACGAGAACCAATCGATTAGATTTTGGTGAAGATTCAGAAGAAATTCTGGATCACTTTGAAGTTCATTCTCCATTTGCTGCAATGTAAAATTTGAAAGTGATCCAGAACCTCTTCCAGATCTTCACCAAAATGACTGGTCCTTGTGTCATCCCAAAGCTACCCTGAAAGTGTCATCGAAATCTGAACTCAATCGAATTGAGTTAAGTTGTACATAGACAGACAGACAGACAGATAAACAAACAAAAACATACTACTTTCGGGGGGGGGGGGGGGGGGGGGGGTCCTGCCTTGTCAGGGGTCTGCACTGTCAGAGTACTTTCGTAGTCCTTGAATTCTCTTGCATGTCAAAACTCTGCTCTCTGTTATCAAAAGTGTAGCTGTAAATAGTGAAGGCAGAATACATTATATTTATTTTGTAATTGAAAGACTTCAATGCAGACCCATTGATTCTGCTTTACTTTCAACAATACAATAATAAAAGCCTTTTCTTCTGGATGTAGAAACAAAGTTGTTGTTCATCCATTAATTCCAACACATCTGTTGCTTGGCTGAGTCTGAACCCAAAACAATTAATCACATTATGGACTTCAGATTAGTACATTATTACATATTATATGAGCTGCTGTAGTAACTTCATGTAATAGTAAAGAAAAGATGTCAGTAATTATGGTCAATAGGTTATCATTTAAGTCTAGAAGTTCCATTTACCTGTGAAAATCCATTGAATGCATTGGTGACCTATGTGGAAGATCAAAGACATTTGTTAGAAGACCTGACACATCCTGAATCTAATATTAAAAAGTAAGAAATTGTCAAACACACAAAGCAAGCAAGATGAGAATCTGAAGGAGTTCAGGTTGGGATCCAGGTGAGGTTTGATGTTGTTCATTCTGTGGGAGGGGAAGAAAAAGGAAAGGGGACTTCCACTAATTTCTGATCTATTCTATGCTAATCAACTTGATTTACAAGGGAAGTCAAGTACCTCTTCCTTCTCTGTATCTAGCTCTTGGTACAACTTTCCAAATCTCCGATTTGCAGCCTCATCTTCAGACATGTCCGAATTTTCTGGATCTCTGTGAATTCTGGGAACGTTTACGTCTTTTGTCCCTTCTTCTGCTGTGCCAGATGTGTTGGTGGCAGGAACCGCAGATTGTGCAGAGGCTGCTGGAAAACTGTTAGCAAAGGGGTCTACATCCCACCCAGGAACTACACCTGCACCTCTGTCACCAGAGCACTGAGCAAACAGGTCCAATGCACCTGTGACCTGTGCTTCAGCTCGACCTTCAGCAAAAGGATCAGAATCAAACACACCTACTCCTTGTGTTTCAGCAAAAGGGTCAGAATCAAACGCACCTACTCCCTGTGTTTCAGCAAAAGGGTCTGAATCAAACGCACCTACTCCCTGTGTTTCAGCAAAAGGGTCAGAATCAAACGCACCTGTTCCCTGTGTTTCAGTTGAAGGATCTGAATCGAACACAACTACTCCCTGTGTTTCAGCAAAAGGATCTGAATCAAATGCACCTACTCCCTGTGTTTCAGCTGAAGGATCTGAATCAAACGCGCATGTTCCCTGTGTTTCAGCAAAAGGATCCGAATCAAATGCACCTATTCCCTGTGTTTCAGCAAAAGGATCTGAATCAAATGCACCTACTCCCTGTGTTTCAGCAAAAGGATCTGACTCAAATGCACCGACTCCCTGTGTTTCAGCTGAAGGATCTGAATCAAATGCACATGTTCCCTGTGTTTCAGCAAAAGGATCCGAATCAAACGCACCTACTCCCTGTGTTTCAGCAAAAGGATCTGACTCAAATGCACCGACTCCCTGTGTTTCAGGTGAAGGATCTGAATCAAACACACCTACTCCTTGTGTTTCAGCAAAAGGATCCGAATCAAATGCACCGACTCCCTGTGTTTCAGGTGAAGGATCTGAATCAAATGCACCTACTCCCTGTGTTTCAGCAAAAGGATCTGACTCAAATGCACCTACTCCCTGTGTTTCAGTTGAAGGATCTGAATCAAATGCACCTACTCCCTGTGTTTCAGCAAAAGGATCAGAATCAAACGCACCTACTCCATGCGTTTCAGCTGAAGGATCAGAATCAAATGTACCTACTCCCTGTGTTTCAGTCATAGGGTTTGAATTGGCATTGCTTTCCATGACTTCCCTCTTCTGTGTGGTTCCTTCAGCTGTTTGAGCCCAGTCTGATGTGACCCCACTGGCTGGACCCTCTATGAGCTCCAGTTCCGTGTCCTTCAGCGGACCTTCTCTTTCATCACAGAGTTCATCATCAGCACTGGCCCAGCCTCCTCCCTGGCCCCCATCACACCATTCCTCAGCTGTCTCATATTCTGAGCCAGACCCATCCGGAGACCGGGACCATTTGTCCCGCCCAGCCTCAGTGTTGTCCTGGATCTGTTCCCCATACTCGTTGGTGAATATAAGTCCTGGGGTGGACTGTCTACGTTGGTCCTGCCCTGACTCTGTCTCATCACTACTGCCTGCAGCAATTTGGAGGTTAGGGTTATTGGGACAACTGAGTTCCTGGCAGCTAACCTCGTCTTCACCAGCTGGTTTGTCTGTCTGGGTCCCGTCCAGCTCTACGGCCGGGGCCTCAGCAGGTGAAACAGATTCTTCATTGGTTCTCAATGAACCAAAATCTGCAGACCAGTCAGCAACGAAGCCGCCCCCTCCATCCTGCTTGGAAAATGCAGCTTTAAGTTTGGTAATCCCGACAAGTCTGGCTAGCATCAAAGGTCTAAAATGAGCTTTAGCCAACTTCAGTCCTTGAGGGCCGGTTTCCTGCATGTTTTACATATTTCCATCTTCCAGCACACCTGGAAACTATTGCATTGTTACCAGGCTCCTGCAGAGCTACAAAATGAACTGATCATTAATTGAACCAGGTGTGCTGGACGAGGGAAATATCTAAAACATGCAAGATACTGGCCCTTGCGGACTGAAGTTGCCTACCCCTGGTCTAAGAGCCCTGATTGGTGTTACTGTTCCAACTGGAATAATAGAACATGGACTAAAACTAAATACAGGCTTTCTCTCTGCTAGTTTTGGGATTGGTTCCATGGCTTTTCTGTTGTCAGAGTCATTTGATTTGTTTATGGATTATACTTGCCGTCACACAGGCTTGGCAAACAAAAATAAGGTGTTTATGTAAAAAAACAAACAAACAAACAAAAAACTTTAAAGGTACCATAAAAATATCTCTAATGTGTTTTTGTGAAATCAAAACAAACTGAGCATGAGGCTCTCTTTCAGTGAAACTAAGACTTGATGATGAGAAATGAGGTGTACTTACAGGCTCGGCTGCCTGAGCATTTGCCTGAAAAACGAGAGAAAAAACCCAAAACAAACAAAGGGTTAGTCTGTAATCATCAGTGACCTTATTACTATTCGTTTGAAACCTGTCAATACTGTTTTATATTTAAGACTATACTCACCGACCACATATCCCACGGCACAGCTGTCTGAAAAGGTTAGAGCACATGTTCAATATCCTTTTACCACCACAAAGACCAGCCATATTTACTAATCATTACTTTGAATGGTCATATTATGTTTAAAAACCTTAATACTGATATCACTCTTAGTTCATCATCATTTACTACATTACCTGACCATAATCATAATCTTAAAAGCATGTATTTAGTGGAGGAGCTTAACCCAGAGCCATAAGATATCAATGTTTAATGTAAAGGAAAAGCTACACATTTATTTTAAACACATTTAAAAATCAATAGATATGTTAAGCAGAGTTTCTTTAGTGGAATCCTGCTTTTTAGTTCCAGGGCTGACACCGGGTAGGTACCAACAGTGTGGAAAGTGGTTGTGAAAGTTCTGTTTCCTCCACAAAACATTTACATCTAAGACCTTGTTCAAGTGTTAGACATATTTTGGTAAAACTCAATATGATCTATTCGCTTTCTTTTCAATTCCTGACACCCATAAAAACTGAACCTTATAACAAAACCATAAATAATCAAAGAATTAGGGAAAAAAGTAGAATTGACCAAGGCTTTGGGATCAATAAAATCTGATCGAGCCAGAAGGGTCTGGGTAGTTCCATGTGCGAATTACAGTTTGGTTTTCCTCTGACCTGTGGGATCGGTGAAACACTTTCATCAGGCTGAAAAGCGTCAAAGTCTAGGTCAAGCAGAGATTCTCCTGGTCTTTCATTGGGCTGTGGACAATTAGAAAGACACAAGGGTTAGGGTAAGGTTAAGGGTAAAACCTGTGACACTTTTACAGGGTTTATATTTATATTTATTTATGTATTTAGTTACAGGAGAGTGTCTACTGGCAATAATTGCAAAGAACAAGATGCAGATTTAGCAGGGAAGCTCATTTCTACCTGTTCTCATGGACAACAAAATAAAACATTACAAAGATTATCAAGAACTAATATAGTGGAAGAAAACTGTTAAACATGACAGATAAAGAACAATATGCTGAATGGTTATAGCCAAATACATAAAATGGGGCTTACATTCTAAGGGTTAGGGATATGGGTTAGGGTTAGACACAATGTTGACCTTTGACACTTGGTCGCTGGTTTAAGAATCAGTTGTTACATATTCACAGGGTTAGGGCTCTTGTAGGTTAGCCTAACACTAATTACCTGTGAAGGTGAGGGTGCAGGAAGGAACTCTCCTCCAAACAAGTCAATGATCTGGTCCTCTGCCACCTCTTTAGTAGGAGTGACCTTCGGAGGTGGAGGCACCGGTGGACCCTTTCTCAGCTGCAGAACAAGACCAGAGTGATTAACACACAACAACATAGTGACAAAAGTAAATTAAATGAACTAACCCTATATCAAGGAGAGCAAACTAAACCAGTGTTAGATCAAAGTCATAGGGTTATCTTAAAACACTGAGCGCCAGGGTTAAACACTGAGGGTAGGGTTAAAGACTGTGAGGATCAAGATTAAGGTTAAACACTTAAGGTTAGGGTTTGGATCAAATCTTGAGGATAGGGTTAGGGTTAAACAGTGAGGGTAGGGGTAGGGTTAAACACTGAGGATGGGGGTAGGGTTAAAAACAGAGGGTTATGGGTGGGGTTAAACACTGAGATCAGAAATAGATTGATCTGAATCGTCAGAGCTAAGATTAGGGTTAGATTGATGTGGATCATCAAGCTTGTGACAGAATGGTTCAGGGAGAATGAAATACAATTTACACATGGATTCGCCTCCATAAATCCAGACAAACTTATTGTGACACGATATAAGCCTTATGAGGCAAAACAGATGCGACAGTGACAGGAGACAGTGTCTCGTGGAATTAGAAAGGGGGTGAAGTCAAATATGGCATAGAAGACTTTTTGGCCGGGCTGTGTATCTTTCCAGTAAGAATGATAGACAATACTACTACTACTACTACTTATAATAATAATAATAATAATAATTGCCCTGCTGAAAATACAAAAAATATATAAGTGAACAAGACCTCATATTTTTGTTAATTTTATCTTAAACCTTGGATTTAAACTGTGAAGCATTTGAACTGAACATTCAGGTAGCTCCCACTGTCTCTTCTACATTCATCTTATTCAGAAATAATTGAGACAATGATTCAGTTCTAAGGTGAGAATCTACCGATGTCTGAGCTCCAGTGTTTCTTCAGATCAGAGTAACAAACTTCACATCGCTATACAAAATGGTGGAATATGTTTTGTCAGAGTGGCATTGATCTGTCTTACTTATGGGTTTGGGTTTTAATCTGTCACCTGTCTGCATGTCTGTGCATATGTTTAGATTACCTATAAATCATCAGTAATACTTTAAAATGTCTTGGTCTTCTACAACAAAGGGTGAAGAATGGTACACTTGACTACACTATAGCACTAGAGCAGACCACGTTTACATAGTTGTCATGGTTACTTACCATGACATGACACGACACAAGACATTAGCATGATGAAGACACATGATAAATGAGTGTGACAAACATCAGCACATTCAGCACAAACAGCTACTACATGAAAAAACACTGTTCTGATGGTTCATGATATTTTCTACAACACCGGTTCCCTATAATCATCCAGTCCCAAACACTGGGTTCGGTTTCAGGATCAGGTTAGGATTAGAGTTAGGCTAGGGTCTGGGTTAGCGTTATGGTTCAGCTCCAGGATCAGGTTAGGGTTAACACCCATTAACTGGGGAGGGGGGGGTCATTGTCATTCTGTTAGCAATGCGACTGACCTGTATTCAGAGGATGTAGTGCAGGCATCTCGAAACTATTCCACAAAGGGCCGGTGTGGCTGCAGGTTTTTGTTCCAACCAACCAAGAGTCCACAGTTTGACCAATTGACTCTCTGAAGACTGAGATCAGTTGATTAATTGAGTCCAGTCTGGTGTGCTGCTGCTTGGTTGGAACAAAAACCTGCAGCCAAACCGGCCCTTTGTGGAACAGTTTGGAGATGCCTGATGTCAGTAGGTATGTTTTGCTTTGCCTTTTCCTCTGTTACACAACGAACCTCATTCTCTATAACTGGGGAGGGTTCAATAGATTGACCCATCAAGAATACAGGCAGCACTGATATTCTAATCAAATCCATACCTAAATCCAAAGTTGTGTTCAGATATAGATACTTATACACTGTGATAAATAACATTGACTAATATCCCCATTTGTGCCTGAGTGCGCCCCCTCTGAGCTTCCTCTTTCAAAATGCCCACTGACATCATCCCAACACCCCCTGGGGGTTGATACTACCCCCCCTTTGACAAACACTAAACTAGGGTTAGGGTTAGGATTAGGGTAGAGGCAAGGGGCCAATCCCAATTCACCCTTTGGCCTTCCAAATAGATTTTTCAGGACTACACCTTAAACAGAGGGGTATGAGAAATTTCCCATAATTCTGATTCTGACATGAAGGTAAACAGCAAAAAAGTATAGTAGTGTGATGAAAGAAACACAAATGTATGTACTTTCTTCATAAATTACTTAATCATTTGGTCATCCATCTAATACAATTTCAATATGTTATAGATTGCATTTCTGTGGCTTGTGGTTAATAGACACCAAAAGGTGCTCAAAGCCCATGCCTATAGCATGGTGAATTGTGACGCAAACAATGCTGTTGCATCTGTTTATAGTGGCATCATTTACTGTAACAGGTCTGGAAGGGTTGTCCCATTTCATAGCGGAATCTTTCAACCCTTGCCCCTTGCAACTCTCTTTCAATGGATAGTGCCAAATGCTAGGACTAAGGGGTAGGGGTAAGGGGTGAATTAGGATTGTGGACAGATTTAGGGTTCTGGTTCAGGTTCAGATAAGGGTTGTAGTTACTATTCAGGTTAGGGCTAGGGTTCATTTTAGGATCATGGTTAAGGCTAGAGTTACTGTTCAGGTTCAACTTAGGATTCCTGTTATGGTTAGGGTTCAGGTTAGGGTTTGAGGGTTAATATTCACTCCTTCCTGAATGTTCAACCAGTTTCATGGTGTTCATCACTACTCTGTCACATCTCATGAACGGGGTTAGGTTTACAGTTAGGGATTAGATTACAGTTAGGGTCAAACTCATGCATGCCGGTTTACCCCATGAACATGGTTAGAGTTACACTTAGGGTTCTGATTAAGGTTAGGGTTAGACTTATGCATAGAGTGACCAGATGTCCTGCATTGTACGTGATTTTCGGGGGTTTTTTTTCGTTCTCATTTACCCCGCTATGCAAATTGAGACCGTGTCCTGCAATTATGGTTTTATTGGTAATGTTATATTTGTGACCCATGCTGCCCCCCCACAGCCAATGTGAAAATGGTAGGTCTACATAAATCACGGAAATGAGAACGAAAAAGCGTGAAATCGCACGCAATGCTGGACATCTGGTCACCCTACTTATGTATGCCTGTGTATCCCATGAACAGAACCAATGATCACCAGCAAGGAGTAAACTCTTGAGATCTGCTGTGATACTACAGTGACACTGAGATGAAACAGAGGGGCGTTTGGGTTAGCGACCAGTGTTAGGGTTAGGGACCAGTATTTTAGAAACATCTTACTTCACAAACATATACATATTTGTCCAAATCTATTTGACAAACATGGAGGCTACAGTAGGCTAACAGTGACACCTAGAGATCACCACCTGCAGATGGACATACACTAGTTGGGTTAGTATTGTATTGTTTTAAATAACAATACTGGTTTTATTTATTCACTGAACAGATACAGGAACACAAACAAGAGACCAAAACGTTTTTATATAGTCACTCACCAATAACAGACAAAAGTGTGCAGCAAAGAAAAACAGCCACAGAGAGTTACTGAGAAGTTCGGCATCAGACTGAACAATGAGACGAAGACAACATCTTCTGTTGCTATACTTATTCCAGTTTTAACAGTGGACACTGCATTTTAGCAATGGCAACATCCTGAATCAAAGGACTGAGTAGAATTTATTCAGATGAAGATGGATCTAATGTCCTGTCACTGCTTAACTAACAACACGTCTACCTCCTGCCATGGAGGTTATGTTTTGGCCGGCGTTTGTTTGTCTGTCTGTGTCCAACATAACTCAAAAACATATGGACAGATTTCCATGAAACTTTCAGGATAGCATGGGAATGATTGGTCCAATCGGTCCAGTAGAGATCCTGGATTCTGGATCACTTTGAAATTTATTTTCCATTTACCACAATGAATAATTTCAAAGTGATCCACAATCTAGGATCTCTTTCACATCTTCACCAAAATCTAATCAATTGCTCCTTGTGTTATTCCCAAGCTATCCTGAAAGTTCCATCGAAATCTTTCCATAACATTTAGAGTTATATTGTACACAGGCAGACAGACAGATAAATATTGGTAAAAACATAATCTCCTTGATGGACCTCCCTTCATTTGAGGGGGGAGGTCTGCCTTGGGGGAGCTCTTGGACTAGGTCTATCAAGTTTTTATAACAAAAAAGAATTGTAATGTATTTATCTAATGGCCTGATACAAATGGTTGATAAATCAATAGCTACTAACAGGAAATATCACAAATGTCCTCAATAACTTAAATTCACAACACAGGGTGTGATAAGTCTGTTACAACATAAGTTTTAGAAAGATCCAGTCAGAAATTTAACCATAAACCAATGCAGTTAACCTGTAATGGGTCATGTTTACCTGTGCAGGCGACTTAGGGCGAGGTGGTCCAGGTGAGACGGGCCGGAGCATGTGATTAGAGCTGGCATCTGGGCTCTCAGGTGGGCTTTCATCATCCGGTGGTGACGGGGTTCGAGCAAGTCGCAGTGGTCCTGAATCACTGAGAGATCAGACAGATATAACCACTGATGATGAAACATCAAAATACCTGAAGATAGACGAAAGCAAAAATACTGAAACAAATGTAGTGAAGTTCAATCAGTCCTCAAGTCCATCTTACCTGGGAGCTCCTTGGATGGTGAACATTTTGTCTGAGTGCTGCTCTCCAAGCTTTGTCATCACTTCATACAGTTGTTTACAGAGCTGAAGGAAGTTGATTATAACAAATTAGAAAATGATGTGAAGTCATGAAAACACTGGATGCCAGTAAAAATAATCAAAGGTAAGTTAATCATCCCAACATGGCACTGGATCACTAAGTCATCTGGTTATCATACATCTGTACAAAAATAAAACTGTATAAACAACATAAATACTACTGGTCATTCAGTGTTTTGAGCTCTTGATGTAACAGTATGTAACCTGTGTGCATGTGGGGGCATGGTGTTTCCTCCATACTTATAATACTAGAAGTGTGAGGGGTGGGGGGTATGACATGTACCCATTATGTGGGATGCACAGCACGGCCTTGGGAAGTAAAACAGAAACTTAATGCTCATTTACATCATTTGAGGGGGCAGGATGTTTGTCCTAACCTATTATATATTTTACATATGTATAATAAGTCTAATGCAATGGGGCTGATTTTATTGTATGAAATGTATGGTGTAGCAGCAAGGCACATGGTGCTACAGCAAAACCTTACAGTGGAAACACTGTAATTACTGGATAATGACAGAATAATTACTGGATAATTACTGTACATTGTACTGCACATTATTGACAAAACTGATGAAAAATCCCGGAGTCAAAAATTTATGTTTGGATCCGGATTTGGATTTGGATTTAATGGCAGTAATTAATATCTTTCTGCTGATGCAGGTTATGAAGGTTTATGGTTAGAACATATTGACTGCATCACTTAGATGCAGTCAATATATTCGAGAAACTGATGACTGTTTTACACATTGAGAAGTTAAAGGTTGTGTCCCAGAGAGGAGAGGTGGGTGAGCCGATTACCCCACATGCTTAATGTTGATGTCCTGATGTCAATTAATCAAATGTTAGTTATATAGCACCAAATCATAACAAAAATGATCTCATGACAATTTACATATAGAGCTGGTTGAAACCAGATTTTCAAGACAATTTACAGAAACCCAACAGAATCCTCCAAGAGCAACTTGTGAATGGCGACAGTGGTGAGGAAAAACTTGGGGATTGGTTCAGTCAGTCTGGTCTAGGTTCAACCTGAATGAATTAAATGAGCAGATTTGAACCTCATATTCAAAGACAACAGTAGTAGCATTCATCAGGATCCAACCAAAACCCACGGAGCCAAAACCAGCACTACAGAGGCCAGACCTAAAGCACAAAGTTCAGATCAAAACCACAGAGCCAAGACTAGAACCCTGTGGAGGATCTGGACTGGGTTTGGAGAACAATTTACAATGTCGACTAAACATCATCAATAGAAGATCTGGAAGAACATTACTGAAGCTATGGATGGAGATATATGTTGTGACTTGACATGTGTTCTGTCATCGAAGTGAACACTGGTCCAATGAAACGGTCCATTCTTTTATTTCTGGTTGGGCTGTGTCATATATAAATAAAGACAGTAAGACACAAACATGCATAAAAGCCACAGGACATATAAATTAAGTGAAATGAACACTAAAACACTGACCACAGAGATCTCTCGATGAAATCTGGCCTCCAGAGACGTCACATTTTTGTAGGTGTTGATGTAGAACGCGACTCGGCTGTAGAATTAGAACACACCATCCGTCATAGAACACTGCTCCCAAAACCAAACCAAACCAAACAATACAGGACATCTTCCACATATGTTGGGGAAATTGGGGACATTTTTTTCAGGTACATATATCTCTAATTAATTAAAACATTTTATTTGTATGTGCCTTTCTTGGCACTCAAGGACACTGTACAATAAACATGATACATGATGACGAATACTGTTTTCACAAAACCTCACAGTTCTCTTTACATATCAATATGTAATACCTAAAATCTAGGTTTTAATGACATGGACAAATCTCCTTTGCAAAAAGCATCCTATCTCAATGGACTTCTAGGTAATATAAAGGTTAAATAAATATAGAGATAGATCAATGAAACTGAGGATAGAAACACCATATGTGTAGTCTCAGTGCTTTAACTGTACCATTAGGGCAGGAGTGTCAAACTGCGGTCCTCGAGGGCCGGGGTCCTGCATGTTTTAGATGTTTCCCTCTTTGATTACACCTGGAGGCCATTACATCATTATCAGTCTGATGAAGAGCTGATTATTAACTCTTTAAGTGTCAGCGCTGATGCATACTGAATGGATGATTTTGTTTAAATATTCAGAAAAATTCAACAGTTTTACTTTATTTTGTGCATGGAAAAGGTGCCAAAAAGCAAGAGGTGTTTTTTTTATATATTTTATTTCACCATTTTTTTTTTAATTGCTGTGACCAAATGTCAATACTAGTTTTCTTCTTTAGTAATTTTTTTCCCCAAAATTTTCCACATTATTTGTCATTTTGTAAATATTTATTAGTTTTTGTTCATTTTGTTTATTTTTCTACATTTTGGGTTTTTGTTTTTTTTTCTTTGATTTTCTGCCATTTGTGTCTTACTTTGCTCATGTTACCAGTTACTTTGTTAGTTCTCAGGAGTTAATGGGCTAAACTGAATCACATGGGAAAGGGAAATATCTAAAACATGCAGGACACCGGCCCTCGAGGACTGGAGTGTGACACCTGTGCATTAGGGGGTTAACCCTAACCCTATCCCAAAAAATATATACAAAAAAGGCCCTAGAGCACCTGTGACCACGACAGGTAAACACTGAGGGTGAATTATCCTCAAATATAGAATACTTTTCCAAAATGTACCCCATATTCAGGTATGTTTGTCACATGACTCACTTGTCCCACAGAGTTGGTAGCTCATCCTGTAGACCAGCATTCAGGTCATCAAACACCCTCTGGGCCTTTCTCAGCTCGTCATCTGCCTGAAAACACACACAGATGTATAAGGGTTAGGGTTACAAGCAGATTACAGTTAGGGTTATCCAGGGTTATGGTTCTCCAAAGTTAGTGTTATCTAGGTCAGGAAAAACACACCCATGCAAGGTGTTGTGACTGGACTGGACTGGACTAGACTGGACCACCAGTGTAAGTCCTAAACCCCTAACCCTAACACTATACATACAGTGTTTTCACACCTGCTTCTATATCATCATTCTTCTCTGACCTATGACTAATACTAAGCATTCACTGGTTTCCTAAGACCTGCCATGGCAGGACAACACATCCAGCTGTAATGAGCAGAATAAGAATGCTTTATATATACCAGGTGTAAAAATAAAACCAGTTTAGGGTTTATCGGGATTCAGATCCCATCTTTCAACCCCAACCCTGGACCAGCTGACCTTCATCATCTTGCGGTCATTCTTCATCCCAGATGCCTGCAGAGTTTCTACATGATGCCGAGCACTGTCATAGTCAATGAGCTTCCGACTTCTCTTCGCCACACGGGTCTGTGAACGAAATGGACAAAAATTAGTACAAAGTTGGATAGTTTTCCTACAGATGGATTGATGAAAATCACAAAGAAACCTTGAGGTCAGGAAACTGCTGAAGGTAGGCATCAAGGTTCAGAAGAGTCGAGTCAACCACTTTGTTATGGAAGTCTTCCCACAATGCATCACAGTCCTGTAGGAGAGCAACAACAACAGGTTCTTACAACAGAGAAAATGCTTAAATAGAACTATAATCTGTTATTGACAGACAGACAGACACCAACTCATTAAGAATTGGAATAAAACTACCCTTTCACATGAATGTGCAAAATGGAGGGTTGAGGTAAGGGAGGAGTGTGGGTGGGCTAAGTTGGGTTAGAGCTGGTGCACCTAGGGCCTGTGGCGAGTCAGGGTTAAGGTTAGGATTGAAGTTGGTCAGAAGGAGTTCATGACATTACTGTAAATACATCATTCATGAAATTTGTGTTTTAAAGGAAAAAAACCTTAACTTCCTTTAATTTTGTCAATTTCCATTCATAATCATTGGTGAATATGTACCTTCCCGATGCTCATCACGTCATCCCTGCCGTGCCAGTCAGGTTCATAGACTTCATGCAATGACTGACTCAAATTGATGGAGGCCTGCTGCATTCCTAAACAACAACAGCAAAGTTGAACTCTGACCTTTACCATGGTTAGTTTTAACAGTTAAACAGCTGGATGGAGTGTTAGGGTTACTCCAGTAACCCTAACACTGACCCTGTCCCTAAACTTAACAGTACTAACCCTGACCCTGTTCTTAAACTTAACAGCACTAACCCTGACCCTGTTCCTAAACTTAACAGCACTAACCCTGACCCTGTTCCTAAACTTAAAAGCACTAACCCTATCCCTGACTCTGTTCCTAACCCTAATGCAATTATTAAGTAACATGAGTGAAATAAAAGCCCAACAGTGTGACACCAGCAGAAAGCTGCGTAGCACATGACCCCATACTTTAGAGTTTCATTTGTCTTGTTAATCAAACACAGTTAAAGAAAAGCAGAGACAAACCCTGATCTGCTGATGAGGAACTCAAATACTGATCAAATACTGATAAAATGAAAAAGTGATGAAATAAAGAAATAATATGTAGATGTGTTCTGACCTTTAATGGCAGCCATGTAGGACTTCATCTCCCTCTGCAGCCTGGAGCCCTCTGACTGAATACCAAAGGCAAAATAATAATAAATCATAATAATCATCATCATCATCATGAGTTAAAAGCAGTCAGACTCAAGAGTGTGAGTGAAGGAGTCAAGACTCCACAGCTTTGTGTTATTAGAAACAGGATGGAACATGAGCTCACTGTAGATCATTTGTTCATTCCTCTTCAAAGATAAAATTAAACTAAACATTTAACTGTGAAAGAACAGACGTGGGTTGTGTCATCATTGTACTTGTGTTTTTACCTCTTGTCTCCTGAAGTTGATGACCACTTGTTCAAACTGCTCATCTTTAGTCTCGTCTGCTTTTCCAAGTTTCTGCAACACCTGTTACGTCATAAAATGACACAGATTTAAAGTTCACCATGTGTACAGACATTTTAATTGTGTGGGTTTAATGTGCTTCTTCACAAACACAAAACACTGTGCTAAACACGAAGATTTTACATCTTCACATCAAGGTACAGATTAACGAAACAAGCAGATAATGAAAGAGAGACGGATTCAGGAACCATTCAACTGAAACAGCTGAGACACACGATCAGTTCTTCAATTATTCAGAGTCAGATCATATGTTTGGGTTTCAGCGCCTCAGACTGACCTGAAGAAAACAGAACAGTCCAAAATCAAGTCAACAAGCCAATAAACATAGTCCAGAACCAAGTCCACAAGTCCATAAACACAGTCCAGAACCAAATCAACAAATCCATAAACACATATTGAACAAAATTAATAATGATTTGGTCTGGTTTAACTTTTCAGAAGAGAGGGAGTTTCTAAGACTGGGTCAATTATGTACGATATGATCAACTGATTTGAATTTTTTGGTGCCGATACCAATTTTTTTTTCAGCCTTAGCCAATAAACCAATACAGGCCAATATTTCTAAGCAGATATCTGGAATAAATGCAGATTTTTTTTCTGTCAAATGTTAGAAAATCTTTTTTAAAGGAAATATTTATTGAACTAAAAATAATACAATAATACTAATGGGTTAGATTTATATAGTGCTTTTCTATGTATACTCATACTCATACCCATTATTCATTCACTCTCACATGCTCACTCTAATGGTGACAGAAGCATGGCTGCCATTTCATGCCTACAGTCCCTGTGACCACCACCAAACATTCATATCCCAGTGTGAGTACTGAAGGCAAGAAAGGTGAAGTGTCTTGCCCAAAGACACAACAGAACATGACTAGGACGGAGCAGGATTTGAACCACCTTCAGTTATTAAATAACTCGCTCTATCAACTGAGCCATAGCTTCCCTATATATTAATCTACTGATAAAAAAGAGAGAGAAGGTAAGGTAGAACAGGTAACATTAACATTCCAGATAATATAACTTACATTCAGGTAAAAGTATAAAGTGTTCAGTCACTTAATTCTTCAAATCAGTTCTTTCTAAAATAAACACGGACAGCAGCACAGACTGTTCAGTCATAGTGTCAACCTGAAATATTCTTTCCACCCAGTTAGCAGTATTTCCAAGATCACAGAGGTGCTGTGAACTTCACCTGTCAGTAAATCATGGCAGGGAAAAAGCGCATATTAGCCAACAAGGCCAATATCGGTACAAGAAAAATGTTTAATATCAGCTTGAGATATTGGTCAGACGATATATCGCTCCAAGATTTCATTGACTACAAATGTGTTAGAACATATTCATCTTGAAGACAAGTTCATTCAGAACAAATGGACTGAGTAGAAGTGATTCACTTTTCATACATTCCCACTGTGCTGATTTATTCGACAGTCTACAGTCAAATATTGTGCCTGTAGAAGCCGAGCATCCATGCACTTCAATGGAATATTTTTTTTTTTCCATTGCCTTGATAGTTGATGCTCATTGGATAAATGCCACATGGACACTCAGCATTTCTTGCCGTGAATGAACCGGACCTGTGGGCTGGGCCTCAGCTGACCAGGATGCTGAGTTTCTACATGATGATTGAAAGATCAGTTTGAAGGCTGAATCCCATTTTGATTGACAGGTGTTTTGAGATATACACCATCACTGGCAGCTCAGCTCAGTCCGATTGTGGAGTTTGCAAGTAAAGCCAAAAGACAAACTTAAACCCATTAGTTGTCATTTGCCCCGATTAAATCACTGGTTCATTTCTTACACTCAATAAAATACACTCACAATATTTCCTTGTTTCAGTTTAATATAATTTTAACATTTCCTAGTTCAAGTCACTGGAAAAAATGCCTACTTGGTACGACAGGGTCACAGACTATTTTCTTGAAAAACAATGTAGAGCAGAATTTACATATAAATAAATTGTCAAATGTTATTATGTAAGTCAACAATGAGCTTTCCCTTTTTGAAAGACCAGCAGCTATCATTGATTCAGAGGTAAATCTTTTAATCTACTTTTACTGCTTCTATTTAAGTCCTGGACTCTAATCACAAATAGAAAACTGCAAACAGTCCAAAAACACATGTTTAATTTCTATTGTTTAAATGTAGTTTCATACAACTTCCAGTATAAGTATGCATGTGTCATATGTGTGGAAAAATCTATTGTTATATTCATGTCTGTCTACAAAGTTCAAAGGACTATACACAAAGTTATGGTTCTCTATATAACTCTGGATCCAACATAAAATCCAAACAAACTCAGAGGGTATTTAAGTTCTGATATCCAGTGACAAGCCCTTACCCATTCTTGGTTGGGTTCACTAATTCATCGATTAATTATCGCTACATGTCAAACTTGAAACAGTTTGGATGACATCAGACTTTACAACAAAACATAAAAAAGTAAACTCATCCCATAGAGAGAAAGAAAGGCTTCACTCTTTAGAACATCACATGGAAATACTGACCCCATATTGACTCGAACTGAGCACTGGCTCAAACTGACTTGAATTGGGTCAATTCTCATTCTGAGATCTGACAGTACTAACTTGGATTAAAACACAAGTTAACCCCATGTTCTGTCGTAAACAGAATAACCTGGGTTTTTTATCTGATCGTTGTTTTATTGACTTTATTTTTATTAATTAATTAATTTGGGAGGGGGGGGGGTGCTTTACTTGGTGGCTGCAGATCTACTTCTATAAATAATGGTCATTTCTCAGGCGTCACAAATGACGCAATCACGTCGCAGTCAAGGCATCCCCGCCCCCCTCCCGCCGACCTTGGAGTAGGAAAACACCTCATCATGGTTTATAAACAACAAATAAATAAATAAATGAATAAATAAATAAATAGCTAATTAAATAAATAAATAAAGACATGGCCATTTCCACCACGTATTACGTCACGACGTGATCCGACTCACGTATTAAAAATCCGCAGGACCTGCTGTTCAGTTGACAGGTTTGAATTTGATTTGATCAAAGATCAATCACAGCCTGAGTCAGCTGCTCTAAGCACATGCACGTAAGTATCTGAAAATATGAGTCGAAATACACGTAAAAAAAACACTTAAGACCAGAGGCTGCGCAGCGGCCTGGAGCTCCATCAGGACCAGAGCTGCTGCACCTCCTCCTCATCATCATCATCCTCATCATCATCATCGTCACTCACACTGGGACACGACTCAGTCTTACCTTCTCTTGCGCTCGGTTCAGCCTTTTTTGCACGTTTTTAGCGAAGATTCCCGTTTTGATTTCCGCCATGATGACTGCAGAGAGAGGCGGATTAACACCAACGGAGAGACGGTGGATGCAGGAGGGGGGAGGTGGGGCAGGAGGGTGGGGGGGGGGGATTAAGAACCGGAGGAGGGGGCGGGGTTTAAAGGGACAGGATTCAGTCAGCTGACTTTCTTTTCACACGTGTTTTAGTGAAGAGCCAGTGCAGGAAACAAGAAGTCAGCAGTTGCTTTTCCACTGGACATCTGTGCAAAACTTTAATGCTATCTACTAAATGTAAACAAAAAACGGAATTGTGCAATGTTGTTGTTGTTTTTTCCATTAAAATACAAATTCAAGTCATGTTTCCATTTTGCCACAAGTGCACCTTTTTCCACCCTTCATTCTTTCCGATTTGTACAAGCTCATGGGCTGGCCCTCCCTCCACACCAGGTAGGAGGACCAGGTTCCCCGAGTCTGAAACCGGGACACTTTTGCGCTTGACCATGCTCGTGCACGAACACATTTTATGTAAACGTGACACTCAAGTGCTATTATCCTATGGTTAAAGCTCACATTTATCAATATGTCAAATGAGATTCATTATCTTAACCCTTGTGCGGTCCTTCGTAAAAGGCACACTGGCTGTGTCCTACAATCGGGTCTTAAAAACCCAGATTCCAAAGTTCAGTTCCAAAGACTCATCACCCCACCCCCCAAGGATATATTACTGTTTTCAGTAGTAAGCAATGGCATCCTACAGTACGTATAAAAAGGTACATTTGTGAACCACCGGGTCTCTTTGACCCGAAGGACCGCACAAGGGTTAAATTGCATTTTGTTTGTAGTTGTGTTTTAAATAACAGCAAAGTGGATTTTATCCACCATAAACCTGCTTCCCCCGAGTTTTCAAAAGCATATAGTATTTTCCGACAGTTTTTTTTTATTTTTACCTTTTGCTCCACTGATGCACCAATTGAGTGAAAAAATAAAGTAGGCACAACACAACCTAGAAAGTAAACAAAACACGGTAAGAGGAAAAACCTGCAGCACCAGTGGTCAAGCCTTCTTCCTTGATTTATAATCAATTAGACCCTGTTTATTTGGAACTGGGCTTTCTTTGTCAAAAATATAAATGAACCCAGCTTTTCAATGGAACTGAAAGGCTGGGTGGTTTGTATTTGCCAAACTTTACAGAGGCTGCAGTGAGGAAAGACGATATAGCTTTTTTATTTCCACAGTAAATTTGGCACGTTACCATGGTGAACAAACCTAGCTGTGTGTTTAAACATGATATTGCTCATGCTAATACTAGCATTAGTTTTGGCATGGCAAAAGATAATCTGTCCGTCTATTCATTATTTAGATGGAGATAGTATTTCGTATTTCTGAAATACAAAGAATTTTTAATAGAGGGAGTGAGCAGCAAGAGGAGAGAGGCAAAGCTGATGCTGAGAAGGTCTCGATTGAGGTCAGTAAAGGTCTACAAACAACGATGTATTTTGGCCACAACATTGTGCAACACATTCCTCAAGGTAAAGATGTTGTAAATGTCGCCTATTATTGGGAAAGTTTAAGAATGTTGTGGCCACCAATCTTTTTTTTTTTTCAACAGGCATCTGAGTTTATTTAATTTTGTTGGTCATTGCAGTGTCTGAAGTGTCATGTTTATCACCATGACATGCCTGATTAGAATGTGTATAACATAAACCCCCTAGTTACACTCGATTCAACTTTTGGATAGAGTTGCCTGAAACTGGCCGATGAATCATGGTGAAGTATAGAGTCAGAGGGTGGGGGTAACAAAGTGATGCTGCAACGATTTGGACTTGGAGCCAAACAACCGGAAGCAACCATAGAAGAAGAACAAAAACGGGTGGTGATTTCCTTTTATCAAACATGAGTGAAGAATGTGAGAAAATGTCAGCAATCTTTAAAATCTTTTTACAGAAGCAACAACAGTCATTAAGATCCATAATCCCTGATTTTGTTTCATTTGTAACTTTCTCCTTTGTGAACTTTCCAGCGTCTAACTACATCATTCTAAAGATTACGCTGATTAGTTGTAGTACCGTCCTATTGCATACGGAGGATTTAAAAGACAACCTTTTAGCCCTGCCTCCCCTGCCTATGAAGCATTCCTAGACCTATACATATAATAAATAGGATAGGGATAGCGCGGCTAGGCTACAAGTGATGACCCATGTACAATGCATCCCAAATTCAACTCCAGTGTTTTCCCTCTTAGAGAATGTATTATTCTGGCTAGCTGAACATGCACACACTGTGTGATGTGGAAATTGGCTGATGTCTACATAGGCCTACTGTGTACAAAAAATATTAACTTAATTTCTTAGAACATCATTTCATTAAATAACCATATACTTACTAGGGATGGGAACTGATCTTTGAATATTCAAATATTCATGACGTGCTCGAATATAGAATACTAATTTCGAATGCTGCATTACTTGTATTGCGTTTCACTTAGAAAGAATGCTGTATTGACTTGCATTGTATGGTGGTCGACAAGGGCAAAGACACTGCATCGACAAAACTCTGCAAACACAAGAAAGATGCACAACCAAAATAAAACCCCCGTCTGGCAAAGTTAGTGAGCGCATACCTCTCTGTGCCCGCAACATTTGTGCCATTGGAACATGTGTTCCCAGCAGCCGGATTAATTGTGAATAGCCTCTCTGTTAAACTGTGAACATGTTATTTTTTTAATAAAAACATGGAAATGATTCATGTGACTATTGTTGTTAAATCCATTTGACATTGTAGCTGTAATCAGCTCTTTCACCCAGTTTCGCTGCAAACAGTTAAATTGAATATAGTGCTGCAGTTATTGCGATTTCAAAATTAAAAGCCTGACTTGTTTCATGCAGAAGATGAGATGAATTGCTCAAGGAAGATCAACATGTTGTTGTTGTGCGATTTGTAATATTTTTATTTATTTATTCCTCTTTTACTCTTTCTGTCATCGCATGTATTATTGGAGGTGGGGGCGCACATCAGCAGGGGGGTTTGGGGTCGTGGAAACACTTTCGATTTTCAAATAATATTCAAATATTTTCTAGCAAATTTGAATAGTGTTTTGGACCAACAACCTTTATAACTTAGCAAGCAATTAAATAATGAAAGCTATGTTAAATAGAATAAAAATGGTGGGAAGTATGTCCCCAAGGTGCGATGCTTTTAAAATAATGAATTGATTCACAAAGCCTTAGTAGGTACTCTGAAAATTTTCAGTGTACACTATGTGTGTGCACTATCTTGCCAGACTCTAGGGTTCGTGTATATTTTGGTATTTGGATTTGGTTTATTTGACTTTCCTTCTGAGCGGCTGGAAGCTGTCTTTAGTATACTAGGAATGGCCACAGACAGGTTTCTCCTCGTGTGCCATACATACCAAAAAGCCACAACACAACACAGAAACCTGCAAACATAGTGACCGTATTTTCCAAAGGACGACTGGAAGCAGAATTACCATAGTGGCCATTAAGCAGTCCTTTCTTGTAAAATTTAAAAGGAACGTAGAAGTGAAATGGTTGGAAAAGTAAATAAAACTATTTACATGATTTTAACATTCTTTTTCGACCCATTTCTCACTGACTTTGTAATGCTTAACGGTTACTACGGCTTTCTGTGTTGTGTTGGGTTTTGGCTTATTGGTGTGTTGTGGCGTTTGCATTTGTGTTGTGGCTTTTGTTTTAGTTCTGAGCCTTCCTGGCCACCGTACATTCAGCACCAAACAACACTTTTTAGCCAACTTGTCACCTGATTAGAGTTTAACACTATATATCAAATCATTGAGAGGTAACAAGGACGAACACCACAAATAATGTTGGTAGAGTTTGTAAATCTCTCTGTTAAACTGAACGTTTTCTTTTGTGTACGTTTTTTTAGGCAGCATAAACAACAAACGTTTAATCTCCAAATAATCCCCATTTCCTGAGAAAATATCCCCATATAGGACATGGCACCAAGAAGGATGGTGCTTTAGAGTAGTCCACTTTACTACCGTCTGTTATTACCAAGGCCTGCAGTGAATGTTAAACAGACATTTATCTACTTTGCAAAGATACCATTAACACACCTCTGTCCAGAGTTTATCAAAGCATTTGAGAATGACTGTATATATATATATATATATATATATATATATATATATATATATATATATATATATATATATATATATAAAATATAAGATATAGACTTTATCAGACTGTATATAAGTAATATAGGATACAGACTTTATCAGACTATTTCTTATTGAAAACAGGTTGAAAAGTCACTTTTATAGAGTGCTACAAATAAAAGTCAAATTGCATTTAACATGTGCGTGTAATGTTTTTTTCTTTTGATCTCACACTATAATAACATGTTGCACTTGCGCAAAAAAGTGCCCCCCCCCCAAAAAAAAAAAATTCTGTGCACGCCACTGCCGGTGGAAATGCAGCATTAGAGCCAATTCCTTCATCACCGACACATCATTACAGGTACGGATTGCGTGGTCTCCAGTACCTTGCAGTGTGAAATCAATCTGTGCTTGAGACCGGAAGTCACCGCTCCAACAATGGAAGTGACTTAATCACCAAGAGACCATAGATCCTGTTGTCTCCTGAAAATGTCTGTTCTGTTCATTTGTAGACAAATGAACAGAACAGATGTTTGGCTGATGACGTAAGCCAGGCGTGCTCAATTCTGGTCCTCGAGAGCTACTATCCTGCATGTTTTAGATCCAACACACCTGACAGTCATTATCAGTTTTCTGGAGAGCTTGATGAGAAGTTTATCATTTGAATCAGGTGTGTTGGAAGGGAGATACATCTAAGACATGCAGGACAGTAGCTCTCAAGGACCAGTATTGAGCATCCCTGATGTAAGGGCTTGCCTTCTTCTGACTTCTGTGTTTGTTGGATAGTGACAGAATTCCTTCCACACCACCACCTTGTCTCAACCCTGTAACACCCACTTGTGTACTTGTGCATGGGCTTCGGTATGTGCTTGTGTAGGCAACATCTGTAGGAAAAGGTCTGAACATATTCAAGTACTGTGTTTTTGTGTTTGTGGAAACATGGCTCAACAGCTTCCTGGACTGTGCCATTCAGCTCAACTGGAACAGACAGAGCTCTCACTGAAGGAGGTAAAACCCACAGCAGGGTACTCTGTGTTTACATCAATGATGCCTGGTCCCATGATGCGGTTCTAGTCTGCCAGCACTCCTCACCTCTGGTAATGGTTATGATCATCAATTACCATCCATTTTATTACTCCGCCAAGGAACCACAGAATTATGTTTTTTTGTCTGTTTGTTTTTCTCGATCCAGACTTGTACGTTATCCTCCAATCAAGAATAATACATATATATTATTATTATTTATTAAGAAATTATTAAAATAAACAAGAACTAAATAGTATTTTTTTTTTTTACTACCAACATTCACAATCTGGTCTGTGTCTGCACAGACCACACACACACACACACACTTTAATGTTGCACTATTCCTAATGTGAAGAAAATTGTGTTCTATTTCTGTGTTGTTATGACTTGACACTGTAATTTAACCTACCTCATAGAAGTTGGGGGGAAAAAATTTAAATAAAGAGACATCCTGAATCTTATTCTTTGCTCTTAGTTAATTTCATAATGTTTTATAGAAGTATCCGATTGGGACTTGGTACCGGCATATACTCAAAATCAAATGACTGAGGCAAACAAACATGATCGGGACATCTATAGTTAGCATTAATGGAACCTCGTGCAAACGCAGGGATGCAAACAACCATGGTCAAAAAGAGTGAGGAAGCACCGCCGCACTATCACACTCTTTTTTTTTTGCAATCAAATTGACTAGCCATCTGTTCCATCATATTGCCAAACATTGTGTGGTATACACTAGGCCTGCAACTAGCAAAATTTTTGTAATCGAGTATTCTGTCGATTTTTTCCATCAATTAATCAAGTAATCGGATGAATTCCATTTTTTTTAATCCTTTAACTTCTGAAATGTCATTGGTGAGCCTTCTATATGTATGAGTTTTTCTAAATATTCATAATTCTGAACATACAATGGAGCAAAACAAAGCAGTGAGTGACTTTGGGACTTTTTTTGTTTGTACTACAGTTTCCAGTTTTATTGTGATTTTCCTTTTATTCCCCAATGTATCTTTATAAACTTTTGACTGTAATTGTTGTTTGGAATCAAGCCAAGTGCCAGAAAGCATCTGAATTAATTTTTTTAAGAGCCCAAAACAAAACCTACTGGGTCAAAATTCAAATACTCGTTGTATAATGTATTCCAGTTCACAGTCCATGTTCAACATCCTCAACTGATGGGCATTCTGAGTGTCTTCAATGTCAACTTTTCTCTGTTATTCCACCTGTTTTGCACGCACCTGGATATGTAAAAGAAGATGTAGCCTATTACACTACCTTGGCACATTTGCTAAAAATTACAACACGTGAGGCTACATTTTAACAGGCACTAGTATTCACCAGTGAGGTTACATGCTAACAAATGCTAGTACTCACCAGTTAGCCAAACATAGAAGCTCTGAGTTCACTTTGACAAAGTGCCTTTGAAGTGTGGATGCGTTCAGTTCAGGTGTTGGAGTAAATATGGCAGTGCTAGGCTAATGCTAATACTAATTAGCTGTGACCACACTGTTGTCTGCCTTATGCAGTATAAAATGGTCCCAAACTTCCAACATGTTTTAATTTTTATACTGCGAAAAATCGGAATGCGCAGAAAAGTACACTGTTTGCATCTATGACACAACACCAACTCCTATCACTATGTCCTTGTTGCTACGTTGAAAAACCTATGGCCAAATGTAGAAATTTATTGAGATATGGAATAAAGGTCAGTTTAAAAAATTTGAAAAAAACATTGGCCCAGTTGTAGGGGGTCTGAAAAAAATTACTACCATATTAGTTGTCGGATACAATTTTTTTTTACTCTTTACTGGCCATAATTTTGCATGTTTTAATTTACTACCTCTTACAACCCCGCAGCAACCCTGTGATAGTGACACAACAACCGATTAAATTTTGGTGGTGATCAGTGTGTGTGTGTGTGTGTGGGGGGGGGGTTATGGGGTTGATCTGCCTTGGTGGAGTTTGTGCTCTCCAAGTGCTTTTCTAGTCTGCAATTTACGGTCATACTGCTTGTTGCTGTTTACATCTCTTCCAGCTCCAGGAACAACAACAGGAATGAGACAGTGAATAAACTCGATCAGCAGATCAGTAAGCAGCAGGCAGCCCACCCGAATGATTTTCTGATTCTGGCCATACAAACCCAAGGTCTATATTTTCCAATATCCACAAAAATCTTAGAAACTCAGTGAATACATTTACAAGCACTTAGAAATTCAAATTATTGCCTGACTCTGATTGAGGACTTAACTGGAGTTTCCCAGAACGCCAAGTCTACATGCCAGCAAAAAAATTTGAATTACTGTTCCACTCCCAGACACTAGGTGAGACTACATGCCCTTTCACATTGGCATGCTTGCAGTTGGCACCGTAGAAGAAAAAAAAACTAAACAAAAGTGGTTGATTTGAAGCAGACATAGTGGAAAGAGGACAACAATGCAGATACAAAGTATGAGCAACGATGCAGCAGCTCAGTATATTTTGTACATACGTACTGTACACTCTGATTTATTACATGTAACATACGTGTTGTCATGGCATGTCTCTGGTCACTTCCTGAAGGGCATGAGTCTAGGCCAGTCTTAATCGAGCTAAGGTTGGGTGGTGTTTACATGCACAGAGAAATTAGATTACAATTGCATTATCTGAATTTCTTACTCCAACTTGTTAAAATCCAGTTCGATTCTATTCCACTCCAATTAAGGTCTTTACATGGCTTTTAAAACTTTAATCGGAGTACAGCAAGAATTAAAAAAATTTCAAAGTGCATGTAAATGTACCTCGTATGTTTACATGCACTTCTAAGTCAAGCTATTGGCAATAATCAAACTTAGGACTTAATTTGAGCTTCTGAGAAACCTCAATTTACATTTGCAGCAATTATTGTTCCACTCGGTGCTACACACCCTTTATTTGTTGGCATTTTTCCAGTTGGCACCCACAAAATCCTCAATATTGCAGGTGATACACCCATCTGTCTTACAGCATGTTTAATCTGCTGCCATCAGGGAGGAGACTAATGGCACGTTTCCACCAAGCAGATTGGGACGGTTTGGTTTGGTACACATTTTTTTGCATTTCCATCACAAAGGGTACCAAAATATCCAAACCGTAAAATAGATCCTAACTGTCCCACTTTTTGTCACCCTTCCTTTGGGGTGTCTACCACTCCAAAGTGATCCATGTGGGCAGAGTTAAACAGACTGCATCCCGTTCATTGGTCGACAGAATCGTCATTTACGTGTAATTGAAGGACAAAAGTACAAACAACAAGTCGCTGGTTAAATCTCCACTCGACAACAAATGAAGAAAGAAAAAAAAAAACTTTTGTTGGATTTCATGGTTGGATTTCATAGAGCAACAAGGAGGCGCAGATGCTCCTTTGTATCGTTGGAGAGGATGAAGTTCAGAGGGAGCTGCCATGGCCTTTACCCTGCCTACAACTTAAGGATGCTGTAGGCGGTTGAAACACAAGCTCAAGTGAGACGAACTATACTGAGACGATCTGAACTGTACCAAACCATCCCAATCTGCTTGGGGTGGAAACATGGCACAAAGACCTGTAGACCTGCTCTGCACCCCCCACCCCCACCCCACTCCCCTACACACACACACATCTGAATGAGTCCAGCAGACAGGGATGGATCCAACCACTTATCCTAACCCTAGTCACTTTATTGCAAATGTCACTTTTAACTCAATAACGTATATTATCAATACCTCATCTTTTGATATTGAACAAGCCAACATCTATAATAAAAATAAGTAATGTGAATCCTTATTCAACAGGAACAATCATTCTCATGAAAATATGGGAGATCTAAACAGGTGAAAGGCCTCCTTTGGACTTTTATGAACTAATTTCAGAACCTGTACTTTTCCTTTTTTTTACATCAATCAGTTTCATGAATGTTTCTACCTTTACTAGACTCTTCTCTGTCTGTACTCGCCACCCCTCATTGACAGCAGCATCAATTTTCACAACCAAAACAGATGTTGAGACTCATCCTGTATGAGCACAGCTGTAACACCAGTGTCCCACCAGCAGAGGGCAGATGTTCACATCCCTGGTGTTTGTGATCTGAGCTCCATCTGTCGAATACAGGACTCCGGTCACAATACCCTCGTCTCTTCTAAAAATGAGTTTCACACTGACAGAGTGTCTCCTCCACGTGACGCCACGCTGAGTCATCGTGTGTGTGGTATGAATGAATCAGGGGAACACTCTTCCTCCTCTTCCCTCATTCCTCCTCCTCTTCTGTCGTGACGTTGATTCAAGAGGAAACACCACAAAGAGTCCTGAGATATTCTGACTTAACTCACAGTGTATGTGTGTGCGCGTGTGTGTATCACAGGGAATACCTCTGTGTGTGGACGGAGGAGGGATTAAACCTCCACAGACGTATAATTACAGTAACTGAGACCGGATCAGATCAGACCTGCAGCTTCACCAGGACTGGACCAGAACCACACAGGATCAGACCTGCAGCTCCACAAGGACTGGAACAAAACCACACAGGATCAGACCTGCAGCTGCACTAGGACTAGACCAGAACCACAGAGGATCAGACCTGCAGCACCAGGACTGAAACAGAACCACAGATGATCAGACCTCTGGTGCCAACAGCACTGGACCAGAACCACAGAGGATCAGACCTGTAATTCTACCTGGACTGGACCAGAACAGAGCCACAGAGGATCAGACCTGTAGCTTGATCAAGACTGGACCAGAACCACAGGCAAGAACAAGAAACCAAGGAAACCCAAACCCAAGACCATGAATTAAGGACTGGACTGAAGCAAGCATGATGTGGAGATTACTCTATTGATGGATTTACTACTAAAAAGGTCAAAATCCTTGTGCATTACTGGAGGATACTGAGAAGAGATCAAAGACCAAGAATCTAGTACAACAATCCTAGAACCATAACAATACCAGATCACAAACCTGAAACTGAGAAGCCAGGAAAAGAATCTTTGAACCATATACTCAAGGCTTGGATTTGCATCAGAAATAGAATCAAACCTAAACCCTAATGAAACAAAGATTACCTCAAAATGACTTTACTCTGAAAGAAAGTATTAATACTGGACTTTGCTGACTTTACTCTCAAGTGCAGCCTTGATCCTTGCCCTGTTCATAACCCTAGTCCTATCCTTGTTCCCAACCATAGCCCAATCCCAACCCTATCCCTGTTCCTAACCCTAGCCCAACCCTATCCCTGTTCCTAACCGTAATCCTGTTCCTAAACCTAGCCCAACCTTAACTCTATCCCTGTTCCTAACTCTAACACTCTACCATGGCGTCAGCTTCATTGCTGCTTGCATTCATTCTTCTGGCTCACTCGTTGCATGTTGATTCTTCACCGACCATGTCATCATTGTCTGAGGCGGAGCTCCAACCTCAGGAATCGCTGTCAGGCTCCACCTGTCCATCATGCTCATTGGATCAGGTGAGGAGGAACTCGTCAGTGACAGGTCGGACTGATATGGTGGAGGCGGTAAAGCGGCATATCCTCAACATGCTGCAACTGAGTGCCAGGCCCAACCTGACACAGCCAGTCCCTCGAGCGGCACTACTCAATGCCATCAGAAAACTGCACGTCGGACAAGTGGCTGAAGATGGCAGCGTGGAGATACAAGGGGAGGGGCAGAGTCTTGATGAAGCCACACCTCAAGAATCTCCCTCTGAAATCATCACTTTTGCAGAGCCAGGTAAGTTTGGTAGTTAGTTAGCATGGTTGCATAACTTACTGGATGGAAAGGGCAAAACATGTTAGGGGTTAAGATTAGGGGTTCAAGTTTGGGGTTAAGGATAGGGTTAGGGGTGTGGCTCCAAGAACATCTAGACCTCATGCTAGGATTAGGTTAACCACTGGTTCAGCAGAAACGAATAAGGTTAGCTAACATTAACTAACTACTACTGTTCAAATTGGAGCTTAGTGTCCGTAAGAGAAGTTTCAGTATGGTCCATTCCTTGTGGAATTTTAGGTGCAAGTGTAACATACGCATCCAACCAGTAACAGCAAAACCACGGAAGGAAGAGACACTGTTACTCTCATGCCCACGTGGCAATGCATATATAGGTAACAAAGAGGATTAAAATCTATGGCTGTTGAGCTGAGAATCAGAATCATTAAACCTCCAAGAAGACAAAATGATTGAACTATCCCAGACTCCTACAACTGGTAGATGGATAAGGGTTAGCCAGGGTTAACTAGGACTTTAACAGTTTGTGTTTTCTTCAACTATTATCTTACCAGTATATTTGTTGAATGAAGTGGTTCTTGAGTTTGATTGGGTCATTTGGATGATTTATTTACACTTGAAATCACAGAGTTGTCAGAGTATATAACAGAACCCAAATCTTCATAAATGTAATCCATGACCCATTACCTGTCTCATAATCCATAACCCTAACACATAACCCCAACCTGAAGTGCATAACCCTAACCCATTACCCAGAGCCCTAAACCATAATTCATTACCTTAACCCGTTACTCCAACCCATTCCTCCTAGCCAAAATCCTTAAATCATTGTCCTCACCCATAAGCCGAGCCTGCAACCCATAATTTTCAACCCATAAAACTAACCTATAATCCATTACCCGAACCCATAACCCAGACCAAGAATCCATAGCCCTAACCCATAACCCCAACCTGTAATTCATAACCCTAACCTATAACCAGACCTGTAAGCCATTATCCTCCCCCAAATCCAATAGCCCAAACCCATAACCCATTAGCCTAACTCTATTCCATAACCCATTACCCAAACAAATAACCTGTAATCCATAACCCACAATCCTAACTCATCAACCATTACCCATGTCGCATAATCCATTACCCTAAACCATCAACCATATCCTATAATCCTAACTCATAACCTATATCCCATAACCCATTATCCTAACCCATATCCCATCACCCTGACCCATCAACCATAACCGTAACCAATAATCACCCATAGCCCAAAGTCATAACCCATTACCTTAACCCAATCATGGTCCAGGGTTGTTGAAATGTTAAATGGCTGCTCAGTATTGTCTGACCCTTACTCTGTCAGACCAGTCATCTGAATGAAGACTGAACTAGATGCCATTGATGGATAAACAAATTAATGGAGCCATTCTGAAAACTCAGCTGTAAAATGTAAGGGTGACAAGCTGATTTCTGAGAACATTAAGCCATTTGTGACCAAAGACTTTGTCCTGTCATTTGTTTGCTTACATAAATGTACATAATAGCTTTGTGCTATTAATAGAACTCCCTTTGAGTGGGATCTTCAGTCAGGAGACCCTCAAAGGAAATTAGTGGGACGGTAACGATGGGAGGGGGCATACCCAGTGGTCTTGGGCCGTGAATAATCACTTCATTCATCTAAAATGGGCCCCACTAATTACTGTGAGGTGAATGGACACAGAACAGGACGGGTTGGCCTCGTTCACAACATTCCCTAAAATCAGGACTTTCTTTTTTTAGAGTCTCTGCTCATGTCACTGCCGAGTATATTTAGAGACAGAGATCAGTCAAATAATGGGAAGAGAAGTGGCTGAAATGAAAGGTACTGTTCATTAATAATAATAGTGTGTAAAGTGTAAGTATTTGTAAAAAGTAATTATGTGAGACCGAGATAGTATCCTTTAATATCCTTGAGTGGATGTGTCCTGAGGAGGTGTGCATGTACTTAGAGGGTTAACAACAAGGTGTGAACCAATGGAAACTCGGCATCAGATAGAACTCAGAAACAGAACCACAGAGAAGGAACAGATCAGCTGATCCCCATCAGACCACGTCATGTGTCCAACATGTGGACAGTGTGATGGACTTGTGTGGACACTGGTGGACCTGGAACACCAGTAGAACCAGGGCACTGGCATTTATCAATGGAAGGAACAGGATCCAAATCAAGCCTCTAATCATATTCACATCAATGATGAAACCCTCATATGACATCGGTTCATGTCACAGATGGATAATTTAGATTTAAAAGTGATATATATGTAAGGTGTATGACTTAAAATATGCAAAAAAAATCAGGTGCACAATCAAAATAAAGGACAATTTATCTCTAATATTTTAAAATTGGAGCCTGTTTAGAAATGTGAGGAGTAGAACATTCACATATTTGTATTAAAATGCTAAAGTAAAAGTACCTCTGCTAAATGCTAACTTTTCTTTGTACCAGGAGACGCGCCATCTGTGGTGACCTTTGACATTTCAAAGGAGGGCAGCGGCTCAGCAGTGGTTGAACAGGCCAATGTGTGGATCTTCCTGAAGGTGGCAAAGGGAAACCGAGCCAAAGGCCACGTGAAACTGCAACTGCTGTGTTTTCATGGTGACAGACGGGTGGATGAGACAGAAGAGGAGCTCGTTTCAGAGAAGATGGTCGACACTAGGCGCAGTGGCTGGCACACGCTGCCTGTTTCTCGCAGTATCCAGGACCTGCTGGACCACAGACAGAGCACGTTCAGTTTGCACATATCCTGCCCACTGTGCAGTGATGCTGGAGCCACACCCATTCTGGGATCTGCACGAGAGCAGTCCCACCGACCATTCCTCATGGTGGTGCTTCGGACTCGGGAGGACATGGGGTCACGGCGCGTCCGTCGAGGCCTGGAATGTGATGGAAAACTCAAAATGTGCTGCAAGCGGCAGTTTTACGTTAACTTCAAAGACATCGGATGGAACGACTGGATCATCGCTCCATCCGGTTACCATGCCAATTACTGCGAGGGTGACTGTCCAAACCACGCGGCAAGCATGAGTGGCTCATCACTGTCCTTCCATTCCGCCGTCATCAACCATTACCGACTGCGAGGCTTTGGGCCTTTCCAGAACACCAAGTCATGCTGTGTACCAACACGCCTGCGTGCTATGTCAATGTTATACTACAATGAGGAGCAGAAGATCATCAAGAAAGACATCCAGAACATGATTGTAGAGGAGTGTGGCTGCTCCTAAACTCACTTTTAGCAGAAATGTTTCACAAAAAAACTATAAAAAATGGAACCAGAAGGACATCCAAGACAAATATAGAGTCTGGCTGCACATAAAACAAACAAACAAACAAAAACATTCATGGAAAAAGATGAGTTTCACCAGCAGCGAAAAAAATTCTTTGGAGTCCAAATAACAGTGGGAAACAAGAACCTGAAATCCTGCAGAAATGCAGTAACCCTAACCTTAATCCAGAGAAAGCATGGACGCACTTCTTTTGAGGACTTGTTGCATATATCTCTGTAGAGGTTTCTTTTTCTTTGGAAATAGCAGAATTCAAATGATTGACATGGTGTGATTTCCTAAGGTTTGCAGTTGTCAGTTTGTTCCCAACTGTACCATTATATAATGAATAAAAAATCAATTTCTTTATCAGTTTGATGTTTTGGATGAGGTGCTGCTGAAAGGTTAGGAAGGTTAGGGTCAGCCTAACCATAACCGTACACAACTTTCTGTACTCATTTTCATATTAGTGCCATAAGAGTTTATGATTCACACCATAAATATCATGAAAAATAACTCTAAACCTAACTAACTTTACATCTAACCACCAACACTAACCCTAACTAACACGAATGCTAACCCACACACCAAAAAAACTCACATAAAAACCATGAAAATTAACTCTAACCCAAACTCTAACCCACCACTGAGGTAACACTGGGACACCTAACCACCAACACCTCAGATCTGTACACATAAAAGAACAGACCAGGTGGAGGCAGAGGTCCAGGTAGACATCTGAGTGGAGGTGTAGTTGTACTGGCCTTCAGACCTGATAGAGGTCTGGATGCAATGGTGCAGACGGAACGTGACGAAGTGGACGATCGTCATGTGAGGATCTATTTTTTGTGTGTGGGCGGCTGCAGAACACGTCAGTGCTGTTAACTGAGGGAAGGCCTGATAACCTCAACACCACCTCCACCACAAACTGTTACTCCATCAGTGGCTCAGACTCACTGCTGCTATTCAGAGACATCCAACCACCCACACCACAGAAGGACATCTGATAGTCTGAGTCCTGTAAAGAAGCAGATCATCTACACCCTCATCACTCAGTTTAGCATTAGTTTGTTCATCATTCATCTTCATCAAGATGAGGAGGAGGAGGTGGAGGAGGAATTCTCAGGATGTTTGGGTCATTAGGTTTTATTTACAGAGTAAGCAGGTTAGCAACAGGACTGGGAACAGGGCTTGGGTTAGGAACATGATTAGAGTTAGGAATAGGTTTAGGGTTAGGAAGAGGATTAGTCAGGAAAGGGTTAGAAAAAGGTTTAGGGTTAGGAATGGGGTTAGGAACAAGATTAAAGTTAGGAAAAGGGTTAGGGGTGGAAATGGGGTTAGTGTTAAAACCAGGGTTAGATTTATGAGTGAGATTAGGGTTAGGAACAGGATTAGTCAGGAAAAGGGTTTGAAAAAAGGGTTAGGGTTAAGAACATAATTAGGGTTAGAAAAGGTGTTGGTGTTAGTGTTAGGATTAGAGTAGGAATGGGGATAGGGATAAGAAAAGAATTAGTCAGGAAAAGGGTTATAAAAAAAGGGTTAGGTTTAAGAACAGGTTTAGGGTTGGGATGAGGTTAGTGTCAAGGCAAGGGTTAGGAAATGGGGTAGGATTAGAATGGGGTTAGGGTTGGGAATGGGGTTAGTATCAAGACTAGGGTTCGAGTTAGAAAAGGGGTTAGTGTTAGGAATGAGGTTAGGGTTAGGAACAGAATTAGGGTTTGGTTCCTTGTGAGCTTGTATTTCTCTTTTTAAAACAGGAACCTTTATTCATGTGCTGATCTCTGCACATTTTCATCTCTTACTGAGGCTTTTAGTGGAAAGGATCAAAGCGCAGAAAATGTCCCTCACCACCAACCCAGCAGAAAATGGACCCCACCCACTCAGCAGCCAGAAAATGCCCTCCACCACCAACCAATGAGCTGATAAACAGTCTGTCTGTCCATGAGAATGGATCTTTCCTTCACAATGTTTTTCCCTGAAGTTGTTCCGTTTCCCAGTAGGATTTTTTTTTGTTTTTCGTTGCCAAGAACAATGATCTAAGAATGTCGGATGCTCGGGACATTGGTCCATTTGTTTCACAGACTAGTTGATTACTTGGCTGTTTGTTCATTTTCATTGTGTGTGTGTGTGTGTGTGTGTGTGTGTGTGAGTGCTTTGTTTTTTGTTTTTGTTTTTTTATTAATTCAAATTGTAAAGCCTGTAAAGCCTTGTGAGCCAACTTTGTTGTGATATTGGGCTCTATAAATAAAATTTTATTGAAACTGAATTGAAATTAAACATCATCATGTATGTATTTACTCTATCAACCTAAAATGTAGCACAAGGAGAATGCAATATATATATATATATATATTGTGCAATATATCTAGGGCTGTCTATTGATTAAAATTAACATCAGATTAATCACAGGGTTGACTGTTCTGTCTAATGGTTTTTTAGTAGTCAAATTTCCCACAAAATAAACAAAAATACCCTAGGAAAAATATAAAAAGCATGCTAAAATCCACTAAAATTCTGAAAAAATAGGCACAAAGAGTGATGGCAAATTCTAAACATATGCAAAAATCTGAATATATGTCCAATTAGCATGCTTATTAAGCACCTTTGACAGTTTCAACAAAACAACTGTAAACAACTGTTCCATTTAATTCTGTTAAATTTTGGAGTCAGATTAATCATGATGATGGATTAATCCACATTAATGAATTAATTTTGACAGCCCTAAATATAGTATACAATACCATATAATATACAATATACTATCCTATATAATGATAATAACAATATATGATATCTTATAATATCCAATATATATAAAATAATATAAAATAATACAAAATAATATGATGTGATTTGGATACCAGAAAACTATGGCTTCAACCAACCCAAAAAAGGAACCAGGGCCTCATGTACAAAGACTTGCATGGATTTAAACTGAAACCTGCCATATGCTGAAATTCGGAAAACTCTGTAGACCCCAAAAAAATCCAGATAAACAAAACTGAGTGTATGCCAAAATCCAATTAAATTTCCTTTGTACATCCCACTAAGCATGGAATTGTCCACATATGATGAAGACATCTCCCTCTCCACGCCCAATTTAAATATGCAAATGAGGCTTATACTGTCAGAAGCAATGGCCTGGGGTATATCCCTGAATGCCCCCAATCTTTAACCAGACATCTCTGCTGTAATGATACGAGGCATTCCCAGGCCATGGTCTTTCATTTACACTTGATTTGAAGTCAATTAGACAAATAATTCCAGAGATATGAACAAAACAGTGTTTAGTAATTTAAAACTTTTGAGCGGTCCTTGTGAGCAATCTAGAAATGGTAAATCATCCAAAATTTAATCAGTTCTTCCTCTCCATGATATTCATTGATATGGAAAACAAGGAATTTCTAAACCAAATATTTTTCAAGTTATTATCTTAACACAAAGGCTATCCGCCGCCGGCAGAGAATGAAACAGGCGGAAGGAAAGAAGATAATAAACTCAGCCTGTTTGATCATAGAGTTGCCGCTAATGTGAGTGACACTGCTCTCACAGGGGAGGGAGGGCACATGTGGGTGACTCAGATCACCCCCAAGGTAAATACATATTTTGTATTTGTGTAAAACTTACACATTTGTTCATTATACAGACCATACAATAGTCTGATCACAGCCAAACAAGATAATGGTTCATGTATAATCATGCCAGTATATCAAAGAGGAATTCAAAGACTTTGACTCATATTTAATTACTCAATTTGTTGTTGTAAACAGACAATTAGGCTGAAGAAAAGATGGTGAGACACAGTCCCAGCCTCATGTCACAGACCTATGAAAGCTTCCTTACCACAAAAATAAACATCTTACCAAGTGCATTTTTCTCATTTCTTGTCAAAATACCTCGCCACACTTAAAATAAGAAATAAGCACATAAAGAGTAACATTTGAGTGAGATATAGGAACTTATTTTTTGACAATTGTAAAAAAAAAAAATGTATTTCAATGAATCATCCCAAGGTCATTTTTACTTCACTGGAAGATTTTTTTTTTTTGCATAATTCACCCATTCAAGCATATTTTAATTAAGCAAAAACATTTGCAATGGAATAAGTGAAAATGATCTTCTTCACATTTTGTTTTGTTTTTTTCCCATTTGAGCAATTAAATTATAGGTGAAAAAGTGTGCTGTAACACAAGCGCTACTGAACATGCACCAAATAAAACATAACTAAAATTTTTAGATCAGTCTGCAAATTTTGTAAAAACTGCAAAGGATTTTTAGATCCTTCCACTACTGCATTACAGCAAAAAGTAAACTAAGACTGTCATGCATTACTTTTGCAATTTGTTACTGCCAACCTTGGCCACCGGTTACAGTCATGAATCATTTGCCTCCTCAATTACATCTAAAGAGAGAAAGGAAAATCTGAACTGCTCATTATCATTGCTGAATTAAAAACTCAACATGGCCTTGCTTAGCTGCAGCTGCATTAGCTCGCATCATCAAATCATTCTTGTGTGATAATTAAGATAATTATGATCAGCGGGTGATTCACAATCTACAGTAAAGGTCTGTGTGTATGATAGCCAGTTCTCACTTGGACTATGGACGTGAGCAATTCTCAAGCTTTGAACTCAGACACTGCAGAAAGGCTATATAACTTTAGACGGTGACTGAGGTGATCTCTTCCAACCACAGACTGCCAAAGAGAGAGACAGAAGTGGTGTGACAGAAAGTGTAAGTAGAACTGCAGGGCTGGGCAATCAGCTAAGCAGAGAGCTAACCTGTTTAGAACTTCGATCCCATCTGTTTTACTCTTTAACTTATGTTCCATGGAAAAAAAACAGAACTATCTCAAGGAAGATGTAACAACAAAACAGGGAGTAAGAGACTGTTGTGTCCTTATTTTGATTAATTCGTGGCTGAACTCAGTTGTACCTGATGATGCCATTTGCCTGCAAGGGCTAACTATATTTCAGCTGGATCAGAGCCAAGCCCTGTGGAAAAACTCATGGAGGACATGTAGTAATTTACATCAATGAAAAATGGTTGAAAAACAGAGTTGTAGTTAGTGCTCTCCTGACATCGAGCTCCTTGCTGTGAAATTCCGACCATTTTATCTGGCCCAGGATCATTAACATCATGGCAGTGTACACCACAACCCACCCCCCAGTGCATATACAAAGCAGGCAGGCCCTGAGCGTTCTGTACCAGGCCATCCCAAAATTGTAATTCACACATCCAGGGGACATTTTCATTGTAGCTGGAGATTTCAATCAGGCTGACATGAAGACCATTCTCCTGTATTTCCAGCAATATGTGGACTTTGCAACTAGTGGATGCAATACACTGGACTTGGCTTACACAAACATCAGGAATGCTTACAGAGCTGCCCCCTGCCCCACTATGGCTCCCCTCAACATCTGTCTGTGAGGCTAACACCAGTATACAGGCCCCGGTTGATCAGAGGAAAACCTACTGTGAGGCAGGTGAGGACCTGGCTTGAGGGAGTAATTGAAGGCCTACAGGAGTGCTTCAAGTGCACAGACTGGGACATGTTCAAAGTTATAGTAACAGACAATGAACACACAAATGTGAAGGAGTATGCTGCATCTGTGTCTGCCTACATTCAAAAATGCACAGAGGACCTCTGCATCATAAAACACATCTCCACCAGGGCCAATGAGAAGCCATGTATGAGCCAAGAGGTATGGGAGAAGCTGAAACAACAGAACGCTGCTTTCAAGTCCAGTGTTGAGGTTGCGCTGAGAACAGCCAGAGCTAACCTCAACCAGGCTATTAGAACACCAACATATGTACATGCTGGGAAGACTCAGAGCTTCTTCCATGATCCCAGCAACACCAGGAGCATGTGGCAGGGAATCATGGCAATAACAAATTTCAAGGCTACTCCTCCATTGTGTGACAACAATCAACACCTCATCAATGAAGTGATTTTCTTTTGTCAGTTTGGAAAAAAGCACCAACAACCCTGCAGCAAATACCAGCCCCGTCCCTGATGAAACAACATTGAATTTCAGTGTGGCTGTGGCCAGTTAGACCTTGGATGAAGTGAATGTGCACAAGGCAGGTGCCCTTACAACATTTAACGCAATCATCCTCCAGTAGCTGGTAGGCAAACTCAGTCCACAAGGTATCAGCTCTCCTATGTACAACTGGCTGCTGGACTTGCTTACCAACAGACCACAGTCGAGAGAGTGAAAAATACCATCTCCAGCTCTATCTTTGTCTCAATCAGATCCCCACAGAGATGTGTTCTGAGCCCACTACTGTTCATGCTGCTGACACATTACTGCTATTTTGCATCCGCCTCTAATCATATCATTAAATATGTGGATGACACAATATTAGTGCGTCTTATGGTTAAACAACAATGATCTGTCATACAGAGAGGAGGTGGAGTGGTGTGAATAATCTGATCCTGAATGTCAAGAAAACCAAGGAGTTGATCATCAACTTCAGGAGGAAGCAGCCCAGCCATTCACCTCTCATCATTCATAACAAAGCTGTGGAGGTGGTTAGCTGTGGGGGTGCACATTACGGACAGTCTGAACTGGTCGTGGCACACATCATCTCTGGGCTCAGCAATGTCTGCAGTTCTTGCGAAGGATGAAGACAGCATAACTGTCCCCTCCCTTCCTGACACCATCAAGAGCATGCTGACCAATTGTACCTCCATGTTGTTTGGAACGTCCAGGGCTTCAGATAGGAAGTCACTGCAGAGGGTGGTGAGGCGTGCAGAGATAATCATTGGGACTTCTCTTCCATCCATCCAGGATGTTGCACACAAGTGCTGTCTCATCATCAAAGACTCCACACACCCTCAACCTGGACCTTTTCCCTCAACCCCTCTGGGAAGAGGTTGTGTATGCAATACTGCTGAAACATTTCTCTATTTCACTGCAGAAAAACTGCTGCTACTCGTTCATAGATAAATGTGTGCAGATGTGTACGTATGCAGGTGTGTCTGGGTATGTATGTATGTATATATATATTTGTGCGTATATATAGTTCGTTATATATTTACATTACTGTTGTCAAATGATTAAAATCCTTAATTAAATTATTCGCAGGGTTTCTGTGGATACATTTTTATTAGTCATGATTTCATATAATACATTTTAATCTATATTAACTGTATTTATTTTGCCTGAACCAACAGAATCAACAGAAGTGAATGTATCTGCACTGAATGTGTTTGTCTAAGCTGGTCAACCCATTAGCCTGAGTACTAGCACAACCCCAGACTAATGTTTTGGGTTTTTTTACCTTTCTGATGGCGAGATTGCTGCACTGAGATTTCATTCATAATGTGCACCAGTTAGTGTTCTGTTTGACAGTAGAGTGTCTATATTATTCTATTCTATTCTAATTACAAATCAATTAAACAATGAAAATGTATGAGGTGAGTGACTGAAATAATCAAATATGAGTTCTTTATATTATGGAGTTTACCTGCTCTGCAAGAAATCAGTCAGAGATTATGTTTATTTCAATACATGTCACATGACAAGAGTCATTGACCGGCCTGAACGTCCGGTTCAGAATTCAACCATTGATAAAAACCATCGCACTCTTCCAAAATCAACAAGACAGGACTGTCTGTCAACTTCTACACAAATATTATGACATTACACAGTGGCCTTTGACCTTTGAGTCAGCTCACAGGAAACACAGCTATGTGTTAGCGTAGCATCACTGTCAATATATGGAGGTCAACAGCCTGTGACCTCTGACCTAAGAACCAACAGTCCACATTGATGGTATGGTCAAGTTTTGCGCATTGTTACATTATACTAGACTTATTCAGCCTTTGATTACCTTAATTTCTATCAGGACACAGCGATCCCAATCAGGACAGTCTGTTGTTATACCAACAACAAGCCCTGGACCACCAACCAGATAAAGGATCTGCTGACACCTGTAGGAGGAAGCTTCTTTTTCTTTTATAATGTTGTATGTATCCGAATGTAAGCTTAAAGAAACATTTAACTGGCAGTGCTACTATGCTTCAGAGGTTAGGGTTAGTAGGTATTGACAACATTGTGATAATATTAGGTAATGGTGAATTTGGACCAATCATATATTAAATAGATAAAGAATTATGTAGGCAACAATGCACCATAATTATTTTTTCTAAATATAGAGCAAATATAAACTTTATTAAATTTACATGGCTCATATATTTCACAGGGGGGGGGGGTGTCTATGGCTCCCCTAGAACCCCCATGGTTCACGCCCTGCCTCTCTATCGAGGTGATCCTGGGCCTACAGTACAAAGTCTCTACAGAAGTTGTCCAGGAATGCATAGAAAGAACGGAATGGCTAAATGTGTCATTATGATAAAGATAAATGAACAGATTGCAGAAACTCCTCATAAAGTGAAACAAAAGCACAGTGTTCTAATATTAAAGTGTTGTGCTTATTTAATAACAGAAATTCTGGTCATTTAATAACGGTTTTGATCATATTTGTTGAATAATGTTAATGATGGTTCACTAATATATTTGGTGTTTTTATTATTAAATGTTGTCTTTCAAGAGGAGGGGGGTCGTTTCCCTTCATGGCCGCTGGGGGCGGTACGCAAAAAAAAAACCTCAGGCTATGGATGTTTCCGGTTCCGGTTTGTCCGTGTTTGTTGTGGTTCGGTTGTGGTTCTGCTGCTTCAGTAACTCCTCTTACCCGTTCAAATGTACCGAGCTCCCGTCAGACCACAGCGGAGTCCCGGGCCTCCGCGGCCGCCGAGCAGGTTTCCCTCCCCGGTCCCGGACGCTCACGGCCATCGTTCTCCCTCCGCGGGTCTCCGGTTTGGAGGATCGGGGCCGCGCGGAGGGTCCCCTCGAGGCTGCCCGCCTTTCTCTCCGGGTTCGCCGTCTTACTCTCCGGGTTCTATCCGGGGCTACAGGGGCTGTTCTCCAGGCGGGTTCAGAGACTCTCCGCCGGGTTTCGGTGGTAGTGGAGGTCGGGGCTTCGGGGGACATACGTGGCGTAGAGGGGATGAATTCCGGCGTCCGCATCGTTTCAGTCCAACATCGGGTCCGCGAGCTCAGGTGAGTCCAGTGTCAGAGTCATTGTGAACGGAGCCGATTGATTTAATGCAGGGGTGTCAAACTCAATTTCACATTGGGCCAAAAATAAAAACTCAAAGTCGCGGCCCAAACTCTCTATTTATTTAAATATTGTTTCGTTTCATATTGTCTTACATTACATTATTTCGTTACAGCCACGTTGGCTCCGCCCACAAGACCAACGAGTCTGTCCTTTATAGTGATAGACCGCTTTACGGCCGACATTTATGGGTATTTTTATTTTTGCATTGAATGAGGAGCTTATGTTTCCGCCTCTTCTGGGGGGCTCATGGGGCCTGAGATTGTTAAAGTAATGAATAGTATTCAATGGGAAATAAAATGCTAAAATTGTATCTGGGTTTTTATGTGCTGTTAATCACACACATGTTGTACCTCCATAATAAATGATAATTATTGATGTGCGTTTCAACTGCTTCTGTTAACCAACGGCGGGTTCATTTGCGAGTAAAACCCATTAATAATTGGACTACACGCCTGACGTGTATGTGACGTCACCAGACTCCACACCAGTCTCTTACTAAGCCCACATAAAACCTAATGTCACGTTTGCTTTCCATCAAAAGCGGGTGTTCTGCCTATGCCACATCAAATATGATATGATAACCTCTATCATATGTGAATGTCAGAGCACTTGTCAAATGGAATCGGAATTTAGCCTGACTCCCATTCAATTTTTTTTTGCGAGTGAACCACCCATGGACCGGAAGTAGAAGGTTGTGACTTCGCCTCCCCATTGTTGTCGGCCTGTTGCGTCTGTGATGATTTACTGACAGGTCTAGGAAAAGAGAGAGAAAAGAAATAAGGGGGGAAATTTTAAAAAGAGAGAGAAGAAGTAAAAAGGGTCTAAAAAGAAAAGAAAAATAGAAAAAAGGGGGGAAGAAAAAAATCTGTATCCCTTTTATACCCAAAAAATCTATATCCGTCAATCATCATTCTTGACTGCATACTACTAACATGCTGGCAAAGCATTGTGGGATTTGTAGTATCAGTGGTGCATGCGACAGGCCAGGTCTGATGCATATTTGATATGATCCCGTGGGCCACATGTAATTATACTGTGGGTCAGATTTGGCCTGTGAGCCTAAGTTTGACATATGTGATCTAATAGATACTAGATGTAATGGAATTTTTGGGGGTCAAGGTCGTAGTTTTTTATTATGAAAAGTACTTTGATTTAGTTGTTAGTGGTACTACTATGAGAGGGAGGATTATTGTTAGGGTTAGTATTGGGATGAGGGTTATATTTAGCTTCAGGGTTTTTCATTACATTAACACAGTGTGGTGTCTTGTGTGTTCTCAGGCTGCATCTTCAGACTCTGTGGAAAAATACTTCAGTCCTTCGATGCTGCAGGATCCATGGACCAACCTGACGCCAATGAGCGCAGATGCTGTCAAACGTAAACACAGCTGACAGTAAACAACAACACCTGTAAACGACAGCCTCCCATTGGCTGTTTGTCGGTCACCAGCCCTCGGCAGCTTTGTGAACCTTCAGGGAACAAAGACTTCCTTTTTAAAAGCATTTTGTACATTTTATTTTTATTGACAGAATCATTCACAAGATTATTTTTTAAAAATAAACTGTCGACTTTGTACCAAATATGTTTGTATAAGTCTCATTTGAAGCCGATGATTGATTGACTGACTAACTTCTGGCCTTTTGGTGACACTGATCCACAAGTAAAATGCATCTGGATAGAAAACACCTAGTCAGATTCTATAACCATTTCATAACAGTAGTTGTCTGGGCTGAGCTGCTGACATACAAAGCTGGATTAAACCAAGCTGTTAACCCTAACACCAACTGAACAGCAAACAGAAATATAACTATAACTACTGTTACTAGAGTAACTGCCAATAACCAGTATTAATAACCGTAATTGATAATACTACTACTACAAATAATATTCCATAAGTTACACTTGTCACAATTATATGGATAAATGAATAATGATGATTGAAGAGGAGAACAGACAGGTGGAGGTGAAGAGTATCCTAAGGAGCCTCTGGTTTAATACTAACCTGGGTTGAGTGTGTGATGTTTGTTTTTTGTTTTTAACTTGTGATGAAATGTAAATGATCATTGTCTGGTAATGCATGTTTATATTGGATGCTCTGATGTTTAAAGTGTAACTCATTTTAGACACAAATGTACAAAGTCAAAAAGAAAGATCCCTGAATTTAGAGTAATAATAAATGTGTTACGAAAAAGGGCAAATATTTGCCTCTCACATGTTTATATCAAATGAAATAAACATTTTAAACTGTTAGGTTAACCCTGACCCTGTAATATATTAACATTAGATAAATAAGATTAGAAGGTCTTTGACTTCTTCAGTTTTATTGATATTTTCATGTTTTATTACGCCATTCCCGGAAGGGGAAAGAAGTATTGTGTGTGGGTGAGTTTGTTTGTTGGTCTATGTGTCGGTCTGTTTGTTTGTTTGTAGGCAGGTTTGTGCAAATACTACTGGACCAATTTCCATGAAATTTTCAGGAAAGGTGCAAGGTGGACCAGAATAGATCCCATTAAATTTTGGTGAATGTAGGTCAAGGTTACAGTCACCAAAAATGTGTCTTCGCAAATAACAAGAGATAGGGCATATCAGGTAAAATGTGTGCAAGGGGGGCATGGTTTGTTGTGCCCCGTACCACTTGTTCCATCTTGTTTGACTAAATCTAGACTTTAACCTCTTACCAGCCTTACATCCTTGTCCAGGCACGTAGACAACATTATTTTAATAACACCTATATATACAATTCCCACATTAATGCAACCCCACTTGTCTCACATTAAATGAAAGTGAACAGACTCATCTTTGTGAATATATAAACCATTCTGAAGTGCAACAGCAATACCACACAAAAGGATGTTTGATAGAAAAGACAAATGTGAAAAATGTGGCTTTTGAAGACTGTCATCTAATCAATCATTTATCAATGTTCCAACAAATTAGTAACAATTTATAACCAGTGGTGACAGGTGGATAGACTATGAGATGCTGAACACCAGGTTATATGACAATGGGATTTTTGGACCAGAATACTAGTGTGGACTTGATTTAACCACTGACGATGGTAATATTGTATGTGAAATATTTATTTTCAAAACTTTTGCTAAAATATGTGTATTTAAAGGATTCCATATTTCCAAGTGTGCCACTTTGAAAAAAAATTGATAATTGCCCAAATTTCCCCTCTGTAAAACGCATAAACATAACCATAGAACAAATGCTCTAAAACTCACATTTTACAAATACATTTCTCAACTTTGAATTGTAAAGTGCCAAGACATTGGTCTCATCTCGTTATCTGAGCCCGTTTTATCTACTAGGTTCACAGGGGTCTAAAAACCCATGCAGACACAGGGAGAACATGCAAATTACACACAGAAAGGTCTGGTGTTGGAATCAAACCAGGTTCCTTCTTGCTGTGAGGCATGAGTGCTAACCACTGCACCACCGACAATAGTCTGTTGGTAAATAGTGTGTTTCAGTCCATATTTACCGAATGCAGATAAATACACCCTGGTTTTCACCTAAAAAATATACAGTATTTTCTACACCTTTTTACCTATCAAACATTAAAAGTGACAATTTTAGTCCAAACTAGAGTGTTACCTTTACAAAGAGCCCATTCTTTTATCTGTACTCCAAACAGTTGAAGAACAGTTGTCATTTTAATTTGGAGAGGTATTTTTTGGGGTGTCAAATTAACACAAGAGTAATTAATTACAGTCATATCTCGTGTATTATTTTTTTAATTGCAATAATCTAATTTTTTTCAATTCTAACTTGGCTGTTTCTATATGTGAGTTGCCTTTTTGATGTGCTAACTTAAAGCACTGTGATTGATGAGTGTATTTTGTTACCTCTGCCAAGGAGGTTATGTTTTTGCCAACGTTTTTTCTGTTTGTTTGCCTGTGTTGAAGATAACTCGAAAACTTATGGACAGATTTTGATGACATTTTCAGTATATGTTGGAAATGTGAACAGGAAGAACTGATTTCATTTTGGGGGTGATCAGGGTGGGGGTATAGGGGGTGGGGTCTACCTTGGCAGAGGTCTGCGCTCTCAGAGTGCTTTTCTAGTTTAAATTGACATTAGCTGAAGCAGGAAAAGCAACAAGTCCAGTGTTCAGTACTTGCATTGATCAGAAAAGTGTTCTTCCTCATTTTTTGATGTGTTTTATTTGATCTTTCTTCTCTTATTATTTTCTAATTATTTGGAGCTTGACAAAAAAAACAGGTTATGTTGTGGGTTATTATGACATATACTGTATAAATCAACTCAAAACAGTAAAAAAAAAAAGCCAGTGTTATCAAAATTAACACATTAACATGGATTAATCCATCATCATGATAAATCTGATTAAAAAATGTAATGCAATTAAATATAACAGTCGTTTAGAATTCTTTTGTTGAAACTTTTGAAGGTGTTAATTTCATATATATTCTTTTTTTTTTTACATATGTTTTGGATATTTTATTTTATTTTATTTTTTGGGGGGGGTTCTTTGTTTCAGAAGAATTTTAGAAGAAAAAAGGAAAACTTTTTTTCATTAAAAAGGGACAAATCTGCTCAAAAAGTAATTCAAACTAGCTGAATTAGATGAAAAAAGATAAAACTGAACTACAATGAAAATCCAAAACCATTATAATCTTGGCCTGAATGGTTTTTCAAAAATAGAGTCACAATACTAATAATTGGGCAATCAAAATAAAGAAGATTGTAAAGAAATGCTAATTTTTGTTTTGTTTCGAGGCTGAGTATATCAAGTTATTGATGAGAATGGAGGTGGGATTAAATAAGTGTTTTCTTCTTCCCCCTCCTTTTCGGGTGTAAATTAATTATTATTATTATCTTTATGTATATACGTTGTATTATGTGAATGCTTGAAATAAATAAATCAATCTATTTTGGATCTGAACAGCTAATAAGTGTCTAGGTCAAAATAACCCTTTGTATCCAAACTCTACACACCAGAGTGTTCAGCTTTGACTCATAACCCTAGACAAGGAGAAGTCACAACATTTCATGAAGAAAAAGAAAGAATAATCGGTAATTTTGGTCAACACAGAAACTGAAACGGGTCAACTCCTGCTCTGGGTTAATACTCCAGACTAGGAGTTTTAACCATTTTTTTAATATTAATTTAACTTTCATTTCGCTTGGTGTCGCTGCTGAGCTGCACCTCAAGAGAATACGGAACAGAAGAAGAAATTGCGCCGTAGTGACGTAACCCGGTAGCGGAAATAGTGGCGCGAGTGTTGACACTGAGGAAAAGGTAAGTTGATTAAAAGTCGACATGTTCTGTTTAAATTCGTCCGATATTTAGTAAAATAAAAAACTATGTTGAAACACCAACGATAGAACGGCGTCAATGTGCCAATAACACAATTATTAATGAAATGTGACATGGACTTAGCAGAACGGTTCCCGCAGTTTTAATAAAGGTCTCGCGATGTTTCTAGAGTTTTTAATTAGGGTTTTCAATTAAACCGCCAATATATTGTGGATTATAAGCAGTACATTTATTTCTCCCTAACCCACCCTATTAAAACACTGAACTGATGCTGTTAATTTAATTTAAATGTAAAACGAAAAGAAGGGTCAAACTATGAATACACGTTTTAATGAAATAAGCAATTAATAAATGAATAAATAAAAGTGTGGAAAGTATCTAAATCAATATAAATGAAGTGAGACTCAAATGACTCCTCACACACAGGTGTACACTAAACCAGGGGTCGCTAACCTTTAACACTTTAACACTTTTTGACATGTAAAAACAACTTCTCTTTCATGCTTGGGGGTTCACCGCAGTCATACTTATTAATGCTTTGACGACCCTTTTGAAGATGGGATGTCTCACGTCAAATGGAGAACACTATTGATTTGTCTTACCTTTACACTGTTCCGGTGTAAAGCAAAGGCACTCCAGACACTCCTAGACCTCTGGGTCTTTGTCATGTATGTTTTTTTTCTCCTTGTTCCACATTCTGAGCCCGAACATTGTGCGTTTAGGTCCAGTCCCTCTTGCGTTCAGAATCAGGTTCGCTAACAGTCCCTCGTGCGTTCGGGTCCAGGTTCCGTAACAATCCCTCGTGCGTTCGGATCCAGTTCCGTCACCAGGTCTTCATATATTTTTCTTTTCTTACATTTCTCCATACTTGTCCTTGCTGGGGTTGAACGTTGTGACAAATGGTTAGTGTTTTGTATACAGGAGCTTGAACGAGTATGACGTTTATTTTTGAGCGACAAAAACAATAAAATATATGTATTTTTTCAAATATTCCAAGATCACAATTTAGGTCTAAAATAATTTTAAAAAGAACACAAATTAAATACACTTCAATTAAATACTATTATTATTGGTTTTGTAATTTATTTTCCCAAACCACTCGGAGCCGCAGGATATACGGATGAAAGAGCTGCAGGTTGCCTATCCCTGCCTTAAACACTTAACCCTAATGAAATGAACCCTAACCCTAATGTGAAAATCTTTGGCCTTAACCAACGTGCCGGACACCCTAATGAAACAAGTTAACCCTAACCCCTAACTCTAGATAACCCTAACCCCCGGGTTATCTAAACTTTAGATAACCCCAATTTTCCAGCCCTAATCCTAAATCACCATTAAATTAAATTAAAACCAAAAATGAAATTAACCCTTACTCAAGATAAACCTAACCCAGAACAGTCAAGGACAAATGCAAATTAATAATAATTGGTTAGATTTCTAGAGCGGTTTTCAAGGCACCCAAAGCACTTTACATTATTGATTCATTATTCATTTGCGCTCACATTATCCCTTTGATGGGAAACATAGTTACATTTAGCCCGGGGCAGACTGACAGAAGTGTGGCTGCTAATTTGCACCTACAGCCTGTTCAACCACCACCAAAACAGTCATGCACCAGTGTGAATAGCACTGGAGACGAGGAGGTTGAAGTGTATTTCCCAAGGAAACAAAAGATGGATGAGGACAGAGCAAGATACAAACCACCACTCCTTCATTATTGGACAAGCCGCTCTACCTCCTGAGCCACGGGGCTGTAAATGTTTTGTCTTCATTGTCCAGATTAATAATAATCAGATGTAGTAAGTGACACAGATGAAGATAATTAATATACTTCTTGATTGACTGAAACTCACTCACCCAGGTTGTGTGTGTCAGGTTGAACAGACCTTTTCTGTTCCCTTTATTATTTATTTAAAGCCTGTTTCCTATATTTGTTTCTTATTAACAGTTTGATCCAACATGGCCGAAATCCTGCAGAACGCCATGGACCATGCAGTCGCCATTGCACGTGAAGCTGGACAGGTCTGTACAGTATGTGGGTGGGGTTATTGCTCTTAAGTTCATGTACCGATGGGTTATTGATCTGGGGTACATGTATTGATGGATTATTAATCAGGTGGTGCGTGAGGCGCTCTGTGATGAAAAACAAAGAGATGTAATGACGAAGAGCTCGACTGTTGACTTGGTGACACAGACCGACCAAAGGGTGGAGCATCTCATCATCCAATCAGTGAAAAAGAAATTCCCCACTCATAGGTACGCGGCTCTGCCCCACATATTTGACTGATGTTGGTACTTTATCAATACTGACACTCGATCAGTACTTAAGTTTATTTTGCTCAAGTTTCAGAAAGATAACTGTAGCGATGACCAGTTGATTGACACATTAAAAAAAAGATGCTACCTCCCCTATTCCTTACCATAACCTTGTGTTTTTCTTATATGTCGACACACCAGTTAATTTAGTAGTAGTATTAAACATTGTACACCATCCCATGCTCCACACATGCAGTTACTGTAGCATCAGATCACATTGGGCAGATCATGTGGAGCTTTTAATAACCTTGTAGGTGTCACTCAGGTTCATAGGGGAGGAGTCAGTAGCTGCAGGTGAGGCTTGTGTCCTGACAGACGAACCCACCTGGATCATCGACCCCATCGATGGAACCACTAACTTTGTTCACTCGTAAGTTCACATTGTAAACACAAAGTCGGGTTACCATGGCATCTTCAAACTGTCAATCCTTGCTGTGTCTGAGTCCACACATCCACCACTGGTCCAGGTTCAGATCCTCAGTATTCACATTTAATTGTATTAATAAAAGTCCTGGACCACCTAGACTGCCTGGCGTGGTGACGATACAACAAATGTACCCTGTTAAAATTTCCACCAGATCCACATTCACATGATCCATATCTGTATATGTTCCACCTAGGTTCAACCTCTCAGTAGTGCGAGTACATGCTGATAATTGTACTGAAAAAGCAGTAAAAGTTTAATTGACCTTTAAGCCCGTCCTCACTTTCATGTGTTTCACAGATTTCCTTTTGTGGCCGTTTCTATTGGATTTTCTATTGATAAACAGGTGAGTCAGAACTGGTGTCTGCGTTCTTGACAGTTCTGTGACGCCAGTTCCACTGTGACCCATGATCCTGACCTCTATCTACAGATGCAATTCGGTGTGGTCTACAGTTGTCTCGAAGATAAGATGTTCACTGCCAGGAGGGGTAAAGGAGCATTCTGTAATGGAGAACCACTGCAGGTCTCTGATCAGAAAGGTCAGTGATTAATACTAGTCATCAGTTAAGTCTCAAATTACTCAATGATTTGTCACTGTTGCTCATTTAATTTAATCAAAAACACTTATCTGTTATCAGTAATACTCTCTCTCTTCTATCTCAGATGTCAGACGGTCCATCATTGCCACAGAGTTTGGATCCAACAGAGAAACTGAAACAGTTGACAAAATCTTCTCCAGCCTCAGGAACATCCTGAACATCCCCGTACATGGGTAATACCGCAGTACTGATACTAGTACACGTGTAATACTACAATACTGATATTAGTACACAGGTTATACTGGGATATTGATACTAGTAAACGGGTAATAATGAGGTACAGATACTAGTACATGGGTAATACAACAGTATTGATACTAGTACAGAGGTATGAGCATGCTTTTGGATGATCCCTCTGTCCTATGGTTCTGGTTTAGTCTTTGCCTCTTTCTCCAGGGGTGTGTTTTATCTGGCATCTCCTTTGTCATCAGAGTTCGTGGTGCGGGGACAGCAGCCGTCAACATGTGTCTGGTGGCTTCTGGCTGTGTTGAGGCCTATTACGAAGTGGGGATCCATGTATGGGATGTGGCGGCCGGGTCGGTGATTGTGGAGGAAGCAGGCGGAGTCTTGATGGACGTGGAAGGTTAGACATTGTCTCTGATCCAGGTCACAGGCAAGGTTAGGGACACCTGACCCCAGGTGTGTCTCAGGTATTTGTGTCTCTTTCAGGTGGACCTGTGGACCTCATGTCGCGAAGAATTGTGGCGGCCAACAACAGGACAATCGCTGAGAGGATCGTCAAGGAAATTGATGCCTTTAGTCCGACCAGAGATGACGCCCCACCCACACAGTGAATCAAACACATCCCATTGGCTCTGATGACCTGCCCACAGAGGGAATCCATCATGTCCCATTTAGAGTTGTGACACTTTTCCTATCGACTCTTTTTGTCAAAAATGGCAGACAAAATCAAAATATGGACCGACCTCCGAGTTATTGGGGGGGGGCTGATAGGTCCAACATTGTGTATAACGGCATCAGAACCCATTCTTTTGGATTACAACAGATTTAGCAACACCAGCGATAAATTAATATATCATCTTTTAAATTATCAAGTGTATCTTCTGTATTAGGGGATATTTGTTTTAAATTCTGTTTTCTTTTGTATGTGTTAACGTTTGTATACATTTATATCTTAAATAATTATGAAGGATTTTCAGCTCAGCTGTAGCTCTATAGTTAGCTAGCTTGACTTAGCCAGCTGTAGAGATTTAACCAGTATATCAGCACCGGTAACGTTTGTAGAAATTTTGTTATCAGTGGGTTTTATTTTAGTTGTTCAGCTGAACCTGGTGTTTGGTTAGGTTTGTCAGGTCAGGTTATGTTTTAATTAGGAGGAGAGTTGCTGTATTGCTGAGCTCTGTCAATATAAGTTCATTAAAGTTATTATTTATGAGTTAAAGGGGATTAAACTTTTGTAGCTTGGTGTTTGTAATGTCTGACCCATCATATAAGAACTCTGTGTGTTGAGTTTGCTAATGGTTGAGTTTTTAATGAGTTTAGCATCTGTGCCAACACTAGCCTGCTAAGTTAGCCACTATACTATCTGCTGTTTATTGCCATTATTCTGTGTTATCAGAGCAGAGCTCAGCAGGCACACAATGTTCACACAGATAACCACTGTTTTCTGCTTGTACTACAGTCTTAAAATAGTAAAATGATCTATCTCTTTACCAATACAGTACAATTACAGAATGAATTAACTTGTAAAGTTAGCACTACTCACATACATAGTCTACCAAAGATAACACCAACCTTTCCCCCAAAAATGTAAGTTTTCAAACTAAAAGTCAGTCTTTTCAGTGGTCACCCCCAATGGTCAAAAACAGAAGTGACACAAAAATACATACAGTAGTGATTGTGGTTTGTGGATATTTACCTGCAATAACACACTCACTGCTGTCTGTCCCACAGAATAACATGATGGTACTTAGTTCATTTGGAACTATTCAGGCCTAGATTAACTTCATGATTACCAGAGCGGCAACATAAAAAAAGCATGCTGTAACCCTCTTTATGGGGCTCTAGTCCCATTGGCTCTGATATCCCGTCCACATAGTGAATCCAATATGTCTCACTGGATTGACTTTTAGATCCATGTCTGAACATGAAACAGGTTGAGTTAAATTCTAACTGATGTAGATTTTGACATTTTGAATACATTAATTATGTATAGTTTGATATGTTTTCCAAAATGGGGATAAATATCTTTATTAAGTATGTGCAATATGTATTTATTTGTTTTTGTTTTAATAAATTAGCAAAAAATAAACCCAGAATTCCACAAGTTGTTTTCATTTATTGGGTCAAACAGGAAATCATGTTAACTCAGAAAAACATGTGTACCTTTGAAAATCCTTGGCCTGATTGCCTGTCTTACCAGAGCATAGCAAGGTTTTTGGATAGATGGGCGACCAACAGATGACAACACCCTACGGCCAGTGTGGCCAAAGGTAAAAACCAATCATAAAACTGCAGGTGGAAATGGTTAAGATTAGGAAAAGGGTTAGAGACATGATTAACCTTACCTCAATTCCTAACCCTGTTTACAACCTTAACCCTGTTTCTAACCCATTTTAGCATACTTTTTTGTAATCTCTCTTGGTGGATATTCTAACACTTTATTTATTCTTGTATCATTCCTTAAGCCTCCACAGAGTTGGGCATACTTGATTCTGTGGATATCTGTGTGTACTCGAGGCAGACTCAATACAGACCTTAATGGTCCAGTACAGAGAATTTGTTTAAAGTGGATTGTAGTGACGCCTTTGACCGGAATCGGTGTTGTTTTTAAAGGGTTAGGACTTGCGGCAGTTCAGCAGCAGCTGCTTCATGCTACAGTTCATGCTACTTTTATAACTCTTCTTCCTGAAGGAAAGTTTAGTTTCCAGGCACTGGCATGAACATTAAACTAAATACAGGACCATTTTAATCTCACCTTACAAAGCCCTTAGTTTGGACTGAAACAATGCTCCAAATGAAACAGATTGATTCCCAATGTCAAAAAGCTAGCCATGTAGCTCAACACAGATGCATTTACAAAGTGAGCTACCAACAGATCTGCAGTCAAATACCGTAATCCAATGCATCTGAAAAGAGAAAAGAAAGGATTCTGTACTGGTGTAGACAGACAACTCCAGCTCTGTTTTCATTCCTTTAACTCCATTAGTTCTTATCAGTTCAAAGCAGAGATTTACAGGTGTTTTAGTCCATCATCTATCCCTCTGCCATCTGTTTCTTTTTCTTTCTACCAGTCCAGCTCCAGTTCCAGTGTCCACCACAACTAAACAAATCAAATTAATCCCTTTCTTTAGGAAAAAGGACATATCTTACTCCTCACTCCTTCAGTTTACTTCTCACTGAACTCTGCAGGTTGGTGTGGCATTATAGTGATGCAAGTCTGCCATCAATCAATCCAGTCTTTTCCAACTCAACCAGGAAAACTGAAAATAGCAGCATATTCTGGTGCTGATAATCTAATTTTAAATTGTGGATAACAATCAAACGTGAGTTTTTTAAGATCATAAAAAAATATATGTTCACCACCTTTAAGTTGACATCTGCTGGACATTTACACACAAAGTTCAAATTTTCTGAACATGTGTACTCAATACATTGCTGGGCAGGAAGTCTTAATATTGACCTGTTTTAAAGGTGAAATTGATACGCTTGACTATGAAACCTCAAACGTCCACAGATGTCCATAGTGTACCCGACTCCGTGGCAGCCTTTAGACACTGGACACCTGGTTTTCTACTTTTCAATTCAGTCTATGTGGCACACTGCTCCTATGGCTGTATTTGTACCTGAACCTAGTTGGACCTATTGGGCCTTGGTCTCATTTGCATTCCAGTTGGATCTGGGTCATAGTTTCCTCATGGGGATGGCACATAAAGCACAGTGACAGTCTATGATTCAATAACAAAGACAAAGGGAGTGACCCAAACCCACAGTTGTTGAGGACAGTACAGGCTACAGGGATGTCACATGTCCTCAAAAGACTGACCTTTAAGTTGTGAAGACAGTGAAAGCATTAAAGATCATTTGGATCCTGGCGTTTGTCCTGGTATGGGTATGACTGCAGACCTGCTGTGTTTTCTGGGGATCTGTGTATGGTGTGAGGAGAAAAGGATGGAAGGCAGAACTCCTTTCCCCCGGGAGCACACCAGACAATCAGCATCACAAACTCAGAAATACACTGACATTTTGGAAACAGCCATGATGTAAAAAGTAGTTATTAATAGAGGTTGTGTGGCTCACCTTATAGGTGCTGATAGATTCCAGAGGTTTGTTGAACCCAGCTTAGTCAGTTATCCAGGATGTTTGAATCCTAGTTTTGTGCAGTGGGCTCCAGACTAGAGTCCAAAACAGCAAGACCTGATCCAGACCACAACCTAAAACCTTAATCCTGATTGAGACTAGTATCCAAAACCCTAGTCCAGATCCAGACCAGTATTGTGGAGTCAATGTTATCTGTGGTTGTAATAGTGTTGAAATCAAAGCTTAGCATTATTTACTTATACATAAATATTGTTCATTAAACAGTGTCTGTCATATGTTTTGTTTTGTTTTTTAAATGGAATTACCCAAATAAAATGAGGCTCAACACATGAGTGTTTCCTCCAAAGAATAACTGTTTTGTTCTTAATCTACCTGAACTGGTTCAATGGGTTTATCTCAATTTCTCTATTTTAATTGTCTTTTTAAGCATCTTAATCATTTCAATTTTCTTATGTGTTTTATGTGAAGCACGTTGAATTTTCCTGTACATGAAATGTGCTATACAGATAAATTTGCCTTGCCTTGCCTAATAGTTAGCTGCTGTTAACCCACTAGCTGATGGCTAATACTACTTATTCAAATCCATCCATTTCAATTATTTCTAAACACTGACGACAAAAAACAGATGAACATGCTAACAGGCTTTAATGACACTCATTAATGACGTTAATCATTAATTACTAACAGTCTCAAAGTATGTTGGTCACAGTGAACTTCTGCTGCTCACATGCAGAAACTTAGGTTTTAGTTTGTTTTAAATACTATAGTGGCAGGGGGAGGGGATCAGTCAGTCCTTCAGCAGCAAGTGAGGAGGCGGAGGTGGAGCAGCCACAGAAGGGGTCAAAGGGCATGAGGAGTTTCCAAGGTTGAACAGAGTGTATGGTGGTTTCCTGAGAGGGACAGCTTCAGTGACCATCTGAAAAGACAAAATACTGTGCTGTGATTGGACAGAAACCATCACACACAGCAGTAGTTATAATGGCATCTGTCTTAAATACACAAATTAAAGGTCAGTTAAAGGTCAGGCCATGATGAATCATATGGGAAATGTCAAAGGAAGTTTAACATCTGGTAAAAAACAAAAGCTCCCATACCCCAGGGAGAAAAAAATTGTGAAAAATAAAACAACAGGTGATTTATGAGTATAAAGGATTGGAAAGTGACAAAGTTTTGTACCATCATTCTGGGTTCATTTTGTAAAATATATTCTCATAAATAAACTACATTTGTTCAAAATACTTTGATATATGACTATTACATTATTTATATCATATTGTAAACATAGTGTTTAAAATCAATGAATATATACACCTATGCAAAATATATTTGAATATTTGAATAATTTTTGTATGTTGTAAATACAAAAATGTATATGATATTGATAATTGAAATAAAAACATTTAATTTGATATTTACTCGTCCATCTGTAACATTTTTGGGTTTGTCAATCTGTGGCACTGCCATTTTTTAAACCTCTTACTATTTAGGTATGACAAAATATTTTGCTCCTCTAACGAATTATTAGATTGTAAAATAGAGGGTTTTAAGTATACAAGGAATACATTTTAGGATGAAAATGTCACAGGAACTTCACTTCTGAGAACTTTATAACTCTGGCAAAAACAAATGTTAATATTTTTTCTATCCATGATGCAGTATTTTTGATATTTGTCACTTAAATGTGACACAAAATTTAAACAAAATTTTGCTCTTTGAGTATGTTTTAGATGGCATTTAGAGTTTTACAGTTATGTGCAATATTTCACTTAAACTTGTCTTCACTCAAAACTTATGAATCATTAGTAGTGGTCCGCCCTGAACCTCACCCACAGTCATTATACATCTGTCCAACATTAGTAGTAAAATGAAGGAGGCACAGGTCTCCATTTGGATATCACTGACCATCCGGAGGCGGTCAGTGTATAGTGCCTCAGATTCGTCTGGCCTCCTCATTGGCACAGTGATGTTCCAGCGCTGCAGCTCCACCATCATCTCCTCTGTGCTGAAGAGCTTCACTGGGTCAGCACAACAACGGTTAATGAGCTCTACCAAACGCTCCTTATAGTGAATCCTGAGAAGACAGACAGGCCTCTGTGAGGTGAAGAACAGTAGTGGAACGAGGACCAGGAGTCCACATCCAGAGGAAAACCATCATCTACACATTCTGAGGGTTATTTTCATTTCAGCAATTCAGTTTAGGAACCAAAACCACCAGGTAGATTTAGGATGTCATTAACTTTCTGTCATTGACTTCATGAAATCATGAGGGTTAGATCAACCCTAACTCTGGTTTAAGGTTAGTCTAATCCTCATAATGATAGTGTTATTTTAACGTTAACCCTAAACCAGACACAGCTCAAACAACATCAATGTAAAGATCCCGGGTTTTCACAGTTCCTCAAATCTGTTAGGCATTTGGGTTAGGTAGGATTGGTTGGTGGTAGGTCATCACCAACAGCAGTAATAGTGTTCCAGTGCTCTACGTTAACTGGACAGAAACAGTCAAACTCAAGTGTTGGGGAGGTTCTAGTCTTCCTCGTGTATACTACTGATCTTACTGGCAGTATCCTCTGAAAGTAGGTGGAGCTGGACGTCCACAGGGCTCCTCCTCCTTTCTGCTGCTATCTTTGAACTCCAGAACAGAACACTCTCCTGAAACACCATCACAGGTAAATCAATGAACATCTGGACCTATAGGATGAAAATGACATAAAAAAAGAAAAAACAAGAAGAAAAGAAACCAGCCTAGCCTTACCCTAAAAAAATAAACAGACACCTGTGGACAGAAACAAGTCCACCTGAGCAGTGGACTGAATTCTTACCAGTAGCTGTCAGACCGCTGTCAGCTGCACTGCTATTGGCCGGTTTCAACCAGGAAGGGGATACCCTATAATACTGATGGACAAAGAAAAGCAGGTGTACTTTAATGACAGGAGACAACCGACCAATCAGATGTAGCCGACAGTCAGGTGGGCATTACCTGGAGAAGCAGATGAAGTCGGGTTACACTCCAGTCTCTCAGGTGATACAGACAATCTCTAGGATGATGAGCGTGGAGGCCTTTGGATGCAGAAGTGGAACAGAAACTACAGGCCTGTAGTCAAAGTATAAAAAGTAGAGTCAGGGTAGAGGGGATAACAGGGTAGAAAATAGTCAGGGACAGTAGATCAATTGACTCACAGCTCCAGGAGTGAAAGGTTGACTGCAGCCTCCACAGAACTGATGTTTGCACTGAGAACAAGTGAAGTGAAGACAACCACCTCTGGACAAACTGAAGACCAGCTGACAAGACGGACACTCTGAGGGAACAGGGTCACATCAGAACCACGTTAGACCGTTTTCACGACCAGCTAACGGACGGATATTCTAAGTAAAACATTCAGGAATTTCACTGTGTTATTTATTGTATAAAATTAATGACGAAAGTAATCAGACAATAGTAAGAAAAGAAGAAAAATATAAAAGAAGAATTCTCTATTCAAATCACAAATAAAACACATCCACACTTTCTCACAATAATATGGAACTTTACCACTACTACTACCTGTACTGTTACTGGTACTACTACTACTACTACTACTATTGGGAAAGTACATGCTTCTTCCTCCTCCCCATCCAATGCCTCATCTGTGATTGACACGTTTGTGACTGACATATCTGTTGCTGTGAGCTCTGTAAGTGTCTTAGGATATTGTTTCTGAGCGGGTTAAGCAGGGTGTCAACAGGGAGGCATGTCCAGCTGCAGCAGTGGTGTGGATGGTACCAATACTAGTCTGCTGTGATGGGGCTTTTGGCTCTTTAATTACTAGATCATCTCTATTCTTATCCTGATGATAATGAGTTGTGGATGAGGACTGAAGTGATTACATCACAAATAATAAAAAGGGTGTAAAGGGTTGGCCACTGTCGGGTTTAGGGTAAGAACTAGAGTCATCAGGAGGAGCTTAAATTGGAATCAATGCTATTCCACAACAGAGGCATTTGAGGTGGTTGATTAGGTCAGGATGAACCACCAGGATAAGGATTTGAGACCCAAGACACACCTCATGGTGTTTCTTTGATTAGACTGCTGAGATTAAAGCCTGGACTGAATAAGAAGATGGGCCACACCGGCTCAGTAGAACACAGTCGATGACTGTCACAATGCTTACTCGTACACACACAACCATGAAGATAAGGTTGGTACCAATGCTGCTGGAGCTGAGATCAGTGTTGGGTTGGACATTCTCTGGTTGGTTCTGCTGTTGCCACAGTTTGAACTGATCACAGCTCAGACCCTCATGGTGAACGGACCACTGAAGAAACATAGGATGACATGACATATACCTGAACAAACCTGGGCTATGGGTGTAACAAATGGTATAAACATATAGACGGTGGAGGACCATAACCTGTCATATTCCATATCTGTCACAAAGCAAACTGTGCATTTAAATGTGTCATCATCTGGGCATCACTTTGTGTTCTAAAACTTAGAACATAGAACAATGTTCATGACAACAAACACAAACAAACATGGACAAGAGTGATGGGTACCCTGAAAGAATGACCCTGAAGAGGTTCTACAAACTCTGACCATTAAACATGACAATGATGACCAATGAAGCAGGTTCTACTGAACTGTTGAGTGGGCACAGGTGGTACTTACAGGTGATCTGCACTGAGAACAGGTGCTTTTCTTACAGCTGGGACAGTCCATCCTCAAGCGGTCCACCTCATGAAGCATCCCGAATGAACACTGGTACACACACACAGAAAACATTTACAAATAGAAGACATGACACAACACTGCCTTCAACTGCTCCCTGATGCAGGGTTATTTTTTCCCCTTTAATTGACTGAATTCAATAGGAAATGTCACTGTCTGTAACCCATAAGCCAACACCTAACTGTCTAAACTAACACCTAAATGCCTCACACAACAGTGCCATCAGTTGTATGAACTTCAAATCTGATCAAGACCTACAGACATGCAGTTAAAAATCTGGCATCTGCATCATTTTAATATCAGAGTACTTAACATCTAAGACTATTATCATTATTTGCATTTAGTTGGTACATTTCATTGACAGACTTTATAGATTCAACTTTGAGTCAAATCCATATTTTCTGTATATCAAGTCTAAAAGTCAAAAAGGAATCCAAAGTATTTCAATGTTTCAAGTAAAAAAAAATATTGTTGGTTGTTAGATGTACCCTGGATGTATAACTACTGTTAATCTACATTTATAAGGGGACAATAAAGGGAGGGTCCAACTGAAGACAATCAGAGTGAGGACAACTCTTTAAAAGATGACAGAGAATCATTCAAAGGAACAGTAAAGACCACCTAACAGAAGACCACTGAGCCAAAGACCATCTGAAATCTAACAGGTCCAATGCAAAAATCAACCTCTTACCAAATATATTTCTGTCATTTCTCGTCAAAATATCTCATTACACTTAAAATAAAACATAATGACCTAAAGAATAACTTTTCCCATCAGACATAAGAATTTATTTTTAGACAAAAGATCTTGAAAATTGTTTTTCAAGAAATCTTACCAAGATCATTTTCAGTACTTCCACTTTTTGCTTAATTCAAGATGTATTTTTTTTTGCTTAATAATAAAAAAAAAGAGTCACTGAATCCAACTGAAATGATTGAAACCAAAATAATAATAATAATAAAAAAACTCACTAAACACAACATGAATCTCAGAATCTAAACTGGACAATCAAACTAACCACACTGAACATTTGGACAATGTTGATGACAACACAAATCTGATCAGACAGACATGTCAACAAAATTCAAGCTTCAATGGAACTTTCCTTCTGTTTTTGGTAACATCATCTTTGATTGAACTCACACACACTGACTAATGACTGAAGGACAAAGCTCAGAGTTACAGTCTCACATGAGCACACCAACAGAAGTTGGTCATTTCCTGCAGAGCTCGGTCTCGTAGTTTTCTCTGGAATAGTTCATGAAGCTGAGGAGGTAGGAAGTGACGAATCTGAAAACATAATTAAACCAAAGACTTGACATTAAAGGCTTCAACTGAGAGAATAAATAATTATTATTTCATTCACATTTTCAATTTAGACTCCATCAATCATTATCTGTAGTTCTGAGTTGGTTTTAAGGTTTCCAAACATCATTGCCTTAGTGTTATTTAAGTTTAATGATAATTTATTTACTATTCATTCACATTAAAAGTTTACCAACCCCCCTTGACATTTATTGAGCAAGATTGAGCAGCTTCTTTCAGTTGAGCATTAAACACTGTCAATCTCATGGATTACTATTGTGACCTCTGACCTGTGTGTCCAGCAGGTTGAAGTAGTCCATGGCCTCCTCCATACCACCGCGACCTTGGATCCTAGGCCGACCACATTGAGGACAGACTAACTGATCTATGCTCTTCTCTTTAATGGCCACTGAGAAAAATGTCTTAAAACACGTCTGACACAAAAAGCATGAGCAGTGAGTCATAGTGATGACCTACAAAATAACAACACAGAAAAAGAAGCAAAGTTATGATCCTTTTACATTTAGGTGTAGTCCTCAGATAGATGCGTGAAAGTGCATATGTGGTAACATACCAAGGTTGTCTGGTCTGTGATTGGCTGAAGCACATGACATCATGACTCACCTTGCTGAAGGACACCTGCTCCTGACAGATGGGACAACTATATGTCAGGAACTTAAGGGCCGATGGGTAATCCCTGTTCAGGTGGACCGCCTCCAGAATGTCAGTTGTGCTAAAGCGTTGCCCCTCCATCTTCAGAAGGCGGAAAAAGATGGCCGCTTTGTCAGGAGAAAGACATGATGCAATCTGTTGGGACCAGTAAATTAGAGAGACCATCAGGGATCTGAACAGATGTTCAACAAGGCTCAATAAAAATTTTAATTTTAATATTTACATTAATCTTATACTGGTCACATTGATTGATTGATTGAAAAATACTGCCTGTACAATTAGCAGTAGAAACCAATGGAAACCAGCAGACATGAGCAAAGGATGGCTCACCTTGATATGATCTGCTTCAGGATCTGATTTGGGTTCTGACTGGATGCATTGAGGAGATTCAGGTACTGGAACCAGAGGTACAGACTGTGTTCTGTGTTGTCTTCTGGCTGTTTCTGATTGAATCCTCCATGCAGGTGAGCCGACCTGCTGGTCTCTGCCAGACTCTGGTCCAGCATCCAGTTTCAGTCCATCCATAGTCCTGCTGAGCATGTCTTGAGGTGAGGCACCTGTAAATCAAAAAATAATGTTCAGTACCTTTCATTCTATGACCAAATGATGTCAGGATTAGCAGTCTACTGACATACTTTCTACAATGTACTCTACTACTTAGTACTAGAACATGATGCAACAGCTGAGGGAGACCGATTCCAAAACTACAATGACTGGCTGAGGGGACACAATGAAATCTTCAAAAAAACACATGTACAACTGCAGAGATATAAGTAAATAGGTATTTTTATTACTTTGCCAAGAAATGGTAGTTATGTTTTTGACTGTGTTTATCTGTTTGTTTGTTAGCAAGACAACTCAAATGTTATGGATGGATTCGGTTGAAATTTTCAGGAAATGTTGATACTGGCACAAGGAACACATTGTTCCTTGTGTGTGTGTTTGTGTGTGTGTGTGTGTGTGTGTGTGTGTGTGTGTGTGTGTGTGTGTGTGTGTGTGTGTGTGTGTGTGTGTGTGTGTCAGGGGGGCAGACCACTGCTCGCAGAAGTGAAAGTGGTGGTGGGGGCTGGCCTGCCTTGGTAGAGAGTGTAATTAACTTTAACTGTAATGTTCATTAACTGTAATGAACAAAAAATACACTGCCCTTTCACAACACATGTATAAATATGTTTACCAGCTGTTATTTAAATTTAATTATGATTAGTGTAGTAATCCAAACCCTTTTGGACTTTTTATAAAAGGTTGATCAGCCTTACTTGATGGAGTTGGACTTATGAAGGGATTGTAGTTGATGGGTGGGTTACTGAAGTCAATTCCCTGCAGCTCCTCAGCGTATGACCGCCTCACTCCACCTTCCCTACTCTGTTCCCACTGAACAACTGCAACAACAGGGGTGAGGTCAATGTCACTATGCTGAATCATGCTGGTCACATGATCACAAGACCAGTTTACCTTGGTGTCTGGACAGGTGAGACTGGTGTTGTCTGTCAGGGCTGGAGTGAAATGGGCTGTAGGATGAATGTCACAGATCAGTATCATCTGGACCATATGCATTCACTGGGTATATAAATAAACCAGATGTACCTTCCCGATGTCATGTGTACTCCCGTAGGAGGAGGGGTCTGCAGAGGACGCCTGGCATAAAGGGGAGTATCCCTCTGGAAGGCCCTCCGCATCTCAGAGACAAGTAGTGATAGGCTGGACGTGCCCTGACAGGAAGTGAATTTAGAGTTGATTTGTTTCATATGGATGTTCCTTCAGGAACCCTAACCCTTAACTGTGCCTCACCTGTGTCCAACTGCTCAGTGCATCCAACTGAACATTGCCACTGGCGTCCACGCAGGGGCAGGCAGGGTTTAGCACCATGGAGCTGGATGGACACACATAGCAGCGAGGGCGGGACATTGGGTGTGTCTCATGGAGCCAGATGCAGACTGGGATATTATACTCACTTCCTGTAAAAACAAGAATTGACTGATCAATGGCTGGCTAACCAGTGATGTAACAGGTTCCAAAGTGTTGTCCCATTTCTTCAGGGGGATATTTCAACCCCTTCCAACTCATTTTCAAGGGGCAGGGTTAAAGGATGAATTGGGATTGGGTACAAACAAAAGTGTTTTGTGTGTTTAAACTTTTGAGTGCCCCCTTGTGGGCAATCTAGAAATGGTAAATCATTCAAAATCGAATCAGTTCTTCATCTCCATTATATTCACAGATATAGAAAACATTGGATTTCTAAACTGAATATATTTCAAGTTATTGCATTAAAAGTAAGGATATCGGGTGGTGGAGCCAGTGGGGAATGTCATGACCTTTCATTTGCACTTGAGTTGAAGTCAATCAGACAAATAGTTACAGAGATATGAACAAAAGTTTTTGTGGATATAATGATTGATTACTCATAAACTGACCTTCAAAGTGGACAGGAATGGTTCCAGCCAGGTAAACAAGTCTCTTCTTCTCCTTATTTGGAAAACCTGCCAGATTATTGATCACCCATCAATCCCATTTTAGTCAGTTGAAAACAGGAACAGTCAGTATGATAATATGTTAATACATTTATTGATCAATGAATAGACCTCAGATTCTTCAATGGTCACCTGCATCATCTGGGGAAAAGTAAAAAGAGGTTCTACTCACAGTAAAAATCTGAGTAGAGACGAAGATCAGAGAACACAGAACGGACAGACTGGAGGTCTGACAGTGTTTCTACCGGACATCTGTATTGACACTGAAACAGAACACACAGAACCCATGGAAAGAGTGGAACCAATAGAACAATCAGCATCTGTACTGACACTGAAATGAAGAAACAGAACCAGTAGAACAATCAACATCTGTACTGACACAGAAACAAAGAAACAGAACCAAAGGCCCAATCAACATCTGTACCAACACTGAAATGAAAACCTTGAACCAACAGAAGAAACAGAACAACTGACATCTGTACTGATGCTAAAACAAGAAACAGAACCAAGAGAACCAACAGAACAATCAACATCTGTACTGACACTAAACAAAGAAACAGAACCAATAGAACAATGAACATCTGTACTGACAATGAAACAAGAAAAAGAACTAAATGAGGAATCAATATCTGCGCCAACACTGAAACAGAACACAAAGAAACAATAGAACTGATGGAACAAATAGAACAGACAGAACCAACAACAATCAACATCTGTAATGACACAAAAATGAAGAAATAGATCCAATTGGATGGAGGTTCTGAGCAGCTCCTTTAGGCACCAACTGATCGATCCATAATGTTGAATATTTATTGACTGCTTCCAATTCGATTAAATTCAGGACAGCCCACTACTTTTTAATACTGAACTTCTGAACTTCTAGGTTTAATGACATCTTAAACATACTCAGAGGGCGAAATAAATTCAGTTTAAAATGAAAAACACCAAAAACTACTGTATCACAGATGGACAAATAATTAACATCTATTGTTTGCGAGAATTACAAAGTTCTCCAGAGTGAACATCTTAAAATGTATTCAGTGTATGCCTTAAACCCTCTATTTTACAACCTAATAAGTGGTTAAGAAGAATAAAAGGTTTTGATCATAGCTAATTAGCAAGAGTTTTGAAAAATGACAGCATCACAAAGCCATCACAAAGCCAAGAATGTCAGATGGACAACAAAGGGAAATATCAAATTTAAAAATATATATTTTTATTTCAATTATTAATATCATATACATTTTTACATTTTTTTTTACAACATACAAATAATATCAACATTATAACCAATTTTAATTTGCATAGATATATGGATCTATTCATTTTAACCAGTGTGTTTAGAATATGACATAAATAACATAATATTCAAATGTCACTGTATCTGGAATAAATTTTGTTTATTTATGACAGTTTATTAAATGAACCCAGAATAAAGGCACAACATTTTGTCACTTCCCAAACATTTACACACATTAAAACTAAAAAAATTTTCTCATTTCAAAATACATTTTCTGAAAATATAATTACCAACCCAAAAATATAAGTTTTGTGTAGATTAGTGTAATTTAATTATTTTGAGCAGATGTTAACCTTCCACTGACTTTACAATTAAATTCAATACTTTTTCACTGTATAAAATGAGATAGTGAATCAACGGTCTTTAAAGTTGGCAGAGCAAAACACCTCAACAGTTAGTTTGTCTTCCATCTGTACTAGCTGACATACAATTCTATTGCATATGTACTACTACTGTTACTGCTATTATTATTATTGTTAATATTATTACTATTCTTATTTGTATTATTACTAGCATCATCATCATTATTATTATTATTATTATTATCATCATCGCTATTGTTATTATGGACCTGGACCCTACCCTGGTTTAGGGTTACCTGGACACAGTAACCCTGTATGACCAATAATTATAAAACAATTAAAAATATTAAAAGAGAAAGACTAACATGAGCTGAAGAGACTGAGGAAATCAACAACTGCAAAAATGGAAAATGGAGCTCAACATCAGAGAAGACAGGACTTCAAACAATCATTAGATACAACAAAACTGATGAACTCTGCCAGTTCTACAACAGGGTGAACATTGTCAACACTGCTACAGCCACACCCACTCCAGCAGAAGCTAACTAACCCCAACCCTTTGAATAGTACCATCCTCCTCCACCACCAAAGTATCTCCATCCACTACCACTGCAGAACCCCCCACTGGATCTGAAATAGTAGCAGGGTTGAGGCTGGACCTGCAGAGTCCTGGGAAAACAGCTGGTCGACATGGTGTCTAATCCACCTGGATCTACAGTAGGAAGGGTTCCAGTTCTGTGCAGAACATCATGACTTATACCCAGACCCAAAGTAGGGTGTACAGCAAAGCTCAACCATCACGGACCACTGATCCTAAGGTCATCACCAAGACCCTGTAGCACCTGCTTATCAGACCCAACGTCCAAAGTCACTGTCCTCCTTAGGATCCACTGAGCCTACTCTCATCAGTGTACGTCTGGGGGTTGCAGATGTTTAACACAATCCATCCCTTCATACTCAGAAACCAGCTGAGTGGGCATGGTTTCCTGGATCACAGACCATCTGACAGGAACACAACTGTTTCTCAAGCTAGGTAACTGTGTCTCTGGGATGAGCAGTGCAGGGGTTCCACCCGGTCTGGCATCAGTACCTTTGATGAACATACATGTATACAATGGACATGACAGAGTCCAGTCATATCCAAACACATTTTAGTATTAAAACAGAACAAGACACTGAAGGAAACAGAACTCCTCTTGTTGATTAATAGTTTATAACATATAATCCTGCTAGAAACCCCACCCAGAACGAGAGACAACGTATGAATAACAAAATACACATTTTTAAAAAGACGATGTACTAAGACACACAAAAGAGAAGAGCATCAGTAAATTAGCACACAAAGCGTTAAATAATAAATGACCAGTGATTACAGAACGGTGGAATAGTTAACATTTAAATAGGTTATCCTGTAGTTTGTTCAATGAATAACTCAAAACCAGATCATAAAGTTACACTGTTGTTGTTTTTAGCACCAAGCTAAACTTAGCTGAACCAACTCCATGAACTGAGGTAGAGCAACTGCTAGCTAGTTGAACTAACTGAACTGAAGCAAATGAGCGTTCCTGTTAGCTAACCAAACTGAGGAACACGGGTGTTCCCGTTAGCAGCTGTTAGCTAACCAAAGTGAGGTATATGAGTGTTCCCGTTAGCAGCTGTTAGCTAACTGAACTGAGGTCGATGAGCATTCCCGTTAGCAACTGTTAGCTAACTGAACTGAGGTCGATGAGCATTCCCGTTAGCAGCTGTTCGCTAACTGAACTGAGGTAGATGAGCGTTCCCGTTAGCAGCTGCTAGCTAACTGAACTAAGGCACACGGGTATTCCGAATAGCAGCTGTTAGCTAACTGAACTTAGGTAATCGCAGCAGTAGTTAGTCGCCGGCCGGCTGGCAGGGAGTTGTCTCTAATTTCTTTTTCTCGTTTTGAGTTGTTACAAGTTAGAATTGCAGTGTCACCTCTGTCAAAGTCCGCAGCTCCGCATCTGCGCCCACCCTAGGCATGTTACTAAAATACCTACATAAAGTGTTTGCTCACGGATGCTAACAGGCTAACATACAGGCTCCGTTCATTTACACGCGGATACAGCTTCCAGCTTTTCACAATGAAAGCACCAACAGACGGAGCAGAAAAGCCGGTCAGACTAGTTTAAGTCACCCCTAGTCTGTCCTATATTGAAGGACGAACAAGATTCTACTGTTTCTCATGTATAATTGAATAAATATGAGCCAACAAATGAATGGTGTTAAAACATCTTTGTATTTTCCACATATAATCAAATACATTTAAATATACTGTCATTAAAATGAGTAGACACATTAAAATAACCTCATCAAAATGAATCCATAATATTTTCGATGCAAACACATGTACTTCAGCATCATTAAGTTTGAAATATTTGTACACTTACAGTACGAGTCATTTTACTGTAAAACCCTCTGTGAACATTAACACGTTTCCATAATTCACGTAAATATCTTTATTTTACATATTTTGACTTTGGTAAAATTTCAATAGTTTATTTTTTAGGACATCCCCACATGTTTTCCTCCACTCGACACACAGCTTCTGTGGTAAAAGTAGAACCCTTAGTGTCTCATCCAACGCGAAAACATGTCAATTTCTGACACAAAATGATCAATAAAATGCTGTACACTGAAACCAAACCCTGCTTTGAAACTGTCAGAAGCAAATACAGACGTGTGTTAACTGTAAGCAGTAAAAGTTAAAGTGCTCTAGTACACATGTGGTACTTCTTGGGTAGTAACTGGTGTAGTACAGTAAGTATTTGGAGTGTGTTCTTTCAGTGTTAATAAGTCAACTTTAATGTGAAAGGTGTGGTCTGTTGTAACCAATCACAGAGCAGCTCAAATCATCAGATTGTTTTATTATTATTTACACTTTGAATATGATGACAGTCAGTTTCTCAGCAACCCTTGCAGCTGTCAGATGGGTGTGGCCCTCCACTCTTTGCCTTCTGTAAGAGCCCTTGGCTGGTGAATGAACACACTGTATCGGACACCCTGATTGGCTGCTGCTCTAACGAAGCGGCTGTTGGCCGTCATGGTAACAGCACGCAGTGAGTCCCCGGTGCCAAAGATCAGCAGTGAACGGCGGTTCACCTTTGTACTTGGCGTGAGACAGAGAGTCCGCTCTGATGGTTGGTCATCCACCACCTAAACAAATAAACCACATAATCACCAATGGTTCCTTATCAAACAAAGTATCATCACAACAACTGACAAATCGGCCAGAAACCAGGTGAACAGATCGACACTGACGCTGCCCCCCACCTGCACATGTGACAGCAGCTTCTGAGCACGCTCCTTCTCTCCAGCTCCGCCCAGTGTGTCCAGGATCACCTGGAAATCAGTGACAGCGGCGCGACAGGCAAACAGCTCCTTCCCCTCCATGAAGGCATCGAGTCGCGGTAGCACAGCCTCACGGCGCTCCTGAGCTGCCTGCTCTGTGAGAACTGGCTCACGAAATGTAAGGTGACAGCGACCGTGACTCAGAGATGACACGTATGTGATGAGTGTGGTGATGTCCAGGTTGATACGGCGACACTCATCCACCTTCACCTGGAACCAGACCACAGTTCAGGTTAAGGTTAGGAACAGGAACAGCGTTTGGTCTAGCAACAGGTTTAGAACCAGGGTTAGCGTTAGGAACAGGAATACAATTCGGGTTAGTAGCCATCTGAGGTGACCCATATGTGCCCTGTCCTGACCTGTGATCATCCTCATCACTCACCCTTGCCTGTCTGGATGGACCCCCTCAACTGTCTACAGGTGCCCTCACCCTATTACATCCTAACAGACTGAACATCATCAAATGAATGTCCATCAGTCCTGTGGTCTTATCTAATGTTATATGCACAAGTTAATATGCCGGTAAAGAAGTTTCACTGGTGCACTGATAACGTTAAAATTAGCCTCTTCAAGGCATATTGCCCCTTTGTGGGCAAAGTATAAAAAGGGTAGCCTACAGAAACTCCAAGTGGCATATAATGATGGGTTGCACATTCTGCTTCGGAAGCCCAGGTGGAGCAATGCAAGTGAGTTCTTCTGTGGTGTTGGGGTTAACATGTTCCATACCCTATTGAGAAATTTAATGTAGACATTTATCTGCAGATTGAATAGCTCTTGTAACCAAATTATTTTGCTGCTGATTAACCCTGCTCTTAGTGCTGTGCAATACCAGTCATTAATGTGGAGATACTGGTACAAGTTATGAGTTAAATTCCCAAGAACACGGCTAAAATGGTGAACGACTTGCTGAAAGTTTTCTGTTACCTCATCACAACTGATTGCTCAATTAATTGAAGGAATGTTCAGTAGAATACTCAATAACTTAAAATATTGGTTAGTTGCAGCCCTAGTTAGGAACAGGGGGATCAGTTAATGTGATTATCTCACACATCATCTGTGACTTCAAACTGTTGTCACCAAAATGATTATCAGGTATGTTCACATTTTCATGTTATATTTAGATGGGTTCATTTGTTTGTACCTGTAACGGAAATGAAAGGCTTTCAACCACATTACTGCGGTCAACCCGTGTCAGGCCACAATCAGGCTCATCTTCTTCCTCCTCCTCCTCCTCTTCCTCATCATCTTCCTCCTCCTCCTCCTCAGTCACCAAGCCTTGGTTCTGGGTGGCAGGGGCATCCTGCAGCTCCTCCTCATCCATCTCCACCGTGTTGACAGCCACAATGTCTCCACGGATGGACACCCCCATGTGGTGCAGGGTGTCAGCCATGGGCCTAGACACACCATTATAGAAGGCAAAGACGACACGGGGCTCAGTGTATTCAACAGGCTGCTGTCGAGCAGCGAGCAGGAAGTCCTCGGCCTGTGAACGATCAATGAGACATCAAAACCAAACTAGAATTCAACAGCACATCAACAGAGCAAAAAAATTCAACATTCAACGCTGGGAAAAAAAATCAATGTTCAACACTGGGAAGTCCTTTTTTTATGCTGACATGTTTATGAGGCCTATAGATATGTGGTGTTTATTTTGTCCGGACTGACAAAGGATGTTGTATCCCATATAAGATGGGTTTCTATGGAAACTGGAATTTGAGGAATTCCAAGTTATTAGTTTGAAATGTAGAGAATACAACTTCCAAGTGCTCCATACTGTCCCTGTCCCTCAACCCACCTGTCTGACAATGCTCTTGTCTCCATACTGGCCCCGCCCCTGCCATATGTTGTGCAGCGCCTCCGCCTTTCGTCCAACTGCCTTCACCCATGTGTGTCCATTGTTGCCGACTACGTCGACAACCAGTGTACACCGATTTCCAACCACATCACGGTATGTGAAGACATGCAGCAAAGCAACCACATCCTCCAGGTTCTCTGCAGACTCCACAATGGCACTCAGATGCGTCAGGTTGGTGCTGTGCAGGTGCGACTCCTTGACGATGAGCTCTCCAGATTCAACACGCTGCAGAAAGCGCAGCTCAGCACGTAGTTTAGCACACAACTTCCCATGACCCTCCACCTTGCGATTCAGCTGCTCTGCCCTCTGTAGTAGCAAACGGGCTGTCGCAATTCGCTCCAACAGTGTCACCTGCATTGTTGCCATGGCAACCAGACCATTGCACCTATGAAAACAATGAAGAACATGTTCAGGAAACAACTTAGATGAGAATGAAGTGGACCACATCCAAACCTGGTCTACATCTACACCTGGTCCCTGTCCAGCCCTGGTTTACACCTCGTCCACATCTGGACCATGTCCACACCTGGCCCACACCTGTACCACATAAACACTTGGTGCACACCTAATCTACAACTGGAGCATGTCCACACTGCTCTGCACCTGTAGCACATCAACACCTGACCTACACTTAGACCAAGTCCACAATTGGTATACACTTAGTCTATACCTGGCCCGCATCAGCACCTACAACACCTGGTCCATGTCCATCCTAGCAGTGTTCTACACTTGGACTATGCCCACACAAGGTCTAAACCTGGTCCACATCTACGTACACTCGGTCTACTCCCTGGTTCCTGTCCAGCCCTCATCTACATCTAGTCCGTATCAACACCTTATGTACACTTGTTCCACATGCAAACCTGTTATACACCTGATCCATGTCCAGCCCTGGTCTACACTGGGATCACATCCACACCTGGTCTACACTTGGACCACATCCACACCTGGTCTATACTTGGTCCTACTTCAGCCCTGGTCTACATCCAGTCCTTGTCTAGCCCCAGTCTACATTTCCGCAGTGACGTACGAGGGAATGTCATTTTACGTCACTGTTAGTTTATCGTAGCTTAGCCTGTGTTAAATTCGAGGGTGTTACGTTGTTCTACATGAACCAATAACTTTAAAACCTACATCAAACAGAAAAGCGCGGGTACTTACGGCGGCCGTGATGTATGGTGTGTACGATTATACAATGTAAATGAGTTAATTAAGCTAACACTTCAGGTAATGCTACTGCTAACTGACAGACTGTTGTGCAGATCCGCTGACGAATAACCCGTCTTCTTCTGTGGATGGTGCAACACATCCTTCTTCTAACGCAACCGGCGGGGGAGTGAGGCAGTGTAAACTATCTGCTGCCCCCTCTGGTCATCTGGATAATTACACCGGACTCACAAATAATTAATTTAAAGGGTTTTCTGTTGCACACTGAATTTGACAGCAAGAACAAAACAAAAAGAACAAGTATTCAGGGAAAACCTAATCTCGCCCCTATTTTGTGCCAATCTCAAGTTTCTATGACAACCCGTTCTTGAATTAGAGCCAATTGTGTGACCTTGACCTTTTGCAATATTAATAATTCCGTTATATGTATATATGCGTCAGTGTGTGTAATATATGTACAATATTGACTCAGTTATAGCATGATATGTATATGCTTGACACACTGTGTTACACAAGTTAATTTTACAACATGTCACCTTTGACCTCCAGAGATCTAAAAAACTATTGGTCAGGTAATAACGCCAAATATGGGAATTGTAGAAATCTGAAAGTTCTGTGACCCTCCGTTTTGAGTTATAACTGATAATGTGATTTTTACCTTTTAGTTAATTGTGACCTTGACATTTGACCTTTACTCAAATGGATCATTGCTTTGGATGCGCATTAGCTACATGTATATTCCCATGTAATCTCATGGTGATATCTCAAGTATTCATTGAGTTATAGCATGATATTTCTCTGCAGACACAAATACACACACACACTGATTATAATAATCTCTCCCAACCAATGTTGGGCGAGATTCACTCATTGACTGCCAAAGACACACACACATATATATATATATATATATATATATATATATATATATATATATATATATATATATATATATATATATATATATATGTCTTTTCGCAAAGTATTCTGAACATAGCAGTCAATGATTTAAAAATCACAGTACAGACAAAAGACTTAGAAGTACAGTAATATCACAGTAAAAGACATGTTGGAGGTTTGTGGATCTGCCTCTGTTAGGGTTCGGAACAGGGTTGGGATGCAGGTCTGATGTTAGGAACAGGGTCGGGTTAAGGTTCAGGTCTGGGATAAAGAACTGAGCAGACAACTTATCTTTACATGAAACAGACAACTAAAGTTGCATTTTGTTTTGTTTTTTTACATCCACATGAAAATATTGCCTCTTAACTCTGGACACTGTACCTTCTTTTAATGTTTATATTACCCTTAAAATAAAATCATTCTTTGTGCTTTCCTAAGATGTTATTTTCCTTTGGATGTGACTTTGTCTTTAAACACATGTTGCTGCCCCATGTGAAGTGTAAATATGATGTAAATAAGTCTTTTACAGAGAGCTTTTGTTTTTAGTTGCATTTAGTGCTTCATTATTTAGAGGCATTTTTAAAAGACTTTATTTTAGGAAGGGCCTGGACCATCTTCCAGTAAAATCCAATGGCATAGTTTTATGTAGAGGAGTCCATGAAGGATCCTTCCCATCTGGGTCCTGGTCCAGACTTCATTCTACATCATCTCACGTTGTTTAAGTGAAGTGGATGATGAAGTACGCATCATTGGGGACACTGATGGAGTTTTGAATCATTTAATCTACAACAATGCAAATGACAAGGGTAGGTCACATTTCAAAGATTTCACACTCCCCAGTGAAACATGTTTTCACCCCAGAACATTACCTGATCATGCTCCTGTTCAGCCATTCAGGAGTTCAGATGTCAACAGTTTTCATCACTCATTTTCTCAGGTTTGGCAGATGGAATAAAAATGTGCACTCTTCCTTGGATGAAAGTCTGAGCAAAGAACTAAGCACAGGAGTAATAAATAGGTTTTATTGATCTGTTGAACAGATGTGATTGACAACATGCTAAACAGAGCTAAGGCACATGAAGCTGTGAGGTCAGAGGTCAGGTCTCCCTTTAACGTAAGAGTTATAAAAAAAAAAACACACCTTAACAGGTGAAACACAAACAACAACAACAACAAAACTCATCCAGTCCAATCAGGGGCGAGTTGACCTACGCAGAGACACTGGACACTACAGACAGTCCACCTGTTCAGAGGTCCGGGGTCAGCACCTTCATCAGCTCTTCGCCTGCTTCCTCTTCTGAACAAGCTCTGCTAACATCTTATAGCGAATCATACAGTCCTCCTGGAAATTAACATACAACAATGAATTAGTAAAAACACACCAGTTGATACATAATCATCAGTTAATCTACAAATCCTGAAATGATGATCAATCCAGATTCTCATAGTAACCAAAAATAAACCAGCAGTTACAAATGGCCAGGATGATGTGATGTGTAAAACTGAAACCGAAATTTAAGGAAAGTCAAGACAAACCCAACTAACTTGTTCTACCTACATAAACTAACCCTAGTTGTACCCAAGCAAACTAACTCTAGTTCTACCTAACCCAGGGGTCGGCAATACTCGCCCTCGAAAGCCACTATCCTGCATGTTTCAGATGCATCAGTCTTCAATCACAACCAATTCAACGATCAGCCTGTCATAAAGCTCTGCAGAAGACGGATAACAACTGTCAGGTGTGTTGGAAGAAGGAAACATTTAAAACATGCAGGATAGTAGCTTTCTAGGACTAGGGTTGCAGACCCCTGATTTAAACTATCTAACTCTAGTCCTACCTAAACTAACCCTAGTTGTAGCTATTACCTAACTATAACCCTAGTTATACCAGACTACCAATAAGTCATCTACTCATTTCAGTTATTTATAGAGCCCTATATCATAAGGTTGCCTCACAGAGCTAGAGCCTTCATCTATCCAGCTCCTCTATTGTGGAACTTCCTCCCTGTCTTGGTCTGGGAGAAACCCTCTGTACAATTAAGAGGCAGAAAACCTTCCTTTATAATTAAGACTAGAGTTGGGATGGATGAAGCAGATCTGAATTCAACCAAGATAGACTTAAGGCCGTGTTCTACTGTAAGAACTTAGCATCACTCAGAACTTTGAAAAATCCTACTGCATTTCCACCCAAATTACCCAGGTAAAAAGCTTCCGCTTTCCCCTAAACTTTCCTGATAAAGTTCTTGGTAGGGAGATTGTACTTTTCACATTACACTCTATTCTTGAGGGGCTGGGCTGTGTGCTGGGCAATGCCAATTGGTAGACTACACTTGCAGTGTTCTGCATTTTGTTTACAGCCACTGTGTGGCAGAAAACTTTGTTTTATTTTATTTCCACAAGCTTTGTCTTCTTTCAATAATTAAAAAAAAATTTAGCAAAAGAGACTGTAGGGTAAGTGGATGGACATCAAGCATTTTTAGCATATTTGCTAAGGATTTTTAGAGGGACTTTGACAATACAAAACAATTGAGTTTATGTAAATTAGCCAACAAGCTGGTGGAGCTAAATCTAAGATGCACACCAAACAAATACAAAAAAAGGCTGAAGAAACTTCAGCAGAAGTATAAGAAACTAAAGGACCACAATGGTCGCAGTGGATCTCATGGCTGAACTGGACCCAGGACCTTTGGGGTGTAGGGTGAACACAAAGCACATAGATTACCAGGAAGTCTTTTACCCAGGTAAATAAGATCATGGTAATAAACAGTCCTGGTATTTTGGCAAAAAGGGTCTATAAACTGGGAGACTCACCAGGAGACACTGGCCTCCTCTCCATTCCTCCTCCTCCTCCTCCTCATCGTCATCTCCTCTCCTCCCCTCTGCTGCTCCACCTTCCTGTCCTCTCTCTTCCTCCTCCTGTCCTCTTTATCATCATTATTCATTGATCACTTTGGTTGTGATCATTTATTATATACTTCCATTGATGGTACAGGTTTACAGTATTGGTACCAACAGTTAACAAGAGTAATATATCCACTAGTAGTACTTGTAGTTGTAGAAGTAGTAGTATTAAGTGATAGGCATTTGTACTAGTTATTAGTGGTTACACTACCAACAGCTATTCTAGTTTTTCATTTTCTTCCATTTGGAGTCAGACTCAAGTAAAATATCATCCCCTACAAAAGTTGAAAAATGAAACCCCACCCACAGAAAATCAGGTCCAAAAAAAGAGAGCCGTCTTGTAAACCTCCACCACCCTCTGAACACTCTTTACTCATGTGGAGGTGAGAGACTCACAATGGCGGACCAAGTCTATTTAAAATTTAGTGAATTACCCTGAGCATCAGGCAGCATCAGGCAGCACAGCATTCAGCATCAGGCATCATGGCGTTCAATGTCAGGCAGCGTGGCGTTCAATGTCAGGCAGCGTCAAGCAGCACAGTGTTCAGCACCAGGCAGCAGCAAACAGTGCACCACTCACCATGGTGTTGAGTGTCAGGCAATGCCCAGGCAGCGCAGCATTCAGCACCAGACATCATGGAGCTCAGTTAGTCAGCATCAAGCAGTGTGATGTTCAGTGCCAGGCAGCACCATACAGAGCAGTGTTCAATGCCAGGTAGTGTCAGGCAGTGTGATGTTCAGAGTCAATCACCACAGTGCTCAGTGTCATGCAGCGCAGCATTCAGCACCATCCTCATCCCGTTGCCTCATAGTTAGAAGATGGTGGGTTGTGGATGGAGTTTACATGTTCTCTGCATGGTTTCTCTTGATTGGTTCCCATTATCCATGACAGGCACTTACAGGTTAATTGGTCAATTAAAAACCACCCATAGGTTGTTAGTGTGCATATTTAGCCCAGTGATGACCTGGTGATGGGTCCAGGGTGGACCCTGCCTTTTAGTTATTGGTAAATAGCATACTTTGCCCGTGCCAGGAGTCTGAGCAGTTCAGAAAATGAATGAACTGACCCACTTTAATCCAGTCAGTGTTGTGCAAAGGCCTATGCAGTGTCAGCTGGTTGGAATGAATAAATAAGGAATGAAGGGCTTACCTTAGTTTTCCCAGGTACCACCTTGGCAATCCGGTCCCAGCGCTCTGCAGTTCCTCTTGGAAACTGCTGCAGAGCTAGTTCCAGAAGTTTCTGGTGGTTTTGAGTCCAGACGGTACTCTGAGGCTCCACTCTTTCCTGGGGCTCAATCCTGTCATCTTCAAGCGTTGCTGTTGGGTCAAAGTCTCTCTGCCGCCGACCTCTGACCCTAACATCCCCTCCATCAGCTGTGGCAGTGGACTTCCTGTTCCTCTTTCTGACAACTGGAGCCACTTCATCTTCCTCCTCCTCTTCCTCCTCTTCTTCTTCAAACGCCACACCCCTCTGACTAATGGCATCGTCAAAAGGAAGTGCTTTCACAGGAAGTGGATGGCCCTTAAGCTCCGATAGCTTTACCAGACCTGAACCAGAATACAGACACTCCAGTATAAGCATAAACATCTGATATCAGTCCAACAAATCTGGTACAAAATATCAGTGAATTAATGAAATTCATACAATCTGAACAAAAGGTAGTAATAGGACATGTTGGGGTCAAAGGGAAGTCACACGAATTGACACCGTTGTTAATCTGAACCGTTACTGTTCTTACTTCACAGATCAGCGAGTTGTCCAATACCCAAAGGTTTGGCAGTTCAAATTACACTCCAGTGTCACTCCCACTAGAGTATGAATATTAGGTGGTGGTGGGAGGGCCATCCTGCCCCAGGGCAGCAGTTTAATACCACCAAAGAGGCAATGAATCATGTCAAAGGCTATAGAAATCCAACCCATTACTGTTATCATCAGATTGGACTGAATACAGAAACTGACAAACACATGTGTGGATGTTAAACTATAAGAAACACAGAATTGCACTGTCCCACAGGACTGTAGAAGACAAAGACTCAGGATACGTGGCTGTGTCAGGACGACAGTAATACCTGCAACTCCAACAGCCAAGCTGAAGTACAATAACTGTCAGTTTAGTTTTGAAACCAGAGGAAAAACAGCATGAGCAAGTCTACCCTTTCCTTCTGTAGTTCCTCCTCTCTGTCCAAATCCATCACTAAATGAAAAGGCCCACAAAGCTGAAGACATTCCATACCTGAGGTGTGTATTACATGGTCTTTGACCTGCTTCACTTTAGTCGTCACCTGTGACACAAAACACAACATTTAAATGGACACATTTGACCCTGGTAAATAGTAACTTTGACTTAAAGTCACCATTTTAATTTATCTAGTGAATAAACATTTAATCTGCGATGCTGGAACACATTTAATAGAAGATGGGACAGAACTCTTCAATGATGGTCTTAAATTCAGTAAGTATCAGCTAAACAAGAACAGGATGCACATTTCACCTCTGCTAAAACAGTCCCCAGCATTGAACTCAGAGGGTTAGAACCTTCTGTTGGACACAGCCAGGTGGTCCACCAGTCTACATTTAGATCAGTAACTACTCTAAAGGCTTGTCATATAGGATCCATTTTGAGTAGAGAACCTGTGACCCAGAAGTCACTGAACTCTATCCCAGATCACACAGTCAAAAACAATTAATACACTTCACTGTAGCCTTTGAAAGTTTACAGGGTTAAGGTTTGGGTTCTGCAGAGGTTTTCATCACCAGTTCCACACCTGGTGTGGCTCCAACACTAAGACTCACATCGCTCACTGATCGTCCTAGTTCATGTGCAATCTTCTCCCAGCGACCCGGAGTCCCTCCAGGGAATTTAACCATCAACCTGCTGAGGAAGCTGAGCTCCTCCTCTGACCAATCAGCAGTCTGGATTCAGAGAGACACACGTGAGGTCAGGTAACACACCTGAGGAAACATGATGCACTGACAAACACAGATGAGAGACTGTTTTACAAGTGAGGTGACCATTCACTAAAGCCACCAAAAGGTAATACTACTCCAACAGTTTTGAGCAGGGGTCTTCAACCCTGCTCCTCAGGGCCCACTATTCTGCATGTTTTAGATGTCACCCTGCTTCAACACACCTGATTTAAATCAATGAGTCACTATCAGGCTTCAGAGCTTGATGAGGTGATCATTTGAATCCGGTATGTTGGAGCAGGGTGACATCAAAAACATGCAGGGTAGTGGGCCCCGAGGACCAGGGTTGAAGATCACTGGTTTGCAGTATCTGTCATCTGGGTATTACTGCAATAGTTTTGAGTATCTGTCCTCTGAATACCATATTTTCCCAGACTACAAGGTGTTACACACACCCCCCGCCCCAACGCTGTGAACCTGCAGCTCAAACAGGACTAATTCACATTTCGCATTTTAACAATCTAAAATAGAGCTGCTGCACAGAAGCTTGGCATCACTAAATCAATGGTGAGATGTTGGAGGCAGGGTGAGTGTGGCTTATATTCAACGGTGCCTTATAGTCCAGAAAATGCAGTATTACTTCAGTAGTTTTCATTATCTGTCTTCTGAGAATTACTAAACTAGTTTTCAGTATCTCTACTCTGAGTATTATTGCCGTACTTCTCCTCCTGTATTTGTACTACTCTGATCATAGTATTGATATCTGCACTGATCCCTGATGCAAGACTGGTCAGACCTTCTTCCTGATGGTCTTGGGGTTCTGCAGCCAGTCGTCCATCTGGTCTTCTATGTCCTCGATAGACGTGGTCTGGTCATAGCTCCGGTAGTTCAGGTCCTCTGCTGAGGATTCGTAAACTGGGAACTCCACCTTAGGCTTCTTAACCTTTGGTCTCTTCTCTCCTGATAAATGGGAGGTGACAGTGGGTTAAACCATGTCATGAGGTGATACCACAGCTGACTGGTCTGGGGAATAGAGGCCTTTACTTGTGGCAGCTTCCTGTTCAGCTTCAGCTTCTTCTCTCTGCTGCTGTTTCAGCTGCTGGTAGTCCTCATAGTACTGCTTGGCCTCCTGAAACACAAAGGCTCACCGTTTTTACATCAAACATTACACCCAACAAAAAATAGTGACTTAAAACACAGCTCAACATGCATATAATGGTTTTTAGTATTCCCTAAACTCTAACTCTGTTCCTAACCATCCTGCCAGGATTAAATGGCTGTTCTGGGAAACACTGATAATCACATCCTATACAGGGGGCATACCTGGATAGTCTGCGGCAGGTTTTTAATGGACAGGTAGAGCCAGATGCTCATTTTCAGAGGGAGAATGTCCTGCCACTGAGGGCGCTCCTGGGCTCTGGATAGAAAGGGATATCAGAGCTCTCTGATCAGCTGATAACAGTCAAACAACAACTTAATAAAACCACAGAAATTCAACACAGTCCAACCTGTCGGGTCGGTCCTGTCCAATACATCGGACCTCGTCTGCAGGTCTGGAGTTCAACTTTTTCTTCTTCTCTTTTTTCTTCTTACTTAGCAGCTCATCCTAAAACATAAAGAGGCAACATCACATGATCCACTCTACCACACTCTGATTGGCAGCTAGAATACTGTGCTCCTTACCAGCTGTTTTTCCAGGTAGATGGACCAGATGACAGCATAGTGTCCAACAGTGAAAATGAGGAAGAGGAGGAAGAATAGCTCAGCATTGGACATCTTTCTCACACGTCTGTAGTAGAAGACAGGCTGGCGCCAGTCAGGGAGGCCATTGACCAGGATGTCATCATACCTGTGGGAACATCCTTTCAATCAAATTGCCTGGACTTAACTCAACTAAAGCCTAGATGCAAAACCACGAACCTCAGGCTAAGAGGCAGAGGACTCAATTACCCATCATACCTACAGTGCTCTGACTTGGGGGTGGTTCCGTCAGTCTGTTCTCGTTTCAACCTGAACAAACTGAATGAGCAGCTCAGCTAACCCCAACAATAACCCTGTTCCTACCTCTAATCATCTAATCTTATTTAAATAGATGTGCTGACAAAACTAATGTCATGTCACTCTTTTTGGCATGTGTTATGTGTAAAACTACACACACGTCATGCATCGATCTGCTGATGAAAACACAGGTGACACTCACCTGCTCCGTCTCTCCTCATCCTTCAGAACTTCATAAATGGCCACCAGCTGAAAACCATCAGTTATTTATTCAATCATGGATGAAATTAAAGTCAAATGGAATTTTTTATGGTAAAAACTTATCACAATAAGTGAAAATATGTGTGTGGGGTTAGTATTTCATCTCATGGGTTCACCTGTCTGAATTGAGTCTCAGCATTTTCATCTTTGTTTTTATCTGGATGCAGAGTCAGAGACAGTCGACGGTAGGCTTTCTTCACTTCTGCAGCAGAGGCATCCTGAAACATCATCACAGACACTGTTACATCAATACTATACTATCAATATTTGACCCTTACCCACATCAACATGTGTGGAGGGGTGTAACATGCACTTATTTGGACTGAACGATTTCAGTTCAGGGCGTTCGATACAAGCTGAACCAGGGGTCAGCAAACCACCCTGGTCCTAGAGAGCCGCTATATATATATATATATATTACACCTGAAAATTATCAGGCTTCTGCAGAGTTGCATGACAGGATGATCATTTGTATGAGATGTGTTAGAAGAGGGATACATTTGAAACATGCGCGATAATGGCTCTGTAGGACCATAGTTGCAGACTCCTGCATAGTGTAGTTTTGTATGCTGCCATATTTACTGTAAACTTCCCTATCTGTTTTTAGGTTACTTTATTTCAGGCACAAATAATACAAAACATAAGGCAAAAATAACACACAAATAGTACAGAGTCACAAAAAATACTGGGTCGCACAATGACGACAATGACACAGAGACAACCCACGTCACGTTTTAGTTACACGTCACCTTTTAGTATCTCTTCACCCGTTTTGGAACCTCAGCCAAGCATTAAATAAAAAAGTAGTACTGGGTTCCGGGTACTTTTAAGTAATGTAAAAGCAAAAAGGTTGCGTCAAACTGGTACCACGTAGTGGAAATTCAGCATAAGGGCGAAGTTCAGTAATAGTAAGATTTGTCAGACTTCATTAGAACACATCCAGTGTAATTAATTATTCTGACAGATACTCAATGGTAAATAAGTCAGTTTATCACGTAAATTGGACTAGTTGTCTGTTCAGTCCCTGTCGTTGACCTATACACTGGACTAGTTATCCAGTTCAGTCGGTGTCGTTGACCTATACACTGGACTAGTTATGTGCTTCACCTGATGTTGCTAACTAGCTTGGTGCAGCAGTGCGTGCGTGGCAGTCAGGTGTTAGCATTAGCAGCGGCTAGCAGCTGCTGATTTGTTGCCATGGAGACTTTGCGCCGTGAACCGAGTACACACAGACCTGGTCCAGGGACATGAACTGATAGAAGGTCTGCGGAATCTCCTCCACCAGGTCCAGCAGCTCCAAATCCGCATCCCAGGCGGATACCGGAGGCGAAGCGGTCCATAGGATCAGCAGCAGGCCAAGGCAGGGCGGCAGAGCGGCGGACGCACACATCGCCGGCCTTGAACCGGACCCACAGAACCGGAGCGGGTAGAACCGGAATAAACGGCACCGGAGCTCTGTTATCTTAGCGTAGCTCAGTGGACCCCGACCCGGAAGCACCACAGACTTCTGCTGCTGTTGGACCGGGAGTTCAAATCACAGATGGTAATGGAGTTCATAATGTTCAGCGCCACCCTGCAGTCTGGAGGCTGAACCGGCTCTACTGGTCCCCGTGGTAGTCATGGCAAAAGTAGAACGGATAGTACTAGTGATAATAATAGAAACAGTGTTAGTATTGGTGATAGTAATAGTAGTAGTAGTAGTAGTAGTAGTAACAGTACTGGTAATAGCTACTAGTAATAGCGATAGTGTTACTAATAGTGATAATACTAGTTGCTAACATTAATAGTGATAGTAATAGTAACAGTTGTAGTGATAGTACTTGTAACAGTAATAATGATAGTATAATAGTAAGAGCACGGTTTTTCATGTCAATATACTGACAAGTTGCTCAGGATAAAATCAAGATGTTGTAGCTTTAACAAGGTCCAGTGACCTGGGGGGAGCTCATGGTTTTTATGAACATGTTCGGACTGAGTAAATAAGTTGGTACATATTTAGGTTGTGTTTTGGATAGTAAACATAGGCAGTGACTTCCTGTATATTTTAACTTTTTATTTTGTGTTTTGTTCAATAAATCTGACAAAACGAACTTTTCTGAAGGGTGCACACTTATTTCAACACAAGTCAGCAATAAGCTCCAGTGGAAGGTTTTATAGGAAAAGCGACAATAATAGTATGATAGTAATAGTGGTGACTGTTGAGTACCAGTTCTTCGTGAATATAGCGAGTGTTGAAACTGTGCCAGTCCCAGAGGACGTGTTTCAAAACTGGGACCGGGGACCTCATGTATAAAGGATGTGTACACCCAAAAATGTGGCATATGCCCTTTTCCACACTCAGATGTACAAAGAGTGAAATAACAGACAAAATCTACGGTCCTTCACGCCAACTCCATACCTGGCATACACACATTTCTCATTGAACCTTTGTCGGCACTTGGTTTTGATACTGAGAAACTGTTAATATTGTGGAAAAGGTAATTCACCTGAGTGACGTGCACATCAGATGAAGAGAGAAAAGAGAAAATGAAAGTCATTAGCCACATCATCAATCAGGTAACATCAGGTTTTATTACCGTTTGTTTAATGACATTACGTTCACATCCTGTCAATTGACCTAAAGTGCATTCTGCACAACAGATATACAGGGATCCTCATCATCACGACGACAGGGGAAGGCCTGGATCACTGGAGCAATGCGATTGGCCACAGCCAAAGAGCTGGCGGCAAGGACTCGGCGAGACATCATGTCAAAGTCAGCACCTGCAGAGACAGACGAACCAATAAGAAGAGGCCATGCCCCGCAAAAGAAGATTGCAGCACTTCCTAATGTAAACTAGAGGAAACATTTGATGCATTACAAAAGTTTTCTTTCAACACAAACTTATTAAATCAAATCTGTAAAATATTTATTGATAAAAGCTGGAGGCAGAATGTGTTTGAAAAAACAAACCATCTGTATCCATGACGATGCCTCCTGCTTCTTGTACGATGAGCGTAGATGCAGCAATGTCCCAGCAGTGCATCCCAATGTGGTAGTAGACATCAGCCGCACCAGAGGCTACCTGACACATGTCGACTGCTGCTGTCCCTAATGCCCGTATGCTAAACAAACACAGTAAACAAATGAACAAACACATGTTGAAGGTTGCATCCTCACCACCTGCACACTAAACAAGCCCATAACAGCTGCCATCCCCATGACCGCATGCTACACAAACAGTAAAGAAATAAACATACCCACACACTAAATAAACAAACAGTAAACCAGACACAATAAACCCCACCCCCTTGCACACATTTTACTTGATTAACCCTATCTCATCACATTTCTGGTGACTGTGACCTTGACCTAACGGGTTCTATTCTGAGCCATCTTGCACCCGTCCTGAAAATTTCATGGAAATTGGTCCAGTAGTTTTTGCATAAACCTGCTTACAAACAAACAAACAAACAAACAAACCGATAAACACAATCCCCTTCTCCCCTTCGGAGGGCGGGGTAACAAATAAATGTATGTCAATGGCCGCAATCCCTACTACCAGCACGCTGAATGGATAAACAAACCAATGAAACTTCCATAGACAGTTAGCTTGCAAGAGGTCTTTGAAAGAGAACTTTAGCCTTTATTTTCACATTTTATAACATGATACTTGCCATTTTTCTGCAAAATTGAGGGAGTAAGAGTCAAACATTGGGTATTTTGAAAATCATAACCTTGAGTTTGAGCTTTCAAGGTCATTGAAGGTCAACCAAATTAGTACAAAATGAAAGACCATTTCTGACTCCCAAAAAGTGAAGAATAGAAAATGTGTCAATATCTGTGTTAGTTTTCAAGATAGAAGCCATTTTTGAAGATGCAAAGTAGGTGCTTGCGTCGTGGTCCTGGGTTCGCTCCAGGACTACAGAACCAGCTCTTGGTTCTCTCATAGATGACCTGGGGTACCGAAGGGGGGGAATTCATGTATTTGTGGGCGGCCCATAGAGCAGTGGAGGGTCCCACTGCATATAGGTTTGTGTGTAGGGACCCAGTGGATACAAGTCTGTGCAATATCCAGGGTATAAGAAAAGTATAGAAGTCAGTCACTGAAATCATGTTAAGATTTGGTTTCACTTTGACGCTATCGTCAGTGACATTGTTTATAGATAGCCACTCCCCGCCCCCCCCTTTCCTAAGAGGAGGAATCCTGTAGAGGAGGCTTCAATAGTCCTGCATACCAGTGGGACACTGTATCCCTGGACTCAGATCTGAATCATGGCTGGTGTTACCCAATCTGCATAATCTCCAGGACTGGCTCTCTAAGACCAGGTGAGACTGAGCAGCAGAACCTCAGTGAACAACTCATGGAGACCTCCAGTTGGATGGTGGGGTGGGGGTGTCTCCACTGCCATGTTGAAAACACACCTCTGATATGGACCTGACAGTGTAGAGAATATTCTGTTTATTTGTTGTTTGTCTGTCATTTTGTTGTCACGATGGGTCAGTTTTCTGTTATTTTTAAATGTTGTTCATTTGTTTGACATTTTGTTGTTGTATTTTCTTGTTTGTTGTGTATATTCAGTTCTGACCCATGCACAGGTAGTTTCATCAGTCTGCAGATGTTGGTGGTCATGGTGGTCAGCGCCTCGTCATCACGTTCTGCACCAATTTCTGTCACCACCACACACTTGGTGATGTCTGATTGGACAAAACACAGTGACACATTAGCTGTTCCATTGGACCTGAGCCTAGATGAGTCCACATGACTGTAGTTATACAGGATGTTACCTTCTTCTCCTGAGGTGTGAAGAGGAACTCCATTCAGAAATGCTCCTCGTCCTCTCTGAGCACAGAACAGTTTGTTGTCCACACAACTGTAAACAATCCCAAACTCAGTCTGTAAACAACAACAATGACAACAATATCAGCACAGTGGCAAACAATCCCAAATTCCACTTGTACTTGGAGAGATTACTTTACCCTTTTATTGACAGTGAAGGCAATTGAGACAGCCACGAAAGGAAACCTGTGACCAGAAGTACATAAGACTAAATAAGACAAAGTCAAAAGCAAAACCTACAAACCAGGTCCATGTTGTTTCCATGTGAGGGTTATGGTTTAGAACAGGCTTATGGTTGAAGGGCTGGGGTAAATATCTGAATCCACAGTGTTAGGATTAGAGTTGGGTTGAAGGGTTATGGTTGAACAGTTAGGGTTGAAGGGTTAGGGTTATGATTGGATGGTCAGAATGAAGATTTGAATCATCAGGGTTATGGTTGGAGGGTTATGGCTGAAGGGTTGGGGTTAAGAACAGGGTTTGGGTTAGGGTGAACCTCTAAATCCTCAGGGTTAGGACTGGAAGGTTGGTGTTTAAGGGTTAGGGTAGAAAGGTTAGGCTAATAGTTAGAGGGCAATATAAAGGTAAGGATTAAGGTTGAAGGGTTAGGGATAGGGTTAGGGTTTATCACCTGTGGACGAAGTTGACGGTCCCGTCAATGGGGTCGATGATCCAGGTTGGACTGTCAGTCAGTTCCAGGCGTTCACCTGCACCAATAGATTCCTCCCCTATAAACCTGATGGTCAAAGGTAAGATGTATTGGTCATGTTTTTGTACAAGGAACAAGTAAAAAAAAAAAAAGAAAAAAAAAAAGGGGAACTGGGCAAAACATAACATACACACATTAGTCTCTTATGTCTTTGAGCTAATTTTACTTTTACTTTGATGAACTGACTTTAATTAGGGTTAGGGACAGAGTTCGAATTATAAGTTTTTCTGTAAGGGAGTTTCAAGTTGCTGAGATATAATTGTACCGAAAACTATTACATTTTGGTTTTATAACAAATATGAATTTCTGGTAGATTTGGACTCAGGAGTTTTCAAATGGAACTACATTCTGAAAAACATGCATACACTTCAAAATCCTTGGCCTATCTTATCAGTGATAAGTCGGTCAAAACCGATGCACAATCAACAGATGACAATACCCTCCAGCTAGTGTGGCCAAGGGCAAAAAGGGCCAACTTCTCTGGAAATAGGATTTGTAGAACTGAACCTGTGCTGTGGGAATTTCCCCCTGATGGTCATTATCAGAAACTTCTCCACTTGTTGATCAGTTTCTGTGACAAGATCAGCTGCAGAACTTTTCAACTTCACATCTTTTGGATGATGGAGAGATGACATAATCATCTGAAGGAAGACAGAAACACATGGACATTTGTCTTCATCTGTACACAGGGTTAGGGTTAAGAAAAGGGTTAGGTTCAGAGTCAAGGTTAGGGTTGATGTCTGGGTTGAGGTTACGTTTAAGTTTAGGGTCAGAGTCAGAGTCTATTGTGACCTGCTTTAACTTCATAATTAATCTGACAATCTTATAGTAACTCAACTGAAGAAGTTAGATGTATTTTTCTGTTGGTGTGTGACCAGAGGTAGAGTCTGTAGTGGGACAGTGCTGGGAATAACAGTGTTAGAGTACAACAGCGTTACAAACAGAGCCACATTTCAAGTAACGGAGTAATTACTAAATTACTTTATTCATAACTGTATCGCTGTTACTGTTACTCAATAAATAATGTGACATGTTACAATTTGATGAATTGGGGCGCAAGTGTTGCATGACAACAAAATCGATCAGGATTTGTTAAGAAGTTGGAGGCGGGGTCTCAACTGTCCTGTTCCCACGCAGGCACACAAGTCAAATACACACACAGAGATAGTGAAGAGACATGGCAGCACCAAGTGTTGTTCTTCAGAATTCAGTAGGATAAATGGGGAGTCCAGCATTTGTGGGGGGCCCATAGAGCAGCAGAGGGGGCCCAGTAAATAAGATTAGAAGTTGTGACATTTTTCTGTAAGCTCTGATATATAATGGAGGCATAGAAAGCAGGAGACAGTGAAAGTATGTTCAGTTTTGCTTCACAACATTTAGGTTAGTTGTGGACTGCACCACCATGTACAAACCCCCTCCACCACCACCCAGATGAACAAAATACTGAAGTTTATGAGCGAAGTCGAGCGTTTGACATGTAGCCGACTGTCCATGTCTGTTTTATGTTGTTGCTATAGTTTTATAACTTGTTTTTGCCTTTGTTTTTATCTTGGTTTTATAATTGTTCCTTGTTTTTATCTAATTTTGGGACGCACCTTGTGTACCTTTTGGCTGTTGTAAGGTACAATATAAATAAAATTTGATTGATTATGGGCTCAAACTATTTTGCTTTCACAGGGCCTGTAATTGCTCACAGCACCCAGGGGACAGAATTAGAGGTTGGTCCAGCAGAGGTCACGTAAACACACCCGTGTTCAGGTAAAGGTCATTGTGAAGTCACAGCCACTCTGAACTCACATTCCTGAACGTCCTTATCTGGACCAACCACCTGGACGTGACATCACAGTGTGGACTGCTTCGGAAAAGACACGAAAAAGTGAAAAGAACTGATAGAAAATAATAATGACTGAGATTAAACTGATTTTATTCTTTCTCATTGTTTTTGAGCAGCAGAAGAAAATCCTATGTGCGTTGTTCTGAGGATAGGTTTGCTGGTTTTCCTGATCAAAGACATTGTGTTTATAAGTTAGAAGGAGCTTCGTCTCTAATGACACAAACCCTAACACTTGGCTTGATGGCAGTTTGGTCTTTCCTTCTGTGATTGGTCTGTTTGTTTCTTACCTCAGCAGCCTGTTTGGCAACGGAGATACCGAAGTTCAGACACTCGGTCCAGTCGGACATAATGATAAGATCCAAGAGTTCTGTCAAAAAGAGGAAAGGCTACAGAACAGAAAGAAAAGAATAGTGTAATAACAGAAACTGTAGAAACAGTAGTGGAACTGGAGGTTCTATTTCCCAGGTTCTGCAAGTTAGCTGTCATCTAAAGTGTGAAACTACAGATTTAAGATGATGTACATGGTGTAGAAGAACTGCGGAATAAACCCAGTGTTTAGACTTAAGAGGATGAAAGAAATGAAGACCACAAAACCCCAACCTGCTTTCACTGTAACTAGAAATATAAAGACAGTAGTAAAAGTAGTGACAACAGTAACCATAGTGACAGTAGTAGTAGTAGTAGTAGTGTCAATAGTAACAGTAGTGACAGTTATGCCAATAGTATAACAGTAGTGACAGTCATGACAATAGTAACAGTCGTAACTTTAGTGACAATAATAATAACAGTTGTGACAATAGTGAGAGTACCAGTAGTAACAGCCATGACAATAGTAACAGTTGTGACAGTGGTGACAATAGTGAAAGAGTACCAGTAGTAACAGCCATGACAATAGTAACAGTTGTGACAGTGGTGACAATAGTGAAAGAGTACCAGTAGTAACAGCAGTGACAGTAGTCACAGTCGTGACAGTAATAACAATAGTGAACAAGTTCCAGTAATTGCAGTTACAATAACAACAGTAGTGACAAGAGTAATAGTAGTGACAGTGGTGACAATAGTGAAAGCGTACCAGTAGTTACAGCAGTGACAATAGTAACAGTAGTGACAGTTGTGACATTAGTAACAATAGTGAACAAGTTCCAGTAATAGCAGTGAATATAGCAACAGTAGTGATGAGTAATAGTAGTGACAGTGGTGACAATAGTAACAGTGGTGACAAGAGTGAGTGCCGGCAGTGACAAAAGTAACAGTAGTTACAGTGACAGTAGTAGTAACAGTGGTGACAATAGTGACAGTAGTAGTAACAGTGGTGACAGTAGTAGTGACAATATTAACAGTTGTAACAGTAGTGTTACTGTAGCAGTATGTGTTTTACCTTCAGTTCCAGTCGTGTCTGATGTAGGAAAACTGTGATTTTGCTCAAATGTACTTTTATTCATCACACAGCCAATCACAGCAAAGTATATCAATCGGCCAATGGCAGCACAGCCTGGACCGCCAGGCTCCTCCTCTTCATGTGTCCTCCATCAGATCCAGAGTTTAGACACACTCCAACATGACAGGCATCATCAGAGCTACACCTCCATCATCAAGTCACAAGGGAGGACACGGCACGCCACACATGTGACCAATCAGCTGACTGTGAACAAAAGTCCTGTTCAGTCCTAATGGTGTTAAGAGACGACAGACCATCTGAACCACAGAAGAGGAAGTGGAAATAAAAAATTATTCTACATATGAAATGGAGTAACTGAACAGCAGTGCACTCTGAAGGCTTCATGTGCATTTTATGTATAAGGGCACAAAGTCCTACAATGTATGCAATATTATTATTTAGTAAAGCAAAAAAAAAAAAAAGTTGATTATTCAAATAAGTGCTGACATTTTCGGTAGACTTGAATTGACAGCTGCATCCCTATATCCAACCCAAACCATCCAGTTGAAACAATCCAACACTGAACTGGACCCACAACAGGACACACATAGGAAAAGACAAATTTCAAACGTGTTCTTAATTCGCATCTGGTTTATTCACATGTTCTATAATTTCACACAGATTGTTAACCTAAACATAATGAAAACACACAAGTCCAAGCAGTTTGACCGTGATCCTGTCTGTGTGGGGTTTGGTCTATCTGGGACCTGATTCAGTCCGTCTCCAATCCGTTCCATCTGTGATCTGGTCTGTCTGTGATCCAGTCGGTCAATAATCTGGTCTAGCCTGTCTGTGATCCAGTCTGTCTGCTCGGGGTCATTCATGAAAACGATGCTTGATCTCTGAGCGTGACTCTCTGATCACATGACCTCTCCTCTGCATTGACATTGGTGGACATCATCTGCCCTTCTTCATCTTGGAAACCTTCTCCTTCCTCTTCTTCACGTGTTTGGGAACTTTGTTTTTTCGTTTCTCTCTCTGAGCTTCTTTCACTAACTTCTTCTTCACCTAGAAAAAAAAAAACTATGTTACTCATCTTCACAGAAATGAGAGGTGTACCCTCAAACTTCAGGTTATTTACTACAAGACACTTGATCTTTCGTCGTATTTGTGGAGGTTATGTTTTTGCCAGAGTCTGTTTGTCTGTCTGTTAGTTAGCAAGATAACTCAAAAAGTTATGGACGGATCTTGATGAAATTTACGAGGTAGGTTGGTAATGGGGAGATCTGGAAATTATTAGATTTTGGTGGTGATCCGGGGGTGGGGGGGGTTTACCTTGCCAGAGTTCTGTGCTCTCAGAGTGCTTTTCTAGTTTGTTGATAGTTTTATTTTGTGTCATTACCTCCTTGGTGGAGGTAATAAAGCCACTGTTGAGTTTTCACCTTTTTGTCCACCGGGGTTTCCTCTGTCTGTCCTTTACCCTCTTCCTCCTCCTCTTCTTCTTCATCCTCCTCTGATGATGACAATGATGAAGTTTGTTCATCCTCCAGAAGAGCAGGAACCTGAAAACACAACAAGACTGAATGACAAACATGTCAACCCTGAAGGAACATGAAATGTTCTTCAATATTCAACAGAAAAAACAGAGACCAGGAATAAACACAAAAAACAAAAAATAAAGATGAACCACCGTGACATTCAGTGAAATACAAATCTGAATGTTCACAGAATAGTGATTCTACTCATAAGGCCTGAATACTAACATCCTAAGATTAGAGAGAGCCTATTAAAAACGAAGGGTTCCATTATTGTTATTATTATTATTATGGCTTAAACACTGACATGCCATGTCAGCGAAGGCTTATTAACATTGCATGTGGTTGTGTTATTATTTTTCTTTCACCTCTTTGAAACAAAATTTTTGCCCTGTCAAAATTTTTTTTTAAAAAGTACATTTTATTGACTCCACATCCAAGCCCGGTGAAAAATTTCATAATCTGAAGTTGAAAAAATTGTCATTGTCATCTCCCGCTTTTTCCAGGTCCAGGTCTTGGGGCCACAGCCTCAGTAAAGCACCCCAGCTACCTCCGCCAGCTCCTCCAGGGGAATCCCGAGGCGTTCCCAAGACAGCTGGGAGATGTAATCCCTCCAGCGTGTCCTGGGTCAGCACCGAGCTCTCCTCACCGATTGACAAGCCCAGAACACCTCTCCAGGGAGGCGTCCAGGAGGCATTCTCACTAGATGCCCGAGCCACCTCAGCTGGGCTCAAAATTATTTGATTTGATTATTTTTAAAATTTAAATATTCATTATTTAGAAATTATAAATCCAAGTATCGTAAATTATGTAAACTACTGTAAAATGGAAAATACTGTTTACATTTTAAATGATATTTTCCATATTCATGTTCTAAGGATGTGAATACATTTTTTTCTTGTTTATTTCTTGATGCTTTGCAGTATCTAGTAAACATAATCTGGAATGCATGGTAATTGATTTTTTTTTTTTACAACCAATACTGTTTCACATAACAGTACTGTTTCATCTTCCTGTTTCACATAACCAATACAATAAACAACAGTTACTAATTCCCACTATTCTAATTACTTTTTTTGTTATTTCCAGTCAGTGGGAAAACTCAGTTTACTCATGTCATTCATTGTTGTCAAGTTTCATTGTATGTTTTAGCCGGACTTAGATGTATATCAATCATGTTTTGATTGGTTTGCAGTTTTAGTGGAAACTCTGCAACAAACAAAGTCACAATGAAGACCTGAAGGATATCTGTGAAGTGATTTAGGGAAACATTTGAACATGTAGGTCTCGTCAACAGCACAACAGTGGATTTCCTGATGTCAGAGCAGCAACATTATAATCAGGCCATTTACATAAGGATTAGGGTTAGGGTCAGGGTTTAGAACAGGGTTAGGGTTAACAGTATTGTACCGTCTGAACTCCTGACAGGTCCTTCTTCAGTCCGGTCAGCGTTTGGTACAGAATCTGTACAGAACACAACATCAGCTTTATTATTATTATCATCATCATGTTTGATCCTCCATCAGCTCATCCTCAATAATCACTCTTACATTGTCATGGTTACCACCGAGTGCTGATTCTTCCTCCTTCACCCTCATGAGTGCAACATCTCGTTCGTAGTGATTCACCTCCGTTAGAGTGCGAGGAATGTACGCTTTCTTAAACACCTGGGGGGTCAAAAGTCAAACCAAGAGGTCATGTGACCTGGCAGGTGATTGTGAGATCTGATTCTGATGGACAGACACGTGTCACCTGTCTCAGCCATCCACTGACCTGCTGCTTAGTAACTACTTTTCACAACAATACTTACTGGTTCGTGGTCATGCAACATTGACATAAAAATTTGTTTCTGTAGCTGAACTGTTTTCATTTTAGTTTTAGACATGCACATCCTCACGCATCAGCCTACTAATCAATATGTACGTGACATTTATGAAGTTGAGAAAACCAATAGGATAAGGACACGTCACCTCTTCATCCACTCGATCCTGGTCGGACCTTTGCTGAGCCGTTCGCTGAGCCGCTACCACCATAGCCTGAAACAACCAGTACACAAACTCTAAATGAACAGACACACATTAGACAAAGATACTGGAACATGATCAGCATCTATTGTTATTTGTGTGTTTGTTGACGATTCGTCTTTGTGTATTGAAACTGGTCATAATTATGCAAGTCAACAATAAAAACTAAATTCACTATCGATCAAGCCAAGAAATAATGAGTCACCATGGTAACATGTTAAAAAAAGGCAGCACCGACACATTTGTTCAATAGAAATTCAAAAATATATGCTGATGAAAGTAGACAAAAAACAAACAAAGCTTAGTCCACATCTAAATGTTGACTCGTGTGTTGGCACCTTGCTCAGGTACTGGTCCAGATTGCTTCTGGTGATTGATGGATCTGTGATGAAGTCAAACAGCTCCCTGATTGTCATCACTGCCACGCCACGCTTCACAAAGAACTCTTGGGAAAAACACATAGACAGGTGAGCCAACAGTTAGAGGTCAGGGGTAAGCACTTATGTTTCCATGGTTACCATTGACGTTGCTACAGTCTTTCCTGAGGAACTCCAGAGCATGTGGATGGTCGTGTTCCACTGACTGCGACACGTCAATGATGTAGGCATCTCCGTCATGATACCTGTACAGGAGACAAAGCTGAGATTATAGGGCTTTTACTTTGAAGGGATCAGGATGTGGTGGGCAGAGCCTCTTACAGCATATTGAACTCGCTCAGGTCAGCGTGGACCAATCGGGCCTCCTGAAACATTGTCCTCATGTTCTGCACAACCTGCAGGTAGAGTTCACACGCCTTTGACTCAGACAACACAGCGTTCTTCAGCAGTGGTGCAGGACTGATGGAAAAGGAGATTAACATTGGTGATTGATGAAAGACAGACTTTGGTACTAGTTCTGATAAAGTTGTCAGAAGACACATTGGTAAAAGCGTCAAGAAGCAGACGCACACTCACATGTTGTCTTTTCCAATGAAGCTCATTAGCAGAACGTGACTCCTGAGCAAAAGAGGTTCAGGACTCAGAACTCCAGCCGTCTGCAACCTGGGAAACAAACCTACAATGAGCATTAACTAGGTTCTACCTGTCAGGAAAAAGTTCTACTAGGTTCTATTAATATTGATTCTACTAGGTTCCAGTTCCAACCTGATAAGGTTCCTCATTTCCTTCTCTGCCCAGGTTCTCACCATCTTACGAGGGTTTCCTTTGCAATAACCATGACGGAACCTGAAGAACAAATCAACATTCAGAACGTCTTTACTCACCTATATAACGATATCACAGTGGTCAGGGTTACCTAAATTCTCCGCTGACATATTTGTCTCGGTCTTTGAACAAGAGGATGGATGTCTTGTAGATTTTTATTGCTCGGCTCTCTCCGCTTGATGTGTTTGCATGATACACATTGGCCTGACAACATAGAACCAACCAATCAGAACGGCCAGAGAACTGACATCCTGACATATGAAAGATTTCTGATGTTCATTTTGCAGATGTTCTTCAGTAACCAAATAAAATGCACAGCATTACTTGACATCTGATATTGATCAGCATATTGATGAATGGTTATCACTGTATCAATTACCTCCTTTCCTGTACTGATGCACCCGTTGATCTCAGTGATAACTCCTCGACTCAGCATCTTGAATAAAATCATTCGAGTTCGTGGATCTAAAACCTAAAGAAGAAGAATAAGATGATTCTGGTGGAGCTACCAAGTACAGTTTTATGATCCAAAGCCTCATTTCCACCACTGATCCAGAACTTTCCTTCTCTAATGACATATTCATATGTGTAGATCAATAGAACACGATCTGGAACTGAAGTGAAAACCTTGTTATCTGACCCAACACAGATTCATTATCATTAGTTTGGAACAAAGATGAAGAAAAAATGTCAATGGAAAATTGAGCTGCAGTTAGTTTTTAAAAATGTTCTATGCCTTTCACAGTATACTAGAGCAAAACAAAAAAAAAACACATTCAATTATCAAATCAGCTCCACTCTTTAAATTTAAATCTTTTATTTGCAAACAGGTACACTAGACAAGATTAAATTAAGACTAAAGTAAACTAGACTGGGCTGGATTAAACTAACGTAAACAAGACTAAAATAAATTAGATTAATTACCTAGACTAGATTAAACTAGACTAAAGTAAACTAGATTAGACTACATTACACTAGAGTAAAGTAAACTAGACGAGGTTAAACTTGACTAAATCAGACTAGACTACACTAGACTAACATAAACTAGGCTAAACTCACTGAAGTTTCATGCGTTTCTACAGGATTTTCACCTGTTCCACTGTTGCACGATCTGATTTGTCCTTCACTCGGTACCTGTAGAAGAACAGCAGCCAATGAGAAACTGACTCAAGATGGTCACATGACCTGTGCTGTAACACACATTCAGCATTGGGACTCACGTGTCAGCATCTCTTTGCTTCTGCATTGTTGTCACTTTGTTGATCACAGAGTCTGCGAAATTTAGTTTATCTGTGAATAGGAACAAACACGCATGTCAGGAGGAGCCGGGGCTGTTACCATGACAACATATATGTTGGGAGGGATGGGATCTTACCCAGGTTGATCTTGTGTTCATATTTCCGCAGAGCTTTGTCAGACGGAGTGGATGATGGTAGCGTCTTATTGGACGAATTTTGTCTGTTGGCCTGAAATAAATGCAGTAACAATTAAATGACCAGGTAAAGCAATGGACAGGTACACCAATGGACAGGTAAACAGGCACACCAACAGACAGGTAAATAAGTGGATATGAGGCTTGTGCGGGCTGGCAGGACATCTGGGGAAATTCTGAATCTTCTAAATAAAAGCTGTACATTTCCAAAGGAGAAAACTAGCATATTATGGGATAGAAATGGGGAATTTACACAAAACACAAAGATTTTAAAGGCACAATTGGATTAAAAACCTTTACAATTTTTAACCGACGTTGAACCCAGAGTCTCCTGAATGTGCGATTTCCGGTTCAATTGTGACTTTAATCATTCAACCTCTTGGACACATTCCTGGTTCTCCTGCTGGTTCTGAATACTACCAGTTTGACCAGGACACAATGATGTTCTGGGCCCATTAACAGGTAAGACCAAGCCTCCACACCATCTTACAGCAGGTTGTTTGTGATGTTAGATGGTCATTTGCCAAGCCATGCCCTTTCACATACACATGCAACTTTAATGTGCTGGTACCTGGCATTGGTTTTGTTCTGTTCTTACCTGGCTGTTGAGACCCGTTCTGTTGTAGTGCTTGGTGAGATTGCCTCCTGCGGTTCGCCACTCCCACTCGTCGTCGTCATCATCATCATCATCATCGACGTCCTCCTCTTCTTCGTCATTGTCCTCAACCTGCTGGGGACATGACGCAGGCTGCAGACTCACTTCAGACATGTGACCCCGAACAGCCGACACTTCTGATTGATCGCTGCAGAAAATCAAGGAAAAATAACAATAAAATAAAACAGAATTAAAAATAAGATGGGGTTGGAGGATGACACTCCCACCAAATCAAACAACCACCAATCCAACATCAAGATACAATATTCAACACAAACAACAACCACCACATTGACACATTACTACACAACTACCAACAACAATAACAAACACCACCATCACACTTCAGGTCCTTTAATACTTAAAATACATTTAGTCAGACTATTATTAAAACTGCAATAGTAATCTGCGTTCAGCTTTTCTCAGATCCGGTTCTGATGGACGTAATCCTACTGTCTGGACCAGTTGAACAAACCAGATACAGTCCAGATCAGTGACTCCTAGGTCCATCAGTTCTACATCTTCTCACCTGTCCTCATCTGCGTCATCAAATTGACCCGGGACGGACCGGGACAGAATATCCATGACGTCACACTGAACCAGGTTTCAAACGTGGTCTAAAATTTGCGAACCGAACTAAGCGCAAGACACGGCAGCGTGTTCACCCTTACCACCGTTTCCGGATTAATGACGTCACTACGACTGCCGTTGAGGACCAAATTGTGTCTGCGCACGACCCGGATGTTTTTATTTTGAAGGACTTGTGGGAAGAAACGCTCTATTAGCCACGTGTGTTTAATAGAGATTATTATTTTAACTCAGTCAGAATGTGTGCGGACCTGGAGCGGACCCCCAGGACTCTGTTGGTCTCTGAACAGTCCAGTTTTCAGAACAAGAAGAACCGACTGAGCGCGCACGTGGAGCAGCATCACTTTAACTACAAGGTAAATTAGCTTAGCCATTAGCTTAGCTTCATGAACAGCAGTAGGAGAACTGACAGAGTCAAACTTCTTCAGGAAGGAAATAGTGCAGTCAAACTACTAACTAGCCTTTTAACCAGTCTTGTAACTAACCAACTGACACTTGAAGAAATATAAACTGGCCATGTCAGGTAAATGTTTTTGAAGTAAAACTTGTAAAGTAAACAGTAAAGAAGAAAAATGCATATACGTTAAAAATCATCTCACTTTTATTTACTATAAAACATTTTTTTTACTATATTATGATATTAACGATTTTAGTTCATTTTAAATTAATTCAGGAATAAACATTTACCTGTTACTTTACAATAAAAACAGTGATTATACAACAGTTTACAACATAAATTAATCTAGAAGGTAGAAACTATATGCATCATACGTCAGGAGTCTGATGGCTCTCAAAGGTTGCGCCTGTGTCCTCAACTGTAGCTCCATCCATAGTGTCCTGGTCCATTTTAAAGATCCCATCAGGTAGGACTTGAAGGCACATATTGGAGAACTGAGCCTGTGGTGTGTTTACCTGTTCAGATGTCAGTGCTGCTGCCAGAGTGTGCCTCCACACCCCCTCACCTGGATGCAGCTCTGAAAGGCTTCAGCAGTTTCTACTTGATCAGGAACCTGCCAGTGTACATGCTGCTGGACCAGGACTTTCTGCAGACCGCCGTCTACCAGGGTGCACCTGAACACATGTTGACTCACCTGATCATGTCTGTTAATGTGGACTTGTGCTTTAACATGTAACAATCTGTGTTTAGGCAGTGTGTACGGACTGTCGTTTGGATGCAGAGTTGATGAAGACCCATGTGTAGCTCTGATGCCAAACGGTGAGTCTGACATGGCAGAGCTGAAGCCTCGCCTCTCTGTCCCTACCTGAACAGGTGAATCATATCTTGTACGTGTTCATGTATAGGTCGTCTGGTTCTGTCTCTGGACAAAGACTCATTTGAGTTATTGGGGTTTGAGAAAAAAAAGTCTAGATTCACCAACAGAGCGACGGGCAAATATGGTTAGTAAACACTTTATCTGTGTCACAGTATCTGTTACTCTGGTTCTGTAGCACCAGCATCATCTTTTAAACACACAGTTACTGTACTATGATTCTGAAGTCATTTTTCCCCTCAGTGGTGTCTGTAAATTTGAGTGACAGTAGCATGACTCCAGGTGAGCGGGGCTACCAGCGTCTCCTCACAGGTCTGAAGTCACGCCTCCCTTTGGTTGTTGACTTCCTGGTGTCACATCATCCAGGTAAGACATCTGCACATTACCCTGTGCTACGAGCCTGCTGTACCATTTCACATTTTTGTGATGTTAGTGAGTCACCTTCTACTCTTGACTGATTACATTACCCATGATGTGTTGTGGTTGTGTCAGGGGGAACTACTGCTCTTCAGCCTCTCCTCTCACAATGCAATTGGTCTGAACACAAGCAAATTGTGAGTAGTCGCAGCCTAGCTGACCTGCCCTGCCCCCTACTAACCTCTGACCTGCAGTCATGTGACCCTCATTCCACCCTGGATTGGCTGGGTGCCATAGATGCTGATGTCAGCTGGTGAGAGGACACAATTTTGTTACAGACAGGTTATGTTGCAGACAACTCTGACCTACACTGACTCTTCTTCTTTGGTTTCAGTGAGAACTCATCCAGCAGCTTCCTGTCAACGATGGTCTGTCCTGAACCAAAAACAGCCAGCAACGCATTGAGCATGTCTGTTAGTGGATTCCTGAACCCACATGAAATCCACCACCTCATCCAGGAACTTAGGTAAAATGACCTCTGACCCATTTGAGCTGAAGCACAACATGAATGTGATTGTCTTTATTAAATATAAAGGTTTTGACAAAAGAGGAGACATGTTTGTCCAGAACTGTAATGTTTATTTTCAGTAAATGAATGATTCAACATTAGACTCAAACTGCTGAGGATCACTGACCTATTTCAATTCAGTGTAGAATTCACTGATGCCTTGAAAACATGGGCTATGTTGAAGGCTGCATATCTTCTCCATGTTAGTGATGAACATCTGCATGTCTCATTCCCAGGATTCAGCTTAACCCTAACCTGTCCAGTCAAGATCATGACTTTGCTCTTGTTCTCTAATGTTCTGATTGGTCTGGGTGCAGGTCTTACTTGGATCAGTCCCAGTCAGCATCCTGGGTTGCTCTGACAGTTCATGGATTCATGGACAGTCCGGTTTCATGGGCTGGAGCCGAGCACAGCGTCCTTTGGAGTGGTGAGAACTTCTACAGTCTGCTGCTGTTCAAAGACCACGTCTATCATTTGCACATGGCTACGGGAGCGTACGACACCTGTCCACCGTGACCCACCAAGGTCCACCATGACTTATTTCAAACTCACCCTGGCCCACCTTAGATTTACTGAGGCCTACTCTAGACCCACCACGACCCATCTGAGATTTACTGAGGCCCAAGTGAAATTTTTATTTGAGTCCTGAGTCGCATTGTCAGGATGAATGGTGTTGACATTCAGTTTCAGGGTTCGTCATTGGTCCTGACGTTTCAGCTGATGAGATCCAGAGGCGTTCATCATCTGTGTTGTCGGATTCCAAACCCTACAGAGAAATACTCAATACTAGTGCCTGAAACTCACCAGAGGCTTTATTTGATTCCTGTTCCAGACAACAGATGCACTAGTACAATGTAAAACTGCTCAGTGGAAAATTTGTACCATCATGTCCACTATGTTTTTCTTTGTATTGACATATGAAAGTAGAATTAAAAATATTGTTTACGTTGTTTTACTGACAACATGCATAATACCAACCAATCTGGTCCTTGTGTCCTGCTTCACTTCCACCTGTGTATGCCACTATGTAACTATAGAATGCTCCTGTCTAATCATCATTTGGATGTGTTGCATGTGTGCAGTGGATAGATGATGCATCCTACGTCAGTGAAGAGCATGACCAATGAGGTCAGACCAACAGGTGTCAAAGGCCAGTGATGCCCGATACAGTATGCTGGCAGAATCAAAGTGAAAGGGGTTGGCGTTAATGTGATTTGGCCACCCCAGTGTCAGTCAAGGCCAGTCAGACCATTCTATAAATTTAAAAATAGGTCTGGACTGTCGGGCCAAATAACAGAAAGGTCTACTAATAAAGTACCTGGTACGCCAGATGTGCAGTGACTGACAGACACCCACGCCTGTTCTGTAAGGAGCCATATTACAAATTCACACACGGGAACAGAATGCTGACAGCTGATTGGCTAACATTCTCTCATTCTAACTTACAACTCTTCATAACTTATATTTCTAGGATTTCACAGTTGAAGCAGTCATTTTTTGAATGATGTTTATTGGCCTTTTTTTTTTTTATATATATATATATATATATATATATTTTTTTTTTTTTCAGTATTTCACTCTGAGTGACAGTTGTAGGCCCAACAATGCCTTAACAGTTATCTGCATTTATCAAATATTCACAATACACTGTTTGTCCTTGTTAAATAAAAACAACTGTGCTGATCAACTCTTTGAGCAGTGTCTTAACATTCTCTGTCATCCTGTGGTATGACTTTAACAACTGAAAGTTTTATGAAGGAAACAAACTATATGGTATCTCTAAAGTAAAAGGCTTATTAATACTCCATGACTATTAAAGACTTTTCTGATCTTGAATTACCAAATGGTGAATTGTTCATACAATTTCATCAATTTGAAGTGATTCTGATGCCCACAGTAGGGTTTTTCAAAATAAAAGTATTAAATGTCAAGTGATTAATAGCTTCCCTCCACTTTTGACATACTATACTGGTCGTCAACTTTTAATTCATTTAAACTGATTCTTTCACAAATGCAGTAGGGTTTTTTTTTTTTCAAAATAAAAGCTTTATTAAAATGGCTAAATAATGAGTATTAATAACTTTACCTCCTTTTCTGACAAATACTCAAGTGTTCATACAATTTAAATTCATTCAAACTGTTTCTCTGTCTTGCACTCACAACACGCAGTCACTAGGATTTTTTCCACCAAAAAAATAAACACCTTATTCAAAGGTGACTTTCAGCAAAGGGGGAGTTGGTGTTTTGGAGAGATGAAAGGAGGAGGGACATAAAAGGGAGGTGGGGGCTGGAGTCAAGATGGAGAGGTGAGAGTGGAGCTAAGGTGTCAATGGTAATGGAACGCAGAACTGGGCTGGAATGTTAAGTCCCACCCAATTCTGCTTGCAACTTTTTTTTAAATTAATTAATCTCTTTTTTTTTAAACAGTTTTTTGAAAAGCTTGAAAGGTAAGAGTCAAAAAGAATCCCTGGGTAGAAGGGGTATCGGTGAGTAAAAGGGGAAAAAATGTTGTGCGACCAACTGGGGGTATTAGTAAGCTCCGCCTACTTTTTCATTCATTTATATCTTTAATTTTCCTTTTCTTATCTTTGAAAATACAAATAATGGATATATTAAGAAAACAAAACAAACTGCATCAAATTATGTAATTGTGAGTTCATAATTCAGCTCATTCTGAGTCCGATATGAAAAATACAAATCCAGTCCATGATCATGACTGTTAGGCCATGCCCACACAGCCATGATAGTCTTGTGGGTGTCCCCAAATACACGGATTCATATTAAATCAGCTGTCCTGTTGTGAAAAGACTACAACAGGAAACACCAAGGTCAAAGGTAAGAGTTCATGTCCTCCACTCTGTCCATGGTCAGTCCACATTGACAAACTGTTAACAGAGCTTCACACAAATACTCAGATCAGGATCCTCCAACTATTACACGACGACAGTAATTCTGCTGTGGGTTTGGAGGGTACACTCGGTCAACACCAGACCCAGAGGATATTCAGTTAGTCCCAAAACCTTTAAACTTGGTACAAAGTGTAATCCATCAGAACCATGAGACCCCCATCAGCACCAGGGCTCCCAGATCTTTAATGGCTTACAGTCCACACCCACTGTCTTGAGTTTCGAGGATTTTACTGCTTTCAATAAGAAACATAATTTTGGAACATTATTCTACAGCCACAGAGGATCCAGTTTAAATCCATGAGTCCAGACACAACCGTGAATCTAGGAGACCCATCTGAGTGTTGACAGACACTAATGTGGGAGATGATTCATGTTATTCATTCCTACATTTGTTCTGCTGTGGTTGAAGTTCTGAGCCTTTTCCTCTAGTTTTCTTCTGTGGGTGTGGCTGAACTGCCCTTCCTCATATGAGCAGGTTGTGTCTTGTGTATGTTCTCCAATTGTTCCCTGTGGTTCTGATCCAAGCCCCATCAGCAGCATGTGATGGAAGCCAACGGGCTGAAAGCACAGGACTCCACCTCTGAAACACTCCGACTGGACCAAGTTTAAAAGCTTTAGCAAAAACTTTACAGTCCAGTCCACTTCAATTATAAGTTAAAGGAGGATAAGGACCAAGGTCTGCAAGGACGTTGTTGGCAGTCCTGGTCCTGTTCCGGTCCTGGTCCAGTTCAGGTTCTGGTCTTAGCAGAGCTCAGTCCTCCTCTGAAGGTACTGCAGGATGGAGTCTGTTCCCTGTGATGAACCCCAAATCCTCTTCAGGGCTTCACACTCGCGTTCATTGGCCTGCTCCAGAGCACTGCGGCTGGTGTTCCTCATCAAAGCTTTGGACTCCTGCAGAACCTGAACCACAGAGGGAGAACCAGACCGCCACAAGAGGACCAGAATACAGACAAAGATTGTGAGAATGCTGCTACCACCAGGTCTATTTGAACAGCCTGACCATCACCTCCACCTTTGATTGGTCCCATTTTACAAAAAACAGATGGGGAAGTTGACAGTAAGTACAGCGGTAAATTAATCCACATGACAGGCTGCAAAACTACACCATATTCAGTTAAGGATATTCAGTCATTGGTGATCGATATAAAAATTCAGGCGAGACTATTCATAAAGAGTAAGTTTATCAATGAGTCTCTGAGCAGACGACATGGAAGTAATGAGTCACATCACTGTGATACCCAGGTACTAAGTTGGTAGTAACCTGTAATGGAAACGGTCTCCAGGAATAGTACCCGGTACCTGAGTTGAGTTGGTCCAAGCCAGTTCCATGTAGTGGAAACGTGGCATAACACTACATCTAAGACTAATATTATTATTAACACTAATACTAACCCGAACACTAATACTAACTTTAACCATAAAACTAACCCTAATGTTAACCTACCTGTACAACCCTACAGACTTACCAAGGAATCCACCACCACCAGCTCTTTTATCCGCAGCATCACCTCCTGTGTGAAGGTTCCAGGCCAAAGAACCTGCGACACCAAACCTTTAGAGCATGCCTCCTGTGCTGTCAACTTCCTGCCACTCAATAATAGCTCGTTAGCCTGGAACAGAACAAAATGAGTTAACTTAACCTGAAACAGAATATAATCATTTAGCCTGGAACAGATCAGCATAACTAGGACAGGAACAGACCGGATTGGCTAGGGCTGGAAGAGCACAGGTTGACTGGGGCAAGGACAGAAAGGATGCCTGAATGTCACATGAGCTGCCATGTTGATGGTGTGATGCATTTGGTGTTCAGAGTGTGTCGCATGATGAAATCACATGATTGGTCTGATGCATTCTGAGAAGAAACTGGTTATTTTAACTCTCAGACACCCACGGCAAATATATTATCAAAAGCAGATCAGAAACAATACAACTTCAACACAAATCTACCAGATATAATCCATCTTAACCCTAGAACACTCAGATTGGGTGATTTTCACACACACGATTCTTGTCATGTGATTTTAAATGTATTTCTGCCTTTTTAAAGGGTCCCCCATGGTACTTTTTTATAATATGCAATTAAAGAAGAGGGAAAAAAATAAATAGGAGTACCATAATTTGGCATACAGTGTTGTACTTTTAAATAAATTGATGAAAGCTGTATTTCATCGAGGATATTACATTGGGTAAAATATACCTGATGTTAGTGACAGTGTTATTAATATTAATGTTAGTGTTCCATGGTTAAAATAGTGAAATCAGATAAGTATGTTTAGTATAAGCTATACCACAACCAGCCACCAGGGGGATGAAAAATGTGCACATGTTTTAACAACATCTGCCTTTAGTCTATTGAATGGAAAAGTGTCTATTTACCCAAAACATAACCAAGCAATACACTAACTCTGTGATTATTAACCTATTCTGGACTACTATGAAACCAGGAAAGGAGAAAGTGGAGCAGGTTCTTGTTATCTTTGTTTTGTCCTGCTCTATCTTGGTTTATTCTGGTCTATGCTAGTTTATCTAGGTTTTTTCAGTCTATTTTGGTTTATCCTGCTTTATCCTGGTGTATTTTGGTTTGTCCTGGCATATTCTGGTTAACTTGGCCTATCCTGGTGTACCCTGGTTTGCCCTGGTATATCCTAGTGTATCCTAGTTACCTCCGCCAAGGTGGGGTTTTTTTTGCCGGCGTTCGTTGGTTGGTTTGGATGTCTGTTTGTTTGTGTACAAGATAGCTCAAAAATGTATGGACGGATTTAAAGAAGATTTCAGGGTAGATTAGATTTTGGTGGTGATCCGGAGAGAGGAGGGGTCTCCCTTGGCAGAGGTCTGAGCTCTCAGAGTGCTTTTCTAGTTTACTCTGGTATATTCTAGTTAATCCTGCTCTCCGCTAGTTTAAGTCTAATTGTTGACTTACTGAGGCCAGACCCATGATTCGGGGGAAGGTGAAGGAGGCGCATGCATCAGGCGTCTGTCCGTATGCGGTGTATGGTGTTTGGAACCAAGCCTTTTCATTGGCCCACACCACATCACACAGCGGTAGGAGGGCAGCACCCAGGCCCAGCGCTGGTCCGTTCACTGCAGCCACAATAGGCTTCCGGAACTGGATAAAGGTGTTGACAAAGGTCCTGAGATAGAGATACAGAGGTCAGTGGTCAAGACTTGCTGTGTGATGTTTACAGACCCGACCACCCCCGCCCAGCTACCACCTGATGGTTTCAGCCATCTTGATGCTCTCCTTCTTCCTGTCATCTGTCAATCGTCTGATGAAATACAGGAAGTCCAGACCGCAACAGAAAACACTGCCCACAGCACCAAACAACACCAGTTTACTATCATCTGACGCCGCTGTTGCCATGGCACTCTGGATCTCTTTCATCACCTTGACACAAGAATAACGAATGTCATCTGAGGTAACCATAGCAACAGACCACTGAAAGAAGAATCACTGAACAATCAAAGACTAAAACATATTCTGAAAATTGTCAATTATTACAGAGGACACCCCTGGGTCAGCGTGTGGTTCTCTGAGCCCAGTCCCTATGGAAACATACCTCTGGGTTCAGGGTGTTGTTCTCCGAGCTCTTAGTCGACATCAGGATGTGGGTGAATCCATCCTGTTTCTTCACTACAATGTCTCGATAGCGGTAGGCACTTTCTGTCTGCCGAACGCTGAACCTTAGACGTTTGTCAAAGGCCGACCGCTCCTCCAGACGCCGCTTTCCTGAGGCACCGGTGGCCCCAGTAACAGTGCTCTGCGCAGCAGGGGTTCTGTTGGCAGAGATGGCCTCCAACAACGCTGAACCTGAGAGCAGAACAAGGCCGATCAGACTCGGACCAGGAGCAAAACAAAGACCAGCTGACCAAGACATAGACAGTCTGACTGGGACACACCATTTCATCAGGAGAAAGAACACCTGACTGTGACAGAGAGGGTTTTGTCTATCGTATTATCTTTGACCTTACCTGTGCCACTGAGGGAGCGCATGGCAGCTGGTGTGATGGGGAGTCGTGGCGGGGACAGTGGGTTCTGGTTCTGGTTGTTGCTGGGTCTGGGTCTGGTCCCCATGCGGGCCCTCTCCTCCCCAGGTCCCAGCTGGACTGCGGTGGTCTCAGCCGGTTTTTCCAGCAGTGCCACCTCTGGTGGGTCCAAGTGAGCATCGTGGGCATCCAGGCTGTGTGCCGCCTCACTCGGAGATTCCTCCTCCTGATCCAGACGACTGTTCATGGGGCTTTTGGGGACCAGAATCTTGATGCCGGTCTTGGACAGGTCAACGCTGCGCCGTGCAGATCCAACTGGAGATGCTGACATTAGAGTGCCGCTGAAGCGGTCGGCATGGGCTGAGCTGAAGGTGGACAGGTGAGGACGGTCAGATGGTCTTACCTGAAGACAGAGAACATCAACCACATGTAAGTGAATTGAATTTATGATGGTAGGACCAGGAAGTGTCTTTATACAGGAAGAGAGATAGCTTATGGTGAACAATACCATCTGGTGTTGCTGTGGATATGTTTAAGCAGCAGCAGATCAGTTCTAAGCATAACACCAACCAGGTCTTTAATATCCAACTCTGATTTCAGCAGAAGCCTCACTGACCTGCTCATGTTTACGCTGATTACTGAGAACGGTGTCCCAATTCCAAACCCACTTAAGACCATGCCCGAAGTTCCGACAAGATACTAACCATAAAACCAACAAACTCTTTGAAGGCTTTGAAGGGGATCTGCTGACACATGACTATTGTTTTTAGAAACAGTTTGATGTAACTTTACTTGGGTGTTGACCTATAGGGAACCACAGGTCATAATACCGATAACTAAGGACTGAAGTTCATAAATGCATCCATTACATCCCTGAGGTAGTATATAGACTGTATATGTTTTGTTGCATGCATTTGTTTTGTTGCATAACTGTGTTTTTGTTGGCGTTTGAGTGTGTATGCATGTGCAGAAGTGCATGTGCTTAACTTCATGTGGCTGTTGTGGATTGGAAGAATATGCGTCCTACAGATTGGTCATCCTATAAATGCACGGTCCGCTGGCTCTGCCCAGAAGTGACCTTTTAAATGTTTGAAATATCATGACCTGACAGCCTGACGTGAGAGTTCGCTAGCACGAGTCTGAGATTTGAAATACAGTGTAGAGGTGCTGCACCTCTATGCTACCATCTGGGGAGAGCCCTGGAGCGTCAGCCCATTACCAATTTAATCTTTGTATTCTTGTCATGTATTCTGTATAGTGTTTGTTCTTGTGTTGTGTTTCCAATTGCTCATTTTGCTGTTGTACTCTACTGCCATTAGCCATTATGGTGCTGGGACTAATAAAAGTGAGTACATCTATACATCCTTCCATCATCCATCCCCTCCATCACCATTCATTCATCCATCAGGCATGCATCCATTTATCCATCCATCACATAAATGTATATTATCTGATCACAACATTGGATGAAAGCAGCAGATGGCAATGATGTCTCTACAATATATGGTCACCCAAACCCTGTTTGTAACCTTCACCCCGTTCCTCTTCCTAAACCATATTACACAGCGATCTGACCTGAAGGCAGTTTGCCATCAACCCGGTGCCGATGTCACTGCGGGCGGCGGTGGGGGCCGATCTAAATGCCAGTTGGTGTGCAGGGCTCAGCTGAGAGGCAGGCAGGCTGCGGGTGGAGCGCAGGAAGGTGGCATCCTGGTGACGTTCAGCATGCTGCCGGTTGAACTCGTGGACGTAGACCATGCAGGTGGACAGGTGCGTTTCAGGTTCCCAGGTGTCTCCTTCTGAACCATAACCCCTCCACCTGACCAGATACTCAACCTTCCCCTTCCTGTTCCTCCTCTTATCCACAATCCGTTCCACCTGAAGACACAACACAACATTACCACCACCAATATACATAATCACAATGAATGCAATAATAAAGGATTTACTAAATAGCACAGAACATTCCAAGAGAAACTGTCAAGATAATAAAACCAAAAGTCCAATTGTCAAACCTCAAATTACTAGAACCACATGTTTAACATCAGAAGATGCATCAATAACACAAGTAACACACGAAAAAGCTCTTGCTGTGAGAAGGTGAACAATGTAAAATAATAACGGATCATGACAATTAGAGCTGGACAATATCTTGCAATGAAGGGTGCAAATGTGTTCCCATCTAATTTCAACTTGGATACCTGAAAACACACTAGCAGGAATCCCACAATTACAATTGTTCTTAATCAGTTTGTAGTGAATTGCTGGTAACAATGGAAAATGAAAAATGAACCACAGAAAATCACTGTAAATTAAGACTTGGTGCTAAAAAGAAAGGCAACGTGAGTTATCCGGAATTATTTCGGCTACAAGAAGGATGATATTGAAACCCGTGTTCTGTACTGACAATGTCTGGTACCTGTTACTGCAACAAGACCAATTTATACAACTAATTTGTTTGACCATTTACATCGAGACCACACAGCGATTAGTAGATGCTCCTGTATATTGTTTTCATATTGCAATATATATATGGCAGGGTTTAAACAAAATCCAAATAAAACCCAATCCATTTTTATTTATAGAGCACAAATGTACAAAAGCACAATGTTTCCCAAGTGCTGTACAATAAAATAAACACAATAAAACACAAACAAGCAAAAAGAAAACACAATATACACATAATAAGCACGTACATAAAGAAATATCAATAAATAGACTGTCTACCCCGTGTCATTTCCCCGAATATCGCCAATCACCATAATCGGTTTACTCAAAATGCAAAGATGCATGAATATGAAAATACAAAGGAACATCATCATCACCTTAGTAAGACTGCTGTTTTGTTTCATTAGTATTGGCCCATAGGGTGAGGGTTAGGATACTATAGGGGTTAGTATAAATCAGGGTAGGTTAGGGTGGGTCCGGGTTTGAGTAGGTTTAAGGTTAGTTGACAATCATTGGGGAAAAACGAACTTTAAAAACTTTACAATAATTTTCAATCCAGTCAACGAGGGGAGAGGGGTACAGTTCTGAATGATGGGCTTACATGAATGAGTAAAGGTCACACACCTTCCAGACACTGCTTCACAGAACCTTAGTGGAGGGTTCTTCTAGAACCTGAGATGGGACCCGGTTCCTGAGTGTGATTCGTCAGCCGTTAGCTAGCTTTAACTTTAATCTCAAGGCTTATGCTAATGCTAACTGTCAGGTTCACACAGACAGGACCAGTCCTAAACCCGGAACGGGCACCACACCGGGCTAGCCCGCGGCATCGGGGGTTCTCCCCGCGGCTTCACGCGGACCGTCGGTAACTTTTCTGGGTTACACTTTTAGTTTCTAAAAGTTCGTCGTTAGCATTAGCCATTAGCTCACCTCGTAGAACTCTTCCGTAGCCATGGAGACTGTGCGCGTGCACGAACAGCTTCCAGAAGCTTCGTCGGTCGGTCACGCGCCGAACATGAGAGAATGTTCAAAAAGATCGACCCGATCAGATGTAGTGCTTGGTGATTGATTAGCAGAGGATCAATGACTTCCTCAGAGTTCAGTATTAGCAGTTAGCTGTTAGCTTAACCAGCGAACACACAAAACATCCGCCGAGGCGCCTCCACAGTAAGAGCACAGCGGAAGTAACTGTACTTATTTATTGTTTAATAAATGGAGCTGCTTCCTGATAAAGATGGTCAGGTTCATTAGTGAAGATGGAGCAAATGTTTATGCCTCACTTCTGCTGAGAACAGACATCTGGGTGCTTCTCTGACATTGAGGAACTAAAAATTCAAACCAGATGTGGACTAAATGTACTCAGGATGGGGCCGTGGACAGACACTATGGTGTTTTGTGCATCTTGCAGCACATGGACTCCCCAGTAACCTATATGTTATGCACCCTGTGCACAGTTCCTGTTTGTGGACGTCAGAGCAAGTATATAATATTATTGAATTTACCTAAGGTCATCATTCAGTACATCTTGAGGATTTAATTTTTTTTACTTAATTGGGTCTATACACCTGGCAAAAATACTAGATACCAAAATGAACCCAGTTTCATTGAAGCAACCATTTACATATGATGTTGAATTAATACGGACACTAAATAATGAAAGGACATAAAGTGGACACTGATCAGAATTTGGTGTTTACTCAACCTTCTGCTGAAAATGATAAGAATAAAAATGATAATATTATGAATGTTACTTTATATCATAATCCACAAAACAAGGTTATCTTAATGTTTTATTTATTTGCTTGATTCGTTCATGTTAGTTTTTATTTTGTTTTGATACTATACAAAACAAATAACATTAAACTCTATCTCGATAGATAGGTAGGTAGGTAGGTAGCTAGGTAGGGAGGTAGGTAGGTGGGTAGCTAGGTAGGGAGGTAGGTAGGTAGATAGAGTTTAATTTTAAGCTGTGATTCCATCCTCCTAGCTGATGATTGTTGGATATTTTCTACATATTGATTCTTTTCGTAAATGTGGCTTGGACTCAGGTCCATAATTGGATGGTCATGTATTATGAATGTATGTATAGATATATGGATGGATTTACTTTATAGATATATGAATATTGAGGTTGTTTGTAGATATATAATAAAACATATAGACATAATAAACAAAACAGAGTACAAACAGGACAATATGAGCCAGAATAAAACTAGTGTTTCTGTCACATTTATTGAAAGACAATGACTATGAAACCACCTCTGGATCTCTGACTGGTTCATTGGTATCATGTCATCAGTCAGACTTCTTGTCAATGTCCGTTTTGCGTTGTTCCCAAGCTTCTGCTAATGCTGCGTCGTCATCACCATCACTGCAGGCCTTATAGCAGATGTAGAAAAGGAAGACCACGATCACAAATGGAACACCAACCAGGAGGCAACTGAGGAGTGGCGCATGATCAAACGCCGTCTGGACACAACACAGAGGTCAAAGGTCATACAAGTACAAGTACTGAGCATGGTTTTACAGCCTGTCAGGTTGACCTCTGACATTTACCCCAGAGATATTCATTACCGAAGCCTAACCTTGACTCTGACCCTGACATTTAGAAATCAGACCATGACATGAATGAAAACAGATGAAAACATACAAAAATAAGAGACAATAAAAACATTGACGGTGACTAGTCTGTGACTACTTACCACCAATGTTGTCTTTGTTTCGTAAACCAGTCGCCGGGCCCGCTGGGTGATGCTGTTTCCTCCCTGACACTGAAAACATAGGTTCATTTTATTTAAACAGTCACATGAGCAGGTAGGCCCCTCCCACTGAGCTGACCACACCCCTTTTCCACCTGGATATGATCTGTCCCAGGAACTGGTTGGTTCTTGATTCCTGGGGTGTTCCCAGATACTTCAGATCCAGAAACTGACACAAAGATGGCCCTAGTTCTAGTTCTGGTTCTGGTTCTGGTCATATACAGAACCATTAGCTCCTGCACCTACATGACCCTGAGGACACGGTCACATGACTCCAAGTCCAAGTACATGTCAACAGGTTGGACAAAGTCCTGTAGAGCCCAGAACCAGCTAAGTGGAAAGAGCAGCTTCTGAGTCCTGGACTTTAACTCTCCTCTAATGGACCAGAACACTCCTGCAGAACATTGTCTTCTCCTGGTGGTGGTCTGCTGAGGACTGTGATCAATGGACAAATGGAACTGTTGTTGGATCACAGACTTCCATGGTGTGATGAGGAGGGGAGTCAGGATCTGCTTAATCTATCATAGACACTCCTAAACACTCACTAGAACATCTGTAGCATTCGGAACCTCTGGAGCATCTCAAACATCTGGAGTATTTGGAATGTCTGGAAGGAGAACAGTGTGTCCACATTTGGAGATTTTATCTGTCACATGGTCTCTGACTCTGGACCAGGCTTAGGTATGAAGACTGCATCCAAACATCTTCAGGGACTGAGACAATGACCTGGGATCTACAAACAGCTGAAAGTCTATTTATCCTGGATGTTGGACTGAAGAACATTCAGAGTGTTTGGAAAAACAAATCCCTAAATGTCAAATAACGAATTTAAATAAGTGATAGATTCCAATGACTTTTTTTTTTCAAAAATGTCTGTTTATGAATATGAATAGGAACATTTTCCAAATAAAATAAAAAAAAGATTTATAATAAACCAAAGTTTTGAAGTTGAGTTCTAAAATGTCTAAGAACATAGATTTCTGTGTTGTCAGGAGTGTTGGTTCAATGAGAACAAAAGTCATTTGTAAAATGGTTCCAAAAAGAAGTAGAATAAGGAAAATGAGAGAACAGAAGCAGAAGTCCCCACACACACACACATACACACCTCCCAAGGTGAGTCTACTGAACCTGCTGCCATTGGGTCACACTAACCTCTATGGTGCCATCCAGAACCTGGTTCAGGAAGTCTCGTAACTGTTGTTCTGTCTCCACAGCACCAGAGGGAAGGAAGTAGCCATCATTGGACAGATTGACCACAATAAAGGAGGGGATTATGACATCACTGAAACAACAAAACAAATAGCATCAACCACAACCTGCCTGAGTATCAGTGTCAAGGTTAGGGTTAAGGCTTAAAGGTTAGGGTTAAGGATAAGGGTTAAGGCAGGGGTCACCAATCCTGGTCCTCAAGGGCTGGTATTCTATATGTCTTAGATATTTCTCTCTTCCAACACACCTGATGGTCATTATCAGGCAGGTGCAGAGCTTGATGATGGCTTTATCATTTGAATCAGGAGTTTTGGAAGAGAGAAACATCTAAAACATTTAGGGTACCAGCCCTCGAGGGCCAGGATTGATGACCCGTGGGCTAAGGGTTAGATAAGAGGGTTAGGAGTTGGAGTTAGGGATAGCGGTAGAGTGAAGGGAAAGGGATAGCATTAAAGGTTAACAGTTAGGGATAGGGTTAAGGATTATGGGGATAGGTCTAGGGTGGTAAGTGTTAGGGATAGGGTTATGGGTTAGGGATAAGATTGCATGCAATCACACTAATAAGGTTTACAGAATCTAAAGGAAAAAAATGTCCCTCACGGAAACAGCCACATGAGTATATAGATTTAGAATTAATTTAGCCAAATTAAATATTCCCCTCGTAGGTCCATTAAGTGATGCCTGGCTATACTAAAATATCTTTAAGGTTTTTATACATTCTGAAGGCCGTGATAGAACAGAAATTATTCAATGAAATATAACTTTATGTAAATTATACAATTTTATTTTAATAACCTGATTCAGAGCATTTGAAGCCAGAGAGAATGATGAAACAAATGGGATTAAATGTGAGCCCTTTCCTTCCTTTACTGGTTTAGATGCATATCCATTTAAGACTAACTGTGGGGCATCTGCTTTAATAGATCTGAGGAAAGTTCATAATGCATGGAACAAGGTACATGTCACTGTTTCTATGTCCATCTCTCCTGTACATGTGTGGCTGAATAAGATAATTTAGGATTTCATGATTCCCCTAAACATATGTTATGGGTGATAAGATGTTTTGTGCAGAAAAGCATGCCTATCTATGACTTTAACGTAGACTCTGGTTCCTAGGTTAATTTTTCCATCACTTCCCTCATTAACGTAAACTTTGATATCTAAAACATACATTTTCTGTATTTGAATATCAAATTTTATGGAAATTGTATTGTCATGATTGTTGCGGGTGTCAAAAATGTCTGGAAATCCTCATCATTATGGAGCCAAACACCAAATATATCATCCAGATAACTCAAATATAAAGTGGTTACTATTTTATACATTTAGTTAAAACAGTCTGTGGGGGTCTAATCCAGCTACAATGGGCAAAGGTCGAGTACAGTCGCCAGTTCATCGCAGGGCTGAACATTTATAGACAATCACTCTCACACCTATGGACAATTTAGATTAACCAATTAACCTATCAGTGCATGTCTTTGGATGGTGGAAGGAAACTGGAATACACGGGGAGAACACGGGGAGAACATGCAAACTCCACACAGAAAGGTCTGGCATGGGAATCAAACTAGTGCTAACCACTACACCCTTTTCCCACTCCACCATGTAAATGTTAGCATAGGCAGTAGAAAATGTCCTTCCCATCGCAGTTCTATGTATCTGTATCGTCAAAATTTTAATTTGAATATAACTTGACCTATTGTTGACCTAAGAGGTCACAGGTCACTCGGTCAATACCTAAAAAATTAAACTGACTATATTAGTTACTTAGTTACTATTATTGACAGATAGGAAACCTGACACAGGCTTCAAAATGGCATTATGACCTTTGACCTTGAGCAACCTTGAAAGGTCAAACCGATAGTTTGACCTTTTGAGAGGGAGATGTCCAATAAGAGTTAAAACGTTTGCAAGGGGTAGGGTTTGTTGTGTCTAGCACCACTTGTTTATTTATGGGATTCTATAGGTCTTGCCAGTCCAACTAATCTAGCATTTATGACATTTTAAGCATTCAATCCCATTCAGGTTAGGGGTTAAGGGTTAGGATATAGGATAAGGGTTAGAGTTTAGTTATAGGGTTAGTGATGGGATTTGAGTTAGAGATGTAAAACCTCATAGTGAGTCCACGTATATAATCAGGTTCATCCATGAAACCAAAGTAGAAATTCCTGCAAGGACATGGTCATGACTGTTAGAGTTACGGTTATTGTGTCTCAGGTGATTATCAGTATAGAGCTGTGACCTCAGACCTCTTGTACTTGTCTGAATTCTCTGCTGCGACATTCTCCACCAGAAGTTTGTACCTACACAGTTAAGAAGAAACAGATTACAACGTGTTTGGCACTGCTCTCCTACTCACCAGGTGTGTTCAGTCATACCTGAGACTCCGTTCACTCTGATGCCCTGCCTTCACCAGCACTAATACCACCATTTTACCTAGGTGACATCACACACACCAACCAATCATCACCAGTTTTACATGTGCACCTTTTCTGTCCATATGTCAATCAGCTGTTGTTGTGATGTCATCATTGGGGTTCTCACCTGCTTCTCCCATGGCGTACAGAGTGAAGCTGTCAATGTGAGCGAAGTTGGAGAACCGTTCTCTGTTAATCCATGATTGCAGATCACCATCATGCTCCTCTGAACCAGCACAACCACAGAAGTATCACCACCAAAATCTAATAATTTGTTGATCTCCCCATTACCACCATAGCCTGATAATTCATCCATAAGTTTTCAAGTTATGTTGTACACAAACCAACCAACGCCAGCAAAAATATAACCTCCTTGATATAGATAAGAAGCCCTGGAACCAGTTGACTGTAAATGTATGGGAGCATCAGCTAGTGGCTGTTGGTGGTATTACACACTAATGCTGATATGTCCACATGAAGTCAAAGGTCAGTCTCACCACTGTAGGTGAAGTAGGCTCCATCTTTAAAGACAACAACCGCTGGAAGAGAAGGAACTGAGATGGTCTGAAAAAAATAAATCCACTGTCATCTACTGAGATCACATGAGATCTAGTGTCATCTATTGAGATCTACTGGGATCTACTTAAATCTATTGGGCTCCAATCTCAGGGCTGTAACCTTTGGCAGGACATCTCTAGTTGCAGAAAAGAAGTAGGTGTAAATGATCAGTTTCTCAGCTGCAGCTGTGTAGTTTCCCTGCAAAGGTCAAAGGGCACATGTCAGTCATGTGTTGACGTACGTGTGCGTGTGCGTGTGCGTGTGCGTGTGCGTGTGCGTGTGCGTGTGCGTGTGCGTGTGCGTGTGTGTGTGTGTGTGTGTGTGTGTGTACCTTCAGTGGTGACGTGGCTCCTATGTAAACAAACAGGATGTCATGATGACTCATGGCGTGTTGGAAAAGCTGCAGGGAGGACAGGGATCGGACAGGAGGACTGAAACACACACACAACAAACACGAATAAATGCAAACAAAATGTCAACAAGGAGTAAAGCGTGACTTTAATAAACAACACAACATGAAATGCACACAAATATACATCAACAAAATCAAAATCAACCAAGATCATTTCAGAATGAACACTAAATCAAACAGAAAGACCCCACAACAATGCCTGAGCAGGTGTAATGGAACTACAAATAAATGAAAACACAAACACATGGTCATGGTTGAATAATAACAACAATCATTTAAACCGGTGTTTGTCAAACTGTATGGTGTGCACTGTAGGAGGGACATGAAGGCTTATTGGGGTGACTTCTGATTGATTTTTTTTATTTTTTATTTATTTAGAACATGTAGCAGGTGAACTAATGTCTTAGCATTGGAGCACTCTGCACTCATTTCAGAGAAATAAAAAACAGTCTGCTGCCACAGTGATTAGACTAGACAAAGAGGTTGGGGTTTGGAGTTATGGATAAGGATTGAACTGAAAAATAAACCTGGAACATGTTTGTACAATTTGTACTTTAATATTCTGAGATATGTAATGGAAATGGGATGATTAACACCCACTGTATTGTTTAAATGTTCATATTTGATACCAAAATGTGTTTGTTATTTAATTTTTTTTAAAGAACTTTATTGTCATAGTTGTAAGAAAATGGCACATTTTCTATTATTATTTGTAAAAAAAAATATTTTCTGGTTGAGTTTATTTTTATTGTTCAAGCAAAACTTTAAGTTATGTTTTACTCTGAACAAAAAATATTAAAGGAAAAGCTAAACATATTGTTATTATACTAAGATTTGTTTCAATTAAAATTATAATTGCAACACTGTTACAATGTTGTTTGGGGAGGGGGTTAAATGAACATTTTATTTAGACAAAAACATGACACTTTAACATATTTAGGTTTGAAATAAATGAATAAAGACAAGGGAAAAAGTAGTTGAACCTGCATGAAAATAACAAAAAAAATTGTACATTGAATCAAATAGTAACTTAAACTATTTAAAAGTTATTCGTCATCATATTAGTTTTCAACAATCTGTACTCACCCACTGATGCGGTTTGTGAAATCCATGATCCCATCTTTAGTCCTCGGTCCAAGATAATTATACCTGAGGTCCTTCTTCAACCTGAAACACAAACAGCAGCGGATTAGCTAAAGAGGTGTAATGTCACATTACAGCCAATTGGGTAATGAACCATCTAATAGACCACCACCGGAAACTATTTGTCAGTGGACCAACCGGCCCCTGACTATTCCATTATTGACACACATCATGTTTTGCTATTTAAAATTCAATAAAATCACAGTTTGTGACAGAACCATTTAAGTATCAGAGAAAATAAAAAAACATGGTCTGAGGGACATTTATAGACATTTTCCTGATGTCCACAGTTTGAAGATGTCATCCTCCAAATGACTGGACTCAGGGAGTTAGGCTTAGGAACAAGAACAGGATCAGAATTAGTGTTTGGGATAAGAAAACAATCGGGTTAAGGTCAATGTCTTCAGGTGAATCTGTGCAGGTTTTGACCATTGCAGTGACTTCAGCCATGGATCCACGTCCACCAACATGGTCATTTTTGGGACACGTAACTGGTCAAGGTCTGCATGTCATCAGGACCCTCTGGATCGTTAAACTCAAACTGAAGTGTCTTTAAAACTGACTAACATTATGTTTGTAAACAATGATGGAACAGGATTGATGTGTGATTGGCCTGTTTTTTGACTAATGCGGTGGTGGTCCAACCCATCGAGTCTGATGACATCACACTCACATGAAAATTGTTGGGTAACCTCTGACCCTGAATTCTTTGGCCAAACCTGAAACAAAGCAACATATAATACATAATACAAAATAATCCCAAATAATACAGTTAAAAACAGCAGACATCATACCAGCAACACCACCCCTAAAATATCACCCTCACATATACACCCCTCAAAGACCCCCCCCACTCACCTAAGATACATTCACAGTGACTTTAATCCCAACTAACTGGTTAGTCAATGTTGGACTTGGGGTTAAGGTCAGGGTTCGGGTGAAGATCTTCACAATGGACTCTTTGTTTAGGGTAACATTGACAGGTAACTGTGGCTGTTGTATTATAAAGGTTTATGAGTATGTGTTGAGGTCAGCTCACGCTTGTTGGAGGTTCCATCTGTTTTGCCAACGTTCACCGGAGAACCGCGACTCCTCAGCTCAGAGCCTATTTCATGCCAAACAGGGTCCAGCTCTTTACAGAACAAACACCAAGGGGCATAGAACTGCAGACAGTGGAACCAGAACAGACATACTGGTTAATTCATAATGATTAATCATTCATCTACACCACAGGTGTCAAACTCCAGTCCTCGAGGGCCAGTGTCCTGCATGTTTTAGATATTTCCCTGTTCCATGTGATTCAGTTTAACCCTTTAACTCCTGAGAACTAACAAAATAATTGGTAACATGAGCAAAGTAAGACACAAATGGCAGAAAATCTAAGAAACATACTACAATAAAAAACCCAAAATGTAGAAAAATAAACAAAATGAGCAACAAAAACTAATAAATATTTACAAAATGACAAATAATGTGGAAAATTTTGAAAAATTTTTTACTAAAGACGAAAACTACTATTGAAATTTGGTCCCAGCAATTTTAATTTTGCCTTTAAAAAATGTTTAACGAAAATAAAAACTCTTGCTTTTTGGCACCTTGTCCATGCACAAAACTAAAAGGAAAATGGTTGAATTTTTCTGAATATTTAAACTAAATCATCCATTCAGAATGCATCAGCACTGACACTTAAAGAGTTAATAATCCGCTCCTCATCAGACTGATAATGATGCAATGGCCTCCAGGTGTAATGGAAGAGGGAAACATCTAAAACATGCAGGACACCGGCCCTCGAGAATTGGAATTGGAATTAGAATTGGACACTGTATGAATCCTAACCTGAACCCTAATCCTATTAGGTCCTACCTCAAACACACCAGGGTAGATTTTCTTTGATCCATTTATTTATTAGTTGTTGTTTTATTTTATTAATTGTTTTATAAAAAATATACATATGTACATAAATATGTCAGAATTAGTAAAAGTAACTAATTTTCACCTGCAGCCCTGTGCAGATCAATTTGATCTGATGTTTGACATATCAATCAAAGATTTTGGATGTTTATACATGTGGACACAACAAATTTCCTCCAAAACAGTTGTTTCACAATGCACATTTCCCATGTTCTGTAAAACTGCCATCGCTTTAGGAAGAGTGAAGCTAGTTTCAATCTTGAAACCAATTCTGTTTCTGGTTCTTGGAAGCGGTTTCAAGAACAGAACCAATTTCACTCTGTCATATGTTAAATGAAACCTTCTACAGTGAAACACATTCATCTGTCAATCAAAAAAACTAATCAATAAAAAGTGAACATCTTACTTCGATGAGCCAGATGTCGTCGGCTTCTCTCAACTCCATGAAGCTGTTCAACACAAAAAAAGACAAAAACACATGAAGTAAAGGAATTAGTATCATGAATGTGTATTATCAACAATATTAGAAAAGACAATCAGTATATTTATGTGTATCTCCACCTGCTCAGAAAACCTTGAACATAAGCAAAGATATTATAAAGCATCATTTACAAGTAACTCATTGAATCCATCCTCACATATGGCCTCTGAACCTGGTTCAACTTCCCAGCCCTAACCCTAACCCTAACCCTAACCCTAACCCCTAAGGCTGTTTTCAACCTGCATACTTGAGTCTGTATCAAAATATGTTGGACCCCAAAGTCTGCTTAATTTTGTCACATGTGCTTTGTGGATCTGGAGAAAGTATTCAACCAGATCCTTCAGGATATGTTGAGGAGAGACTGCTGGAGTATGGGGTCCATGGCCTGCTGCTACAGGTCCATTAGGTCCTGGTATGACCAGAGCTTGGTCTATATTGCTGATGTTATTCCTGATCTGGGTTGGTGGATGGGTGGATGGATGGATGGATGGATGGATGGATGGATGGATGGATGGATGGATGGATGGATGGATGGATGGATGGATGGATGGATGGATGGATGGATGGATGGATGGATGGATGGATGGATGGATGGATGGATGGATGGATGGATGTCACATAACATTTGGACTCACGAATCATCAAGCTCCTCCACAAAGGCCGATGCCCCTGACAGGACGAGCAGCACTAAGAACAAACAACAACAAGTATTAAGAGAATGCCTAATCTCGCTCCTACTTTGTGCCAATCTCAAATTTCTATGACAACCTCTTCTTGAATTAGAATAATTAGAATAATGTGATTTTGACCTTCCTGCTAAATACAACTTTGACCTTTAGTCAAATGGATCATTGCATCTGATGCACATTAGCTATATGTATATGTCCATGTAAATTCATGGTGATATCTCAAGTATTCATTGAGTTATAGCATGATATGTCTCTGCAGACACACAGACACACTGATTTCAATAATTTCTCCCAATCAATGTTGGGAGAAATTACAACAAGCAAACACAAACAAATAATCAAACACACAAACAATGAAAACAAACACTGAAGACAAATGAACAACAATGAAAACACTTAAACATCAATGACAAATAAATAAGCAAAACCATCTCTGCTTGTCTTCTCATTATATTCAGATTAACTTTGGTCTGTCTGTTACTTTGATAACCCTAAATTTGGCATTTTAGCCTGAACAAATATGGCGAATAGGAAGTGAAGAGTATAATCATTGATCAGTAAAGTGACCTGTGAACTTTTAAATTCACTGACCAGTAAACTGATGAATAAACTGAACATTGAATTGATCAATAAACTGATAAGTGAACTGATGTAAAGCCATTTTGCGTCAGACTGAAGCTCCAGTCTGACTAATGGCTTTAAATGTCTATTCTGTCTCAAACCAGCATGACATGACATGACACATGGCTTCTAATCCCGATTCCAGTCCGGGTCCTTTTCTCTGAGGCCTGAAACTAACTGAATTAAGTAAGTGTGAGGACAAACCTGAGAGAATGATGCCAGTGTTCCTGTTCTTTTGGTTCCACATGTCGACTGAAGACCAAGATGCAGCAGAACATGGATTAACACACACACTAATCTGTACTAATCTTGACAGATTAGCAGGTTCATTCAAAAGAGGATAACTTTATTAACAACAGACAGATGACAGCAGAACCAGAACCATGCCCAGCGTTAACCAGGACCAGATTAATCTGGAAAGATTAACAGATCCATTCTTGACAGACCACTTTATTAACAGCAGACAGATGACAACAGGACCAGACCAGAACCAAACCAGAATGTTTTATATCAAGAATGTCCAACTTCAGTCTTCAAGAGGTGGTATTTTGCATGTTTTAGATCATTTCCCTCTTTCAACACACTGCTTCTGCAGAGCCTGGTGATAGGCCTATCATTTGACTTTGGTGTGCTAGAACAGGGATGCATCGAAATCACGGAGGACACTGGCCCTCAAGGATCAGGATTGGATATCCCTGATCTACACCATCACACACTCCAAGTACCGTTCCATTACGTTCCAACACTGGTGGCATTTTACGACTACTGGAGAAGAACCTAGACTCTGAGATGAGAATAACACCACAAAAACAAGACAAATACCACCATGTCAGATGACCAACATCACAAAGCAACACGAAACAACACCCAACAGTAAATATGAAAGTAAAGTCAGGTGCCATTCTGTGGTGGATGGTGAAATCTGCTGAACTGACATGAATGTTCATTATTTGCAATTATTTGCAACCAAATTTCTTGGTGACCGACTTCAACTGGTTAATGAGGCTCTGTGATTGTTCAAGATTTTTTAAATACATTTTGTCATCCCTGCTTTGATTTGAAGTTTAATGATTCAAACATTTTTACATGATATTGATACCATCTCATTTGCTGCTCATCTCCAGTGGCGCCTTAATGCGTCATGCCATGCTAACCAGACAAAACTCTCTGTAATAGCACAGCAGTCTAGAAAAGGTCCTGCTTCTCTGCAGCATCGGACAGGGATTCTTGATGGACCAAGTGTGACACAGATGTCTCCAGTACTGATCTGGCATTATTCATCTGCCAGGAATCTGCTGACATCACCACAAACATGGAGGCTGCTGACTCCCCCTCAGTGGGTGAGACTGCTGCAGAGAGCAAAGCTCCTCCCCTTCTGTGATACCTGCTTCAGACATGCCCACATCCCAGGTTGTCATTCTTGCACCTCTTTTCCCTTTAGTTAAGGTGTTGGTCTTGATGTGAATCTTAATCTTTCCATCAGTGAAAACACTTTATAAGACATTCTGGAAAATATAGATTTTATTCCATTCATGACACTGATTGTGTGTTATTATTAAATACATGTTTTCCTCAGTAAAGAGTTTCTCACATACATAGATGATGGAGGACAGGAGTTCCATTAACTCCTGTCCTAAAACTGTGCCAAGACACAATTTTGGGTTTTTTAAAACTATATTTTTCTCATTTGGGTCAGAATTATGTCCATCCGTGTGCCCATAGGTGTTTTTCTGTCTGTAGTTTGGTTTGTCTTGCTCGTTGCTTTGCCTACTTTGTCCTTCCCATCCTGGTCTGTCCTCAGTTCAGGATATCTGTCTCTGGAGAGTCCAGCAGAGTCCAGGATTGCTCGAGGTAGGACGTCAGGTCGACGGAATACAGGAAGGAGGTAGGTTCATCCTGTGCCTTAAGCTCCGCCTCTTCACCAGCCTCCCCATCATCCCTGTGAAACCACGAAGAAGATGAGGAGAGACAGATGGATGACAGAGCTGAAGACATGCAGGAGGCTGGACACTGGGTCTGAGAGACAGACAGATGGACATGTTAGATAGACTCGTGGTCACATTACGGAGAGACAGACAGTTGAGTGGACAGATGGACAGGCAGACCAGTGGACAGGATTACAGACAGGCAGGCAGTTGGGTTAACACTGCAGTACCTGGTTGGACCTTTGATCGGAACCCTCGTTAACACTCATTAACAACATATTAACAATATATTCATCTATGACTCAACTGAAACTTAGGCCATTTCTCAATATCAAGGAGGAAGAGTACAGACTTGTTAACTCGGTGAGCATAGTCTTGGTAGGACTGGTACCAGAGAATAAACATCCGAAGAACGCAAGTCTCTCTGTAATTGGAAGCAACGCATACTTGTCAACTTTTCTCCCGTCTCTGCTGTATTTCTGTCATCAGCATTTGTATTAGATTTTACATGTCATTTATTTAGTATATTTTTCAAAGCTAATACATGTTGTTGGATCAGCCAGGCACAGCTCTCAGCTGAGCCGATGGGCTCATGGCTGGGCCAGCACTGACTGCATCTTCGGAATAATTTCTGAGCCAAATTTATAAAAAGTCACCAACCAGTGCATCCTTGGTTTAAGCTAGTTGACAAGAACAACATCCTGGTGTTCCATGCATTCTCAGTTTAAGTGAACTTGCAATTGAAACAGAACTTGAGCCGCAATTGATGAGGTTTTACAAGAGCAGAAGAACAGACAACAACACATATTAAGAAACAGCCTTAGTCTGGAGTCAACAGATTAAGCTCACCGTCTTCCTCTGGTGTCATCTGATTGGCTGATTTCTGGTGTAGGCAGAGTCAGGTCAAACAGGATGGTTTCAGTGTTTGCCAAACAGAAGCCATTTGACCTCAGGACCTCTAAACAGAAAATGCATGAAGGACACATGACAATATGAAGATGAAAAGGTCAAAGGTCACATCCAGAACCAAACTGACCTGAGTGACTTAGACTTTGGAATGCTCTGGACACCAGGTAATCCTCTGGTCTGAAGGCCTGATCTTCAGTCCTCTGGATTTGATCTTCAGTCCTGATGGTCTGATCTTCCATTCTAACGATCTGGTCTTCAATCCTGATGGTCTGGTCTTTAGTCCTGACGGTCTGGTCTTCAGTCTTGATGGTCTGATTCTCAATCCTGAGGTTCTGGTCTTCAGTCCTGGGGGTCTGGTCATTAGTGCTGAGGTTCTGGTCTTCAGTCCTGAGGATCTGGTCTTCTGTCCTGAGGGTCTGATCTTCAGTCCTGAGATTCTGGTATTCAGTCCTGAGGGTCTGATCTTCAGTCCTGAGATTCTGGTATTCAGTCCTGAGGGTCTGGTCTATAGTCGTAAGGATCTGGTCTTCTGTCCTGATGGTCTGGTCTTTTGTACTGAGAGTCTGGTCTTCTGTGTTGAGGGTCTCGTCTCCAGTCCAGAGAATCTGGCCCTGTTTTCTGGGGGTCTGGTCTCCTTTACTAGGTTCAAAAAATGTGAGCACCGGCTCTGACTGTGAAATCTGAAAAAATGAAGAACAATGAGACAATGAACCTGCAGGGACCACAGATTAACCCAAACATTCTGCTGTTTTCTTCTGAATAGAACATTCTTAATGATGGCTCTTTATAAAACCCATTTGATTCCAGATGGAAACAACATCCAACCACTGAAAGAGTGAGACCCTAACAATGGACTAATGCAGGTTCACATGGATCAGGTGTCGACAACATCCACTAGATCTATGATAAACCATTCTGGGACTTAAAAGGTACTGACGGAGTATATTAAGGCAAAACCCAACACCTGGGAAAATAAACATTAAAATAACATTAACACAAACATGTAACAGTGCATCAGCGAATGTCTGTTCAAAATCAAACTGGACCTGAAATTCAACTGAACACACAATTCAACACAATATTCACATTTGATGTAATGGAGTTAGTATATAGGGGAATCAGTTAGGAGGAGGCAAAACAAGTATGCGTGGGAGGGGGCAGAATTTTCTGCTGCTAAGGTTCCACACTGCTGGAGCATACCGTCGCCACTGAAACCATCCCTCTGTCATTAGACTTATAATGTTTAATGATAGTCCTACTAGTTTCAATAACAACTTGTGCCATCTTTGCCGCCATACAATTTTTACCCCTGTATTTTTTTTTTTTTTTTTACCTTCTCTTAATTATGCCCATGCTCCAAACGACTGGGCAGGTACAACCACATTCTTCAGGATACATCCTGTGGTGATCTGGTGGTGAAATCTGTCATACTGACTACATAATTAAAGTAAACGTAAAGTATTTTATTTGTCATTATACGCTGTACAATGAAATTTGTCTTTAATATAACTTGATTAAAACAACAGTGATTTGTCCAAGGCAAATTGCTGTAGCGAGTCATAAAAGATGACCGACAGATAAATGCTTCTATGAATGCATGACTCATATCGTTCAGACACTTAACACCCCCTACAGCTGAATATTTGAACCACTGTGGGGTGATAATCTGACTGCTACAATACCATTACATTTTGACCACAGATATTTTCTCAAGGAGAGGGGGAGAAAATATTTGGGAGAAAGGATTTATCACCTGGGTTACAGCAGCCTAGAAAACACTGGAAACCAGGTTAAAGGTCAGCCACCGGCCAACTGCAGCAATACTCTGTTACTGTGTAGTACCATGTAAATGATAAATGGACCGCACTTATATAGCACTTTTTCACCTTCATGGTGCTCAAAGCACCATGACATTAGCCTCACATTCATACATACACTTATACACCAGTAGATTTCAAAGGTTCTGCCAGTCCCACTGGGAACCCAAGACAGGGTTCAGTGTCTTTGCCCAAAGACATTTCGACATGTGGACAGCCAGAGTCCGGGACGCAAACTGATGACCCTTCAGTCATTGGACGACCCACTCTACCAACTGTGCCACAGCCACCTGTGTCCTAGTGTGTACTACTGTGTAGTACTGTGTCCTAGTGTGTAGTACTGTGTCATAGTGTGTACAAGTGTGTAGTACCTTGCAGGGGAGGTTGATGATGATGTTCAACAGTTTATTTACTTCCTGAACTTTCACTTGAGGATCTGAACTTTGTTCTGCAGCTCGAACCTTCAACAAAGCTGAAACCAAAGAACAGAGACCATTAGAACCTCACAGTGAGTGACCTGGACCTGGTGCTGGCCCTCAGTCAGATCTCACCAAACAGACTCACCGTTCAGCAGTCTGGAGGACAGTATCTCTCTGTCATCAGGGAAACCGTCCACCAGCTTCTTCATCATCCAGGCTAAATCTTCATCTGTCCTTTTGAGAAGGAAGATGCTTCCATTGGACAGCTCCACCTTTACCTCCACCTGTCCACCGCAGACCCCGGCCTTCTGCACCTCCACCTGTCCAGCACAGACCCCAGTTTTCTGCACCTCCACCTGTCCAGCACAGACCCCGGCCTTCTGCACCTCCACCTGTCCAGCACAGACCCCAGCCTCCTGCACCTCCACCTCCACCACATAAATACCAGAGGACATCTTCACCTGCTGCAGACCCGCATTTCCACAAAGACCATGATCTCCAGATGAACAGTCTGTAGTGTCTCCTCCTGGCAGTGTCTCCTCCTGACAGTGTCTCCTCCTGACCGCGTCCCCTCCTGATAGTGTTTCGTCTTGATAGTTCCTCCTCCTGACAACACCTCCTCCTGACACTCCAAGTGGAGTGTCTCCTGCTGATGGAGTTGACGTTGTGTCAGGATTTAACAGTTAAAAGTGTGTTTCCCTGAGCGTCTCTGCCGATAAGCCCAATAATCCCAATAATCCCATCAGATCAATAATCTGCTCATCAGTCGACCAATCATCTTCAGAACTGATCAGTGATGTCCAGTCCGATGACCCCGTTAGGTCAGTGAGATTTTATCAGGAACCAAAACCACAACTAGCAGCAAACAACCATGAACTATGAAAGATCAGACAGCATCATGAACAACCTGTCCTCCTCTCTCCTCCCATCTGTTCTTCATCTTGGCCTTGTCTCTCCTCCTCCCTGCTCTGCCTCCTGCTTCTCCTCCTTCTATTTGTTCTCTTCTGTGGTTCTCCTCCTTCAGTCTGTCCTAGTCTTCTCTCCTCCTGTTTGTCCTCTCTTGTTTGTCCTCCTATTTTTTCTCCTCTGTGCTTTGCCTCCTCCAGTTTGTCCTCCTCTCTTCTCCTCCTCCTATTTTTCTTCTTCTCTGCTCCTTCTTTTTTCTCACCCTTCTATTTTTTTTCCTCCTCTGTCTCTGTTTCTGTCCTCATCCTTGTTTGTCCTCTTTATTACTCCCATTTGTACTCATCTCTGTTCCTCCTACTCTGGAGGAACTGCTCCTGTTTTTCCTTCTTATGTCTGTCTTCCTCTCTACTAGTATTTTTTCTCCTCTTTGCTTCCCCTCTTGTTTCTCCTTCTATCTGTCCTCCTACTTGCTCTTCCTCTCTCCTCATCCTTGCTCCTCCAGATGTATGAACTAACTCTTTATTTACTTGTAAATAAACACAAGTTCACTAATCCTTTCCTTACCTGATAAACTGGAGCTGTTGACTGGCTGACCCACTGGCCCTCAGTGGACCCTCCCCCTCCAGGGTCAGCTCTCCAGCCTAATCAGCTTGTACAGAGAGGAAGGGGTTAATCCACTTCCTATAGTTCAGGAGGAGCTGTCTCCTTGGCAACATACTATACATAATGGGATCAGCAGAACACACAAGAGTACCAAACGTGGTATAAATACTTTAGGACAGTTTTCACAATGTGTTTGTACTTGTACTCTTCAAATGATCAGAGTAGATATAGAGTATTACAGTAATTGTACAGTATTACAGTAGTGTTGCAATACTACAGTATGTTCATGACAATACAAGATTTACAATATTACAGGAGTTGTAGGATATCACAGTAGTTTTACAATATTACAATAGTTTTACACTATTGCAGTGGTTGTATTATATTATATTATATTACAGTATTACAGTAGTTATTATTTATTACCATAGTTTTACAGTATTACAGTAGTTATTATTTATTACAGTAGTTTTACAGTATTACAGTAGTTACTAAACTTGCCCAAAACTGGTTGGGCAAGATCAGTAACTACTTCTTTGTAAGGGAGTGAATTTAGGCAGGTAAAGTAGCACATCTTGGCAGACATGTCCGTCATTTCATTCTAGGGTAGGACGTTTAGCTGAAGAAGGACAATTCGACAGAACACCGACCCACGTACAATAGGCGCCAGGGGTCAGTTGCGATGTCGACAACTCACCCGACCTGTGAGTCAGAGCGCTGATGGGAGCTGCATCTCAGACTTAAAGGGGAGAAAGAATCCAAATGATGGTGTTAATTCAGTATCCCTGCTGTTGGGAATACACAGGAAGTGTCATATTCTCTGTTTCAAGTATTTCTCCTTTTTGAGTTGCCGCCAAAAATTTGACAAATGCGAGTTTAGCTGAAGTGTGACATCATATTACAATGACTTCTTGATTCACACAAAATTTCAAATGGAACAGTACCTGGGTTGGTACTGATGACAATTCATGAGAATGGAAGGAAAGACAAGAACACATATTGAAAATGGCCAGTTACATCACAACTTTATTAAATTATGGGATGGATTCAATTTCAAATGTCTAACATTATGTGGTCATGTGCAGGTACCCTTCTGATCAAAATCTGAAGACCAGCTGAAAAATAGCTAGAATTTATCTTTTGCACATTTGGATCTTAACAAGGTTTTAAATAGAGCTACAATATGCAAAAGCAAGAAGGGGGAGTGTGACAAGAAGCACTTTGAAAAAGTAATTTATTGAAAACAATAAGTAAACTGGAATAGGCTGGTTATCAGCTGATCAAAAGTTTACGAACAGCCTATAAAAGCCCAAATCTGCTCAAAATTCACATTTTCTGTTAGGGATTCACACAGTCATTCCCTCCTGATGGCTAAAGCTAAGAAGCTTTCTCTTCTTGAACATGGTTGGATCATCAAGCTGCATAAGCACAGCCTCTGTCAGTATGCCATTGCTGCTGAGGGTGGATGCAGTAAAACAGCCATTCTAATTTTTTTAAAGATTCTGAGCATTATGGAACAAAAAGGTCAAGTGGTAGACCCAAAAAAATTCAAACTGCGCTGAGCCACAGGATCCGATTGGCTGTCCATCAAGACACAGGGCAGTCCTTGAACCAAATGAAGGCCCTTAGTGGTGCCGACTGCAGCCCAGTAACCATCAGACAACGTCTGCGAGAAAAGGCTTTCAGAACCAAAAAAACAATTCAAAGACCTTGTCTCCTTCAACGCTACAAAACTGCCTGTTTAGATTTTTGCAAGGAGCATCAAACATGGGACATGGAAAGGTGGATAAAAAATTCTATTCTCTGATGAGAGAAAATGTAACCATGACATTCCAGATGCTTCCAACATTACTGGCCTGACAAGGAGATCCCACCTGAGATGTTTTCTAGCCAGCGCAGTGGAGGAGGGTCCATCATAGTCTGGGGTGCTTTTTCATTCAGTGGAACACTGAACACTTTGGGCAGATGTTTATGTGCAGATATTTTGGTGGGCATCACTCATGACTGAGGGTCCTGGTGTGTGTGCTAACAGCTGGGTTTAAAAACAGGACCATGCTGCAGGTCACAACGCTCGCTTGATGAAGGACTTCTTCAGGGAGAATAACATCACTCTTTTGTACCATCCTGCATGTTCCCCTGATTTAAATCACATCAAGAATATTTGGGGAAGTTTATAAAATATGACCGTGAGTTCCAGACAATTGATGCCCTTGGTGAAGCTATCTTCACCACTTGGAGCAACGTTCCCAATAGCCTCCTGGAATCACTTGTATCAAGCATGTCCAAACACATTTTTGAAGTGATTAACAAGAACAGTGAACCTACTCATTACTGAGTCCTACTGAGAATGTTTTGGTTCTGGTTTGCATAGTTTTTGTAATTTTTTTTGGAGAAATGGTCTTAAACTTTTAACCAGCTGATAAACAGCCTATTTCAGTTTACTTGTTGTCAATAAATTACTTTTTGTCACACTCCCCGTTCTTGCTTTTGCATATTGTAGCTCCACTTAACACTTCATTAAGATCCAAATGTGCAAAAGGCAAATTCTAGTTATTTTTGTCCTTGTCTTAAGATTTTGATCAGGAGTGGATTTCATTTTGGGGGGGGGGGGGGCTACATGGATGTTTTCTTCCGCCCTGATGCAAGCTGGGAGTGGCCGTGGTTTTTGCGGACATGGCGCAACAACAGCTGGCGGTCTGGACTGGAATACTGACACTGTTGGCATGGAAACGCCTCCCCGGTGTGATGACGGCGACAGTGGAGGTCCAGACTCTTCTTTTGGATACTAAAGAGAGACCAGATCCTGTCACCATGGCAATGACACAGCAACTACTACAGCAACTGTGGGTCTTGTCCACTGCTCCCAGTTGTGTGTGTGTGTGTGTTACCTGCTGTAGTCACAGTGTGGACAGGTGTGTGGTTTCTCTTGACTGTGAGTCCTGCAGTGACGCAACAGAGAGCTGCGATCGATGGACGCATACGTACACTGAGTACACCTGTAAGGCCTCTCACCTGAACAACAATACATACAATGTAAATAAACTTACACAAATCTGTGCATATGTGTATGTGTGTGTGTGTGTGTGTGTGTGTGTGTGTGTGTGTGTGTGTATGTGGTACCTGTGTGTGTTCTCAGGTGCTGCTGCAGTGACCCCTTCAGGCGGCTGCTGTAGCTGCAGTGTGGACATGTGTGTGCTTTCTCTCCTCCGTGGACACCCAGGTGTCGTCTCAGTGTCAACTTGGAGGAGAAGGTCCTGTAGTGATTGATCAGTGTGGTCAGCTGCTTTGAAAAGTGATCCAGTGAGGGATTGTGGGTAATGTAGTCACCTGTGGCAGAGGGAACAGCAGAAGCCTGTAGCCTCCTCACCATCCTTGAGGTGTGTTCTTCTTCTCTGTTCTTTCCTCTGGGTGGCACTGCGACACAAAACCAGTGAAGCATTTCTAACTTCATTCACCTGAAGTCTGTGAAAACAGGTACAGTGACTTACCTGGAATGAAGCTCCACCTCCTTCCTGGCTGTTTGTCTAATCAGGTGACTGCTCGGTGATTCTGAATAAAATGGTGAACATTGCTCATGTGATAAAACAGACTGAAGTGAAGTGTTGAGTTTATCAGAGGAGTTTAATCATATGGAATCAGTACAGATCTCCCATGAGTCCGTCTGTTTGAAAGGTTCCTGCCTTTGGGTGAAAGGTCAACATGCTTATGATGGTGTCCTCACCTTTGTTGTGGTTCTCTGACACTTCCTCTTTCTGCAGCTCTTTCCTCCTGCTGTGGCTCTTCCCCCTGCTGTGGCTCCTCCAGTGAGGCTGAAGCTCCTCCCAGCTGGGAGCTGTCCAATCGCAGCAGATGCAGCCGAAGCCTCCACCTACACGGTGTGATCGCACATGGACATCCAGCATCCGCCGTGACGACAGCATCAAGGGACACAAGACACATGACAGACTCCGCCTCCTGACATTCTTGCTATCAGATATAAGTGAGTGGGGTGGGTGGTCAGGTGGAGAGGGACGGGGAACAGGGACGGAAGCAATGGAAGGGGGTTTGTTGATTGAAATGCGACAGAGTCCCAGAGTCCTGAGGTGAGCAGATTGGGCCATCTCCTCCTGGGTGGAGGGGGGTGTTGGCAGGTCCACTGACCCACCCTCCAGAGGGAAGATGGAGCATTCCTCCTCTTCCTCCTCCTCGAATAGGGTGCTCACCTACAGGGCAGGTTTAGAGGTCAGACCAGAACCTTTATGAACACAAATAGCCTCATTAGAACCTGTGATGAGACCATCTGAAGGTCCTGCAGACAGAACGTTAAAACCATCTGAAGGTCCTGCAGACGGAATGTTACAACCATCTGAAGGTCCTGCAGACAGAACGTTAAAACCATCTGAAGGTCCTGCAGACGGAACATCACAACCATCTGAAGATCCTGCAGACAGAATGTTAAAACCATCTGAAGATCCTGCAGACAGAACATTACAACCATCTGAAGATCCTGCAGACAGAACGTTACAACCATCTGAAGGTCCTCACCTCACAAGTGTGTGCGACCTGTAGCCCTGCCTCGGTCCCGATGTCACAGGTGGGCGGACTCATATTGTCCAGCATGTTGTATAACAGGAAGTCTTCATCATCCTCAGTCTGCCGAAGCCCCACCTCCTCCTCCTGTGCTTCAGCCCCTCCCCCACTAAGGTAAGTGAGTGCAGGTGGGCGGTGCCTCTGCTGCAGGTGTGTACTGATGCTGCTCTTCAGGCCGCAGGTGAACTGGCACAGTTTACACCGGTACAGCTCCACCAGAAAAGACTCAACCAGGCCAGCCGCTGTCGCTGCCAAACCCTCCACCGCCGAACAGTATAGGCTGGAGCTCATGTCCCCACCCACCACCTGCAACGTCACAGGACTGATGTCACGGTAACGCTGCTTCACTGAGCACATGCCTGAGCTCTCCCCTGGAAGAGATGAAGAGACACACAGCAGAAATCAATAAATGACAAGGTCTACACGGCAGCACTACCCATGGTTCAAATATCTAGAATAGAATAGAATACTTTATTGTCATTGCTTTTGGTAGTTTTTCCGGACTAAAAATATGCAGTGTTCTATTCCCCTTCCTCCAAATATTTTCTTCTCCACCTGATAAATGCTCTTTTTGGTTTCATCAAATGGATCTAATGTAATTTATCTAGTACCGTTAAATCCTGTAAGTCCCCGTCAGAAAGGTTTTCAGGGGAAACTTGGGACAATGCAGTTATTCTAGAAATTTTCTTAGATTTACCTAATGAGGCCCCAAACTCTCAAATATTTTGATGCTTCATATTTGAAGATTCCCCAATTTCTACAAAAACAATTATGAATTAAGCCCTACTTTCATAAGTGAGTAATGAATGTTTCAAACTCTTTTTTGTATTATTATTATTATTATTATTATTACTGGCTCCTTTTTTAAGACAGAGTTATTAAAGATTCCAATAAGGCATTCTAAATGTATGAGAAGTGCTGGAACTAAAATAAACTTATGTCACCTATAGTTAGAAGCCTACATTTAGACTTATATTAACTGAATGGTTGTTCTGACCTGAACATTCAGCAACTAACTAATAATATATACATGACACTGATGTGCAAGCCTTATTATTACATATATAACTGATGATATTTGAATTTTTCCCCCTACATATTTCTTCCAAGTGAAATATTTGCATGAATTTTAATGGCTTACGAGCAGATGATCTGATATTGTTAGAAGGCCAGGTATCTAAGGAACTATTCAGAGCTATGTTAAAGTCACCTCTCACACACTAAGATGCTAGAACATTTTAATAACCAGTGTTAAAAGTTCTGGAGTAGGGGTGTTAAACTCTGGTCCTTGAGGGCCGGTGTCCTGCATGTTTTAGATATTTCCCTCTTCCATGTGATTCAGTTTAATGCTTTAACTCCTGAGACTTTAGCAGTTCTTCAATAATAATAAAAAAAAAATCAACAAAATGAACAAAACCAGCTAAAGTCTTCAATAAAATTTACAAAAAATAATAAGAAACAAACAAAATAATTAGTAACATGAACAAAGTAAGACACAAATGAAACAAAATTGTTATAAAGTTAATACATACTTACAAAATTATAAATAACATGGAAAAAGGTGCAAAACCTTTACTAAAAAAAATTTAATGAGTCTTGAAATTTTATCCGAGCAGTTTTAATTTAGCCTTTTTCTAAATGAGTTGCCTATTGACATCTGTTCCATCAACAAAACTCAGGAAAAAAACTGAGGATTTTTTAAAAAAGAAAAACGGTTGAATTTTTGCAACATTTTAAACACAACCATCCATTCAGAACACACAAGGGTTAATCATCAGCTCCTCTTCATTCTCTGCAGAAGTCTAATAATGATTTAATAACTGGTGTGATGGAAGAGGGAAATATCCAAAACATGCAAGACACTGGCCCTCGAGGACCGGATGTTGACAACCGTGTTCTAAGCCTCAAATAAAACGTCACGTTGAGTTTTCAAAGTATACCCATAAAAACTGTCTCGAAGGATCAAACAGTCATTCAAATTTAGGATCCACATTACGTAATGGCCGTTGGTGTGACTTTCTGAGTCATTCCATTAAAGTTATTTTTAGGACATGAACCCCTATGGATCCTGCTGAGGTGTATAAAAGCTGAAACTCATCCCCCACCGAGTTTCCCCACACAGTAACATGGTTGACCACTGTATGACATTATTGAAAAGACCAACAATCGTATTTTGCTCATTTCCAAATAGTTTACAGTAGTGTTTACAACATGTAATTCAACATGTTAAAGCGGGTGCACGAGATTAGATGTTACGCCGTTATACTGTGACGTCACACCTACGTGTAAAAACACCAGATGAAGGAGCAGTTTATGACACTATTAGAATAAAACAAAAGAAAAACTAATACTCACCTGGTGATGTTTACATCCACTACAGTCTCCTTCTTCTTCTTCGATGTCTGCTTCTTCTTCCCTTGTTTTGTTGGCGGACTGTAATCAGCACTGAAATGTGATTACCGCCACCTACAGGACCGAGTGTGAAAGAGCAGGCTTATCAGACAGACAGACACAGGCAGACAGACAGACATACAGATAGATAGATAGATAGATAGATAGATAGATAGATAGATAGATAGATAGATAGATAGATAGATAGATAGATAGATAGATAGATAGATAGATAGATAGATAGATAGATAGATAGATAGATAGATAGATAGATAGAAACTTGATTAATTTCATCATAACATGTTCACTATTTTCATCATCATACACTTACATATTTATCACAAATGCACTTGGGCTTCAAACACTATTCATCTGGTATGTTTCTTCTCCTCTTAGTCAAACTGCTTCAGATTCTTTCAGAGTCAGAGTGATTCAGATTGGGTCAGATCGGTTCATGTTCAGGTGTAAAACAGGAGTGTGTTAAACATTGTCATGTGGTGAAACATCTTCTTTTGCAAAAATAAAGGATACATTTTTGTCAAAACACTTTCTCAGATGAAATTAAGAGACACCATTTGTTTGAGGTCCAATCAGGGAACTGTGGCCATGGAAACGGTGGTCCAGCAGCGAGAAGAGGAAACACTGATCGGGTCATGTGACCAGAGTGTTGTCATCTGTTTTCAACATCCAGCCGTCAGGAAGCAGCGAGTGAGTGTGTGGTCACACACAGACACGCTATATCACACAACGTGAAAACATTGGCACGCAATGTGGTCGGATGATACAAATACATGTGGTGACAGGAAGGTACACAACATCATCATAAACACACATTAACATATTAAAATAAACACAAAAACACACATTAATACAAAAAGTGACAAAAAATAATCAGTGATCAATTTAACTATCAATAATCTGAATTAAATGATGAAATAAATGAAGTCAAAGGTAACATTACTTTGCATGAAACAGGAAATGACCTGAAGAAAACAGAACATCATGTACTAGCAGTACAGATGTACAGATAAAACCACAAACAAAACATAACACTCTCAGTCATTCAGAACCCACATTTACCTGCACTCATTGGCCTACAGAAGACCTGGCCCTGTTATCTCTCCATGGTGCTGATCCACCTGAACCACCAGGGATAGTTCCAAACCTCCTGGGATTCACCATGTCCATCTATTGCTGGACCAAAGACCCCCAGGTGGTCAGACCATCCCACCTGCACTGGTCCCCCAGGGCTATGTAGTGGGCCCACTGTAGTACACACTGTACCCCCTTACAACTACACACTGACCTATCGACACCAGGGCTGTGGTAAAGAAGACCTACTTCCAAACTTCTCCACCTGAAGGAGGAGTTTCAAATGAAGACACTCCAGGCCAGGAGAAATGTCTTGAGGAACAAGGACATCTGGGTTTCGGAGAGTCTGTCCTCAGAAGTGCTGTTTATTCTCTACAGTCACTTCCATGTATCCTCATCTGATCTAAATGTGCAGAGGTCAGCGGTCATGGTGTCCATAGTAGTAGAAGTGGGGTCAGCCTGTGCAGAGGTCAGAGGTTGGACAGGCACATGTGGCATTCATTGCTGATTGGTTCATTTCCATAAGACTCAGTCACTTCTGCTTTGACTGGTGTCAACGTCACTGTGGTTTAACGGTTGAAAGGAAGAAGAAAAGCTCAGAGTGAGACAGAGACGAGAGGAGACAAGACAGAAAGGAGAGGAGACGGACAGGAGAGAGAGAGGATACAAGAGGAGACAAAGAGAGACACAGGGAGAAAAGGAAACAGAGACAGAGATAGAGGACACGAACTAAAGAGGATATAGAGAAGAAACAGAGAGGAGACAGCATGCATGGTAAGTCCACCTTTGTTTGTTCACATGTCCAATGAATGGAGACATTTATTCAACTGAAGATTTGCATGTTTCTAAAGTTTTGGAACAACATTTAGAACATGTGAGAAAATGAGAAACACAGTAGTTGATCATGTATGTATGTTAAACAAAGGAGAAAAGTCTTCATAAGGACCATGGTGCATGCAGCAAACAGAAGAGAACCACCTGTAGATAGAACATGGTGTCCTCAAGTCCAGACACAGTGTAGTCATTGATGAAACCATAGCATTGAACTGAACTTTATTTCTAACATTGAATCTGTTTAAGGAGCTTTTTGTCAGTTGAGATAGCTGAGCTTCAGGTATTCAGTACAGTGCAACACAGTCTAGTACGGTCCAGTGTGGTCCAGGAGAGTCCACAGATGTTTATGCATTCACTGACCATGTGACCTTGTCTGTTTTTTTTCTTCTTCAGTGGGAATGTTATCATCATCAGATTGGATGAATTCATCAGCTGACATCATGACTACATTTTCTACAGAGGTATAAATGCTACCGACACATAGGTCAATATCGATTATTAGCTGTCAATGTCCAATGTCTAATTTTGAATGTGGTCACTTCTTTGTCAGGCTTTGACCTCTGGTGATGTCACGCCCACTGCTGACCCTGATTACGATGACTATGATGGCATGATATGCAACCGCGGATCAGTGCGGGAGTTCAGGCACTATTATGAGCCACCCCTCTTCTGGATGATCACGCTGGTGGGTGGAGCCGGGAACCTGATGGTGGTCTGGATCTACATGTACTTCCAGCGGCGGTTAAAGACCATGACAGATGTGTACCTGCTGAACCTGGCTGTGGCTGACCTCCTGTTCCTGGTCACGCTGCCACTGTGGGCTGCTGAGGCAGTGCACGGCTGGAACTATGGCTCCACCCTCTGCAAGTTGAACTCTGCCCTCTACAAGGTGAATCTGTTCAGCAGCATGCTCCTACTCACCTGTATCAGTGTGGACCGCTACGTGGTCATTGTGCAGACCACCAAGGCTCAGAACACACGGGCAGAGCGGCGGCGCTGCAGCCGGCTGGTCTGCCTGATGGTGTGGGTGGTGGCACTGGTACTGGCATTACCTGAGTTTATCTTTGCCACCACAATACCAACGGAGAATGTTCTCTACTGTCGCATGGTGTTTCCAGCTCACATGGGAAACCTCACCAAGGTCGCCACGCTGTCACTGCAGGTGACTATGGGCTTCTGCCTGCCCTTTATCATCATGGCATTCTGCTACAGCATCATTGTGGCCACGCTGCTCAAAACACGCAACTTCCAGAAGCACAAAGCCATGCGTGTCATCCTGGCAGTGGTGGCGGTGTTTGTGGTATCGCAGCTGCCCTACAATGGGATCCTGATGATGGAGGCTGCACAGGCATCCAACATGACAATGACCAACTGCGAGCAGCTGCAAAACTTCAATATAATTGGGCAGGTGCTGAAGAGTCTGGCCTACACTCACGCCTGCATCAACCCTTTCCTCTATGCCTTTGTGGGTGTTCGCTTCCGTCGTGATGTCATGCAGTTACTGCGGTGCCTCCACCGCAGGCCACAGGTCACCAAGAGCACCTCAGGGAAGTCCAGCCGGAGTCCACTGAGTTCTGCCAGAACTTCAGTGATGTCAGACTGTGACACCTCACAGGCGCTGTCATTGTAGAGACATAGCATCCTGCTGCATCACATGCTGCCATATAGATTTAAACTCTGCCTTCATCTGAACTGTCTGGAAGGAAGCCACTCAATCACTCATCAATAAGTCAATTCAATGAACACATTCACAGTGACAACGTATACACATAACAGTTCTGAAACTGTCGAAAAAACATCAAACTGATCCATACCAACTTAAAAAAAGAAATCAGTCCATTCTATCTTAAAATGATGCTTGTGCTGCTTTTCCTTTTAGTTTTTTTTCCAGTTCATTTGAGGTGGAATGTGTTTTCTTGCCTGTAAAATGTGAAGCTCTTCCTGCTGCTGATCTGGGATGACTTGTTTGTTCTGTTTATATTTGTTTTTTTACTTTTTGTTATTGTTCTGTTGTTTAATATTCAGTTTTTTGTTGTTTATTGTTCTGTTGTTTTGATGTTTATTGTTGTTCTGATGTTTATTGTTTTTTAATGTTGTACCTGTCCATGATATTAAACTGTGAATAAGCATCATCAGTCGTCTTGTCTTTGTTCTCCGATCAGGATGCTCATGGTACAAACAGGTGTCTGTGGTGTGTTCAGGGACCATTCAGTCTGACTAAAAAGAGGAAACTGACGAGGTAAACAAGTACTTTGATTACGTCAATGATGAAAACAGGAAAAGAGGAAATAGACATTCGCGCCTCGTGGTTTAACAGAAAAACACAAGACCCAAGAAGAAGGAACAAAACAGACAACATGTACAGTACAACCACACAGGTTGTACAATTACTTTCACATAGGTAGCAGGATGCCATTTCCCTTCCACCCTGTTGTTATTACAGCCCCACTTCCACTCAATAAATGTCATCCTTGGGGGGTGTGGGGGGGTGTAGAACAGGCAGGTTATAACTGACTTTTCTTACACTTACTGTCCTGCATCACTGGCACTAATGTTCACTTGAACTTAACTATCAGCAGTCTCAGGGATGGGACCTGAGAACCTGGGGCTTTATTAATCTAATCCAACATTGGTTGGGAGAGATTATTGTAATCAGTGTGTGTGTCTGTGTCTGTGTGTGTGTGTGTGTGTGTGTGTGTGTGTGTGTGTGTGTGTGTGTGTGCGCGCAGAGACTTAATGAATACTAGAGATATCACCTTGAAATTACGTGGGCATATACATATAGCTAAAGCCCATCAGATGCAATGATCCATTTGAGTAAATGTCGTATTTAGTCAAAATCACATTACTGGCTTAATTCAAGAACGACTTGTCGTAGAAACTTGAGATTGGAACAAAACAGGGGAAAGATTACGTATTCCCTTAAAACATGTTGCTTTTAAGTAAGTGATGGCTATTTAAACTTCAAGAGAAATTTCTGAGTTCAGCAGAACTTGTTCCTTTTCATCTAACTGGGAGAGATCAGGTCAGTCCATGTCAAAGAATCCAGAGAATCACACATTTCTTGGGTCATCTTAGTTCATCTTGCTGACTTATGAAATAATATCACATTTTAGACCAATATCCCAAATAGTTTTGAAGGCGTTCCACAATTTTGGGTATTCATTTCCTTTTAATTTTTAATTTTTTTTTTATAAAGTTGGGTTTCATCTAATTTTGATCTTCTACTGCTCCTCTATCATTTGACCTACATATTAGTTTTTTTGGTCTCTCTTGCTGACCTTTACCCTAGAATCAGAATCTATGGTCACATTAGCTTGGTTACTCCACAATATGGTTCCAAATGTGTCCGAAAAGCCAAAAATTTCAAAAATGTTTTTTAAAACTTTTTAAATGCCACAGATCAGAAACTTTAAGGAACTGAAGCTTTAAACTTTCTTGTGTATGTTCCTGACACCTCTCATAGATAATCCACTTTAATATTGTTTGTATATTAGGAGAAATGAGAAATAATCCCCCCCCCCCCATTTTTCTTTTTTAAGTAGCAAAATAGTTGCCAATGTTATCAGGAACAAATGAGAAAAGTGTTCAGCCTAGTCTTTTTTAAGTGCAATTTTTAAAACTATGTTATCTATTTCAGGCTGACATTGATGTAAATTCAGCATAGCACAGGATAAATTGGCAAAATTGACCACATTTATTGTCTTGGAAACAACAAAATAAAACAAAACTACTCCAGAGCAATTTATCAAGAACAATTACAGTTTTATTTGAGAATTTAAAATAGTACAAGAGATTCCACATTATAAATCCATAGTATGATGTAGATAATGAGATCAGATCAGAAAAAAAGAAAGAAAAGAAGATGTTTTTTACACTCACAATCCAATGGCTTCTTTACCTACAAGTAATGATTACAAACTTGGTCCTCAAGAGGCTTGGAAACCAGTGTGTGTGTGTGGGTGTGTGTGTGTGTGGGTGGGTGGGTGTGTGTAACTGAGTCACTAACAGTACTAGTATTAGCACATACAACCTCGGAAACAGCTTCTTCTCTGCCACACTTAGGCTGCTGGCCAGTATTTAATAAGAGGGAAAGTGCAGTATGTTGTGTGTATGTATATACTTATGAGTGAATAAAAAACTACCTCTCTCTCCTTGCAGTGCAATTTAATTTATTTTACTGTATTTATTTATTTTATTTATTGTATCCTGGGTTTTTCTAAATAGTTCTCATAGGATTCTGAGATTGTATACACACACACATTTATATATATATATATATATATATATATATATATATATATATATATATATATATATATATTTTGTTCTTGTTTTATTTGATTTGATTTTGGGAGCAACTGTAAAAAAGTTCCTATGTATTCTGTACAAATGGCAAAATAAACTTCTATTCTATTGTATTCTATTATAGTGTCATATAATCGACTCTAAATCATGGTTTTAGTGGTGTACCAGTATCGGCTCCATTTAAACTAGTTCAAATGATAATTTTTAGGCTTGCATTGACTGTAGTGAAGTTAGAGGTATACAATATACACTCAGACATGATACAAGTACTTCAGATTTATACTTAAGTTGATTTTTTGAGTTGTGGGCTGAAAGTATCTGATCTGAGGCAAACTCTCAGCTGTAAACCACTTCCTGTTGAGATCAAAAAGGTAGTGTTCATCTGACAGTACATCATGAGTTTCCATAAAGACACAACATCAACACCATTGAGTTGTTATGGCAACGTGTTTTTTTATTTCTCAGATCTTTTAATGTTTTTTTCTTTGAAAAGTGAAAACATTTTTAACAAGTGGTGTCAGGTAAACCCCGGCCCCTCAAATAATTTACCTGATTTTCCCTCTCTCTCATCATCGTGAAAATGATATTTTGAGGTCGATAGATATGAATTTTTTGGAGACTGTGACCTTGACCTACATTGACCAAAATGTAACGCCATTTATTCTGGACCATCTTGTACATTTCCTGAAAATGTAATAGAAATTGGTCTGGTATTTTTTGTGTAAAGTGGCTGAGAAACAGAAAGACAAAAAAGAACCAAAACAATACCCCTCTACCCTTTTAAGGGGCAGATTAATTATACAGCATATGCTTTTCTTGGACTCGACTAACCTCTACTGGACTCTACTGACCGCTATTGGACTCGACTAACCTCTACTGGACTCTACTGACCGCTATTGGACTCGACTAACCTCTACTGGACTCTACTGACCACTATTGGACTCGACTGACCTCTACTGGATTCTACTGACCGCCAGTGGACTCGACTGACCTCTACTGACCTCTAGTGGATTCTACTGACCGCTAGTGGACTCTACTGACCTCTAGTGAACTTTACTGACCTCTACTGAACTCTACTGTCCTCTAGTGGACTTTACTGAACTCTACTGATCTTAAGCGAATTCTACTGACCTCACATGGATTCTACTGAAGTCTACTGACCTCTAGTGGACTTTACTGACCTCTAGTGGACTTTACTGACCTCTAGTGGACTTTACTGACCTCTACTGAACTCTACTGTCCTCTAGTGGACCTTACTTAACTCTACTGATCTTTAGCGAATTCTACTGACCTCGCATGGATTCTACTGAAGTCTACTGACCTCTAGTGGACTTTACTGAATTCTACTGACCTCTAGTGGATTCTACTGGACGCTACTGACCTTTAGTGGATTCTGATGCACTCTAGTGGCCTCTACTGAACTCGTCACATGTGCTTCTTTTTATAAAGTTTGGATGAGAATGCAATCTGACCAAAACAAAAAAATAAAGTTTGTATTTGATCCAAATCAGACAAGTGGACCAAAGGACAGTCCAGGTGTGAATAAAGGATGACTGCACTTTCACATCATTAGTTCTATTATTTGGTCCACACCTGGAAATGAAATAGTTATTATGTAGCATATTGACTCCAGTGTGGTCTCCTTTCACACCTGCAAATAAACTAAAATTTGTCCAATTGACATTTCATCAATCTTGCGGTACAAATAAGTGCCAATTTTGACTTGTTATGAAGCAATATGTTCGCACACTGCACTCTGAAACTTTGCCTTTTAACTTGTTTTTTAGGACTTTGATTCACTTTTATCCATAACACATTTATTTATTTACTTATTTATTCATTTACTGTACTTATGTGTTGTGTGTGACAACCTAATTACCAAACCTAATTTCTGTCAAAACAGACTAAGATCACCTCTTTGTGAAGGTCTCTGTCCACTTAATTTACTGTGGATCTGAGTGCAACTTATGATTTGACACCAACAAAAACAAACTGAAATATGAGCTTTTGGTTGGAATGGAACATTTGGTGAAAGCACCAGGTACTGTTGGTGTCAAAGCACCCTGAGAGTCACTGACTGAGGTTTGAGTTCAAAGTGGATCTGAACCTGACCTCAGCTGCTTTTTCTTTTCTTCTTGTCCTTCTCTTCACCTCATTTTTGCCTCTTTTTCTTCTCCTCCTTCTCTTCACATTTTTCTGCTCTTGTCTAGTTTTTCTTCACTTCCTCTTTCCATTCTTTTTCCCTCTTCTCCTTCTCTTCATTGTCCTTCGCCACCTTCCCTTAGTTTTTTACTTCTCCTCTTTTCTTCTTCACCTTGCCCTCTTTCTTTTCTTCCTCCTTCTCCTCCTCTACCCTATTCTTCTGCTCCTCTTTCTTCTCTTCTTTTTTTTGCCATCTCCTCCTCCCCCTCTTTCTACTCCTTCCCCTTCTTCTCCTTCTACACCCCCTTCTTTTTCTCCTCAAACATTAACCTCTCTACGTCTCATCTGAGTTTTATTGCTATATATTAACCCACGATTGGTTAAGGTGTTTGGTGGACATGCCTCTACAGAAGCTTCTGCAGGGTCAGAGGTCATCTGGCCTGGGGGGTGTGTGTTCATGACTGTTCCTGCTGCTGACTCCGCTCATCATGCCCTCTGTGTTTCCATGAGAACAAAGGCCTGGTTGCTACCATAACACAAATAGCGTGAGGACAAAGCACCGCTGTTCCAGAACGACGCCATCCCATAAATCCAGGCGTGCGGTGCTCTCTGCGGTTTGTCACATCATGCCTCTGCCTCGACGCCGCTCCTCAGTCTTGGGACAACCGTCCTGTGAGCGCTCGGCCTCATCCTCCTGTGGCCGCGTCTCCTCATCGGTTACTGGGGCGCCACGCGGCGTCTATGTGGGGTCAACCCCTGTCATGTGCGGGGCCTCTGGTTTGGGTACGAGGGTGTCCCGTCGTGCTCTGGGAATCAGCAGTGTCTTTCTGCAGGGCATGAGGAGTGTTTCTGCACCCGTTGTGCCCCGGGCCGGTGAACGGGCAGCAGGTCAGGGCAGCGCTGGCGGTGGAGTGGGCGGTCTGAACAGCTGCCTGATGGAATACAGGGACAAGGTGCGCGCTCTGGAGCAGTTGAACCAACAGTTGGAGGAACAAATCCGCCTCTGCCTCGACCGCAAGGCATCCAGTGCTGGTGCCTGGGGGACGCTCAGGAGGGACTGGGAGGACGTCTATAGACAGGTGAGAGGGAGGGGGCAGAGCCTACAGGGAGGGGGCAGAGCACTCAGACAGGTGAGAGTGAGTGGGCGGAGCCTACTGCAAAAGGCACCTGTTGAAATGTCTAAAATAATCAATAAAACAGACATTGTTATCCTGCCCCCTGAAGGGGAAAGAGATGTTGATTTTGTTGGCCTGTAAGGAGTTTCACGCAAAACCAATTTCCATGAAATTTTCAGGAAAGGTGTGAAGTGGTCCATAATAAATCCCATTAAATTTTGGTGAATGCAGGTCAAAGGTCACAGCCACCAAAATGTGCTTCCCCAATGATAAGAGATAGGGCAAATCAGGTAAAATGTGTGCAAGGGGGTGAGGGTTGAATTGTAGTTTTATATCAGGTGACCTTTAACCTCTGATTAACTGAACTGACAGAACAAATTAATGAGACACTGATGGAGTCAAATGGTTGTAATATCAGCTGAAACAGATTAAAGACAAGTGCAGGCCATTGATAATTTGTAAACAATCTAGGCCTTTTATATTATTGTTTAGTGTCACATGACTGAAGATGCTAAAGTTGATAAGCTCACCATAGTCAGTTCCTCCAGGATTTCGTGGGGCTTTTTTTAGATGGTTGCGTCTTAAAATGTCTGATGTTGCATCAGCATTTAGACTTTTGTTTGTGGGAGGAAGTGAAAGTTGCGATTTTCCCTTTTTATAATATTTCAAATATTTAGTTACTGGAAAATTAATTAAAAGTCATTGTGATATGATCCTCAAAACTACCTTACTGAGATGGCAAATAAATGATTACGAGGAACAACAAAAATGCAACTAAATGTATATGTATTTTCCAAATGCACATGTTGGTTCAAAGGTTAAAGTGCATATGACCCTTTCAAACCCCTGTTCAACATAAAACAAAACAAACCCAACAGACCCAGTCACCCGGTGTCATGGCGAAAAGCGAGCTGAGCTGGAGAGGAGAGCCGAGTGGAAAAGGGAAGGGAAAGCGCGCCCATAACACCTGGATGACATAAATGCAGCAAAAAAAACTACTCTTCCAAATACACCTGTTGGTACTAGTGCATCATTTTAGCCATCAAATGTGAACTGCTGGGCGCGCACATGTTGCTTCGTACTGTGAGGTAAACAGGAAAAGGTGGAAGTAGAAGCTCAAGACATCGCAAATGATTGGTCACATGTTGTGGTAAAGTCGCAGTGATTGGTTAAAATTACAACATCGCAGTGAATTCACGGGAATTGGTTGAAGTTGCAAATCGCAACATTGCGAAATCCTGGAGGGTCTGCATAATGACCATCAGTCACACCCATGAGTTTGACTGACATTCAGCCTATTGAATCCTGTTATTAAAGTTTGTGCTGCCCCCTGCTGAATGCAGCTGCTCACAGTACTGTATTTTCCTGCAGGTCAGTGAAGCCATCCTGGACAACGCTAGGCTGATGCTGCAGACAGAGAATGTTCAGGCCAATGCTGAGGACTTCAAGGACAGGTCAGAGGTCACCCAGTCCTCATTGGTCATGTTTCCATCATTATCGTGTATTTGCATCTGAAAGATCACAGTAGTAGTAGTTCAGTGGGTTTTACTGTTTCACTACATTAAGGATTCTCAACTTTTCCAATAATAAATAAACATGTACTGATCCGTTTTCTGTCATTATTCTGATACTACACATGTTTATGTATTGATTTTTTTTCAGTCTCTTTAGGTTTGACATTATATCCAGCTGCTTGTTGTTTTTTTCTTGTTCAAAGTCACCGTGGTTTAGATTAAAGTGGTACATTTTCAATGTCACACTCACTACAGGTATGAGAATGAACAGCCGTTCAGGAAGGCGGTGGAGGAGGAGATCAGCTCACTCTACAAAGTCATTGATGATGCCAACCTGACAAAGGCGGAGCTTGAAGAGCAGATGGAGAACATGAGGGTGGAGCTACGCAGCCTGGAGCAAAACCATGAGCAGGTTTGTGCATCTTACATGGATTATTCTGCAATGGTTGATGGGAACTGTAGTCGTACATGATGGGAGCTGTAGTGGTGTAGCTGATGGGGCTCTACTCACCTGTGCAGGATGTACGTGTCCTCTACAGCCAGATGTCAGGACGAGAGGTGGATGAACCCGACGCTCCCATTGAAACCAGTCTGGACCAGATCCTGGCCTACATCCGGAACCACTGGGAGAAGGTGACGGAGAGGAACCGGGCCGAGACTGATAGCTACCTGGACTGTAAGGTGAGGATGGGGTCTGTTATATGAATGGCGAAATTTCTAAAAAGTCTTTGGCGATTGCTGAGCCTCATTAACCAGTTGAAGTTGGTCACCGAGAAAAGAAAACACTTGCTTTGCCGGTTCAGACACACACAGCCATTATGCACTGCAGCGCACTTAAGTCACTTTAGTTTTTTAAACATAAGTCACACTGTGAGGTGGAGCGATGTTATGTTAAAAGCTGATTTTAAACCTTCACACATAGAGAAAACATGAGATGTTACAGGAAATTATGCTGCTAAATATTGTGGAAAAAAAAACTCTTAGCAATTGCCACCAGTCTGCGTCAGTACTGCACAAACTCCTTTTGCTATAGCCCACCCGTCATACCATTTTAAGTAGGCCTATCAAATGGATAACACAACTCAGCCATGGCATTTAGTGGGGCATTGTCCCCCCCCCCGCCCATGCCTAGATCCGGCCCTGGGTGCCACAAAGTTTTCACATGAGGAAATCCAATGTCAAATGAAATCAACATGTCTCTGCTTGAGCAAAATGTTAATGATTTATATTTCATGATAAATATTTCTGGAACTCTTCTTGATAATGGCCAACAGACACAAATAATACATGGAAAAGAATTGGATGGAACTGCATAAACAACCCAAGGAATCATTAACCTGACTGTCGGCATCTGGTATCACGATACCATCTGGGACCCTTCCACAACCAGATAGTTTTCAAAGGAGGGGCCTTATCTAAAATGAAGAATCTGTCCGTCATCATGACGGACACGTTGCTTCAGCCACTCAGGTTGAACTCGAGCCATGACGTACCTCAGACCAACAGTAGGAAGAAGAGCCATACTACAAGCAGACCATCAAAACAAACGCGACAGTATGGCTGCACCTAAATGGACCGGTGTGTCGTCTGTAAATGACGATTGTCATATGTGCAGGGAAAATCTGAGGATAAAAGGCAACATCGATACCAGCCAGTGGATATTCCTTGAACTTCCTTATGGAAAATGGGTAGATCGATGGCTTGCAAAACTTGGTCTTAATGTGTTAGATGTTCCAGAAAAATCCTCTTGCATATGTCTGAAATGCCTTTGGTTGGTAGGGAGATGCTAGAGCAGAGTTGGGTAATCCCAGCTCCAAAGAGTAGATGAATATTTAGTGGAATCACCTGTATGAAGTGAACAGGAAGAACCCATACGTGGCAGGACTTTTACTCTTTAGAGCTGGGATTACCCACCTCTGCATGAGACTACTCTGGGCACTATAATGGAATGGCAGAAAGCTGAAGAGGAACCGAGTGCTGAACAGACAACGGAGACATCAGCCGTGGCACAGACAGCCACAATGCCGCGCAGTCATGGAAAGTCGCACCGAGCAATACTGATTAGCTCCTTCATTTTTCAGAAAGCTTGAACTACATGATACTCAGATGAATGCGCGAGCCTAGCGTGTAGTTTGGCAAAACCCAGGCAGATGATGTGAGTCAGGTGAAGGAATCATCTCCGACTGTCTCGATGACAGAAGATCTGGAATGCTTGATGCCATTGGTTACTTCCTTGTGTATTTGGTTTTTGTTTTGTCCAGGAGGCGCAGTGTGTGAGCAGCAGACTGAGTCCAGAGGAGGAACAGGTGGAAGCATTGAAGGCTGAGTGCAGTGACGCTGGTGCCAAGATCCAGAGTCTACAGGCAGAGATCGAGTCCATGAGGGCACTGGTGAGCTACATCAGTCACATCCTCAGTCACATGATCATTCCCAGTGCATTAGCGTTTCCCTCTGTGTTAAGCTAACCTGTTGCTAATTCAGTTTCTTTATGTTGGTGTGTTGCTGTTGTAGAAGCGTGGTCTGGAGAACTCCCAGAGCGATGCCCGGCACTGGCACGACATGGAGCTGCAGAACCTGGGCTCAGTGGTCGCGAAGCTGGAGGCAGAGCTTGGTGACATCCGTGGAGAGATCGAGCAGCAGCGACGTGATTATGACACCCTGCTGAGCAACAAGCAGCGCCTGGAGCAGGAGATCGGAATGTACCATGGAATTCTGGATGGAGAGGAGAACCGCTTCCAGCTCACCGAACCGTCGTAAGTCCAGCACAACCGCTGGCATTCCAAGAGTCCTACATTCAGCAGTACCGGTGATGTTCTGAGAGTCCTAGAACAGAACAACATTCCTAGTCCTCGAGGGGCTGGGACCCTGCATGTGTTATGTGGTCTTTCCACTAGTACTGACGCCACTCAACTCATTTTTGTGTGTATCCATTATAAACAAGCATTCCGAGAATGCCTAATCTCACCCCTATTTTGTGCCAATCTTAAGTTTCTATGAAAACCCGTTCTTGAATTAGAGCCAATAATGTGACTTTTACCTTTTTGATAAATGCAACCTTGACCTTTGACCTTTTGCAATATTGATAGTTCCGTTATATGCATCAGTACATGTAATATTATGATAATATATCCAGTATTGATTAAATTATAGCATGATGTCTATGCTTGATACACACAAACAGTGTTACAGAACTTAATTTGCAATATGTCACCTTTGACCTCCAGAGATCTCAAAAACTATTGGTCGTAGGTGATAACATTAATTATGAGAATTATAGAAATCTTCATTCCACATCGTTTGGTACAATTCTGAAAGTTCTGTGACCCTCCGTTCTTGACTTATAACTCATAATGTAACCCTGCAGACACTGATAAGTCAGACACTTGTCTCTGACCCGCCATTTTACGAAATAAAATTGCGGAAGTTGACATTAAATACATCAATAAATTAATCCACAAGATCACAGCACAAAACTACAAAACTACACCATGGTCGTCCAGGAGATTCAGTCCTTGGTGGCCAACATAAAAATTCAGACGAGAGAATGTGGAACAACCAAGATTATCAACAATCCCTGAGCAGACGACACAGAAGTACACGCCACCCCGCTATGATGTGCAGGTACTGTAAAGTCAGTACTATTATGCAATGGAAAGGCTCTCCAGGAATACTGAGTTGAGTCCAGCCGGTACTCGTGGAAACGCAGCATTCTATATTTCACTGTAAACCCCACAAATGTAAAAACATTTGCAGCTTTCAACAGAATAATACCACAAATGTAATAACGTTACCACAAATGTAATATCATTTGCCTACCAATTTATTACATTTATGAGATGGTAAAAATCGTTAGCTTCCAAAATTGTAATAACTTCTCACAAATGTAAGAATTTGCTAGGTGACTGCTATTACATTTGTGGGACTATTACATAAAATGTTGCAAATTGTTATTACATTTGTGGGTTATTTATTACATTTGTGGGGTTAATGTTTCCCTCTTCCATTACACCTGGAAGTCTTTACATCATCATCAGGCTTCTGCAGAGGTTGATGATGAGCTGATCATTAATTGAATCAGGTGTGTTAGAAGAGGGAAATATCTAAAACATGCAGGATCCCAGCCCTCGAGGACCCAGAATGGCCACCTCTGCTCTAGAATGAGCAGGACTACTGATGGTCCAATTGTTCCAGATTATCTGTACTGTAAAAAAAATTCAAGGACTAACATTTATGAACAAGTACAAGGTTCAGATAAGGAGGATGGTTGTGATTGGTGGTTGATGGTTCTCTTATCTCCCTCCACTTTCTCCTTTTCTTCCTCCTCCTCTTTCTTCTCTCTCACCACTTTCTCCCCCACCTTCTCTTTTTCCTTCTTCTATATCCACTGTATTCTCCTCCATGCTTTCCTTCTCCTCTTCTTTTTCTCACACCTCCTTCCCTCCTCTTCCCCCTTCTCTCTTTCCATCTTCTCCTTCTCCTCTTCTTACTCCTCTTTCTCTTCATACTCCTCCCTCTCTTCCAATTCCTCCTTATCTTCTCTTCCTCCTCTTCTCCTTCCTCCTCTTTCTTCTCATTGTCATTCCCCTCTCCCTCATCCTTCTTGTCTTCATCTCCTTTTCTTCCACCTTCTCCTCAACCACTCCTTCTCCTTACTTTTCCTCCTTCTCATGTTCCTCCCCCTTTTCATCTTCCTCTTTCTGCCCCTCGTCATCCTTCTCTTCTTCCTCCTCTTTCTCTCCCTCCTCCCCTCCTCTTTCTTTTCTCCTACTTCTCCTCCTGGTGGTAGTCTTTTTAATACGTTATAATACATGTTCTTTCTGACCTCTGATCTTTAGTAAACCTCCACTGATACTGTTCAAACATCCACAGCTTTTCAGATCAGCAGTCTCAACCTGAAGGAGATGCTCCAGGATCCCGGATGAAGCCTCCAGGTCCTGCAAGATCCACCCCTGGAGGTCCAGGACCTGCTGGATCCACCCCTGGAGGTACAGGACCTGCTGGATCCACCCGTGGAGGTCCAGGACCTGCAGCACCTGAGGGACAGTGAGCATTTGGAGTCTCTGTGGACCTGATGTGGACTCTGGTTTGAACCTGTTGAGGTGATGCTGTAAACCTGCAGCAGAGGTCCACGAGTACCCATAAGCCTCTGCTGCTGTTGCCGTGGAGAAAACCGAGGCGTGGATCTTTGTTGTATAAGTAAACTCTACACCTGATTGGTCCGACTGAAAAGATCGTAGAACCTGTCTGTTTGTCAGTTTTCTTCAGTGTCAGAGTAAAGACAATAAAGGAAATACCCAAAGCATTATGGGAAATACAGCTACAGAACCTCTCATCGGGAGAAGAAAAATACAAATCAAATTAAACCTGCATGGTGACCCCGCCCTCTGAAAGGTCATGGTTTGTACGTCTCTTAACCACAATGTTCCATCAACATCCAAACCTGCTTGGGACAAAGTTCACATGTATAAGTCTGAGTAGATCCAGGTCCACCCATGATGGAGGTGACCGCTTTAGAGTAGTTTCAAGTCCTAAAAAAGGCAGAAGCTGGGGATGGAGATGGTTGAACATTTGGAAACTGCTGTGATCAGTTTTTTCATTAGTTTGCTCCTTGTTGTAGGTGTCTCAGTAGATCCAGGTCCACACAGGGTCCAACAGCCAATAAGGTCTGAAATGGTCATGATTATGGGCCTCATGGACCTTGTTCCAGAAAAACCAATAAATTTATTGAATTTGAATGAAGTAGACATGTGTTCCATCTGTGTTTGTGATCAGAATGTTCTGAAGTTGATGGTGAACGGAAGCATGTCCAAGTCTATACAAATACACAAATCAATAAGGAATTCAATCAATAAATGTGGAAGTGAACAGAGTCAAGGAACTTCTAGGCGTATATCATTACTGTGTGTTTGTATGGAATGCAAGGTTCATGCCATCATTGTATATATTATTATTATGAAAAACTTTGAAAAAAACAAAACTGTGGTCCAGAGTTTTGGAGGCAAACCCAAATGTATTATTGCAAAATTATGCAGCCTGATCTCAAAAGATGTGCTATGACTAATGTTAATGATGTGAAAAACCAACTGAAATTTTCCATCTCAAATTAACTGAGCCATTTTCAAATGGTGGCCATTCCCACACGATTGATTCGAAAATGTGACAAATGTGCAGCCCAGCACAATGATTATATATATGCGATATGTGGTAACAACATCATGTATGATTTTTGCACAAAACACAAACAAACCATATTCATGGGGAACAGAATACTCACAGCTTATTGGTTGAAACCATCTACACTTTAGCTCTAAATATTAGACGGTAAGGATCTGGACCAAAAACACAAAAGTGGAGTTGCATTCTCACTTTTAACTTTAATTTAGATGTGTGTTTTTTGAGGGGTGGGGGGTCTGAATACAGACAGACACACAAAAGTGTGTGACGGAAACTAATTCAACTTGTTTTTCTGTACTGGCACCTGACTGTGATGGAAACTATGCCAGGAGAAAATGCAGTTTTGTATTTCCAGCTCTAGGTGGTGACTTCAGACTGCAGCATTTTTGTAAATTTCAAAATCATTTGATATGAAAGCATATATAGTGGTGGTGGGGTGGACCTGATCAGAGCACACCCAAGGACAAACACAGAAGCCTGAACATGTTGAAATGGAAATACTGTTTCCACCAGTGAAGACATTCAAAATGATGATAGTGTCATCAGTGATATAATCAATTAGATTATAAATGGGGTGGCTCCCCCAAAGTAACCAGGTCGAAGGCAATTTAAAGGACACATGTAGAATCATAAACATTATAAAAAATACAATATTAATGATCAAAATGAATTTTAATGGACAAATTGGTGTATAATGACATTTAAAAAGTGTTTTATTTTGAATTTCAACATTTGTCAAACAAAGGGTCATATACATTCATGCCAAGGGAATGGGATAATACTATAAAAATAACATCTGAACAAGTTTAAAGTTATATGGATAAATAAATGGGTGTGTATGCACATTTAGAAATAAACCTTAGAGTTGGATTAATTTAAATGTGTCGATAGTGACAGATTCTGTTGGATACCAATGGTGTCAACTGCACCAGTGGTACTAATGATATGAATGGCACCAACAGCAGTTATACAGACCCATAACTAGTTATTACCAGTTAACTATGGTCAAATATCATCATCTCCTGTTAGCTAGTGTGGAGTCTGCAGTTCACATTAACCACTGACCCAAAAGAACTACACTAATGCTAACAGCAGCTAAGGTAGAAGGGCCAAACTCAGTCTACCAAAGCATCCAAAGGTAGTTGATATTTGCATCAGCTAATGAGGATCCTAATAAATTAATAAGTAATGACCCGTGGAATTAATTAATTAAATGCAGAATATACATTGAAAATGTCTGAAAGATATCTTCTGAAAAAAGAAAAATCTGAAAAATCAACTATTTCAAAATCATTTTAGCATAATTTAATCCAAAATGGGGTGGGACAAATACTGAAAATAACCCATAAATAATGACAACTCCACAGTTTTCTCCAAATTGTTTTAGTTTAAAAAAAATTTAAATGACATAAAAATGTGCACATTCACATGAACCTGAAATTTCTTTAAAAATGAGTGTGATTTTAATAATGCTCCTTTTCCATCTATCATTTCCACTTTTATTTTAATGTACAGGTCAGTGGATCTACAAACACAGACAACATTAAATAGCAGACAGAATATTCAGGTTAAATTTCAAGCTGTCCACTTTTTTTTTTTGAAAGAACAGCAAAAAAAAACAAACAAAAAAACTTAATGTAACTTTTTATTTTTTTTACAGCAAACCAAATAATTTCTTTTGTCATTTTTTGTATAGGTTATTGTGATAGTATTTTACTGGGCTGATCCATTTGAGACCACATTGACAAGTATGTGCTCCACAAACTAGTTTGACACCTCTGAGCTACAGTAACATTAACTGCTGGGCTGAGGTAAACCAATAAAACCACAGGTAAAACCAGCTACACCTTTGACTCGTGGATCATGTTGAGTTTAAGGAGGATTTTCATGTGTATTAACCAGATCCTGGCCCAGATCAGAATGAAGCGCAACAGATTAACCATAGACTGTCATGATGCATCATGGTTTGTGTGTAGAGATTTAACTGCAGAAACAGATTTCCCTGAATCAAGTGATGAATGTTGGAAAAAGACATGGATTTCCAGTTGACAGTCACCAACAACACCCGTCATCTTTAGTTTAATTTGGAACTCAGCTGAAACACAAACATTTTTTTTATTAAACATGTTAACTCTGGGTACATGTCCACCAAGACCTTTTTCTTCAGTCTCAGGGTAAGTGGAACATGTGGAAATCCATCAATAGATACATTTAGAACCTGAAGCACTGTGTCATTGATCAAACTGATAATACAGTGTGAGTATTGATGAGGGTTTCCTGATTAATAGCAAATGTGAAAAAATAATGAATCATTAACTTCTGTTTCCATGGAAACATTGCTACAAACTCACAACTTTCAAACCTTCAGGTGAAGAAAAAACAGATGAGTTCAACCTTTTCTGAAGGAGTTTCAGTTTGTTTGATTCAAATGTTCTTTATTTTGCAGATTTCATTTGCATTTATGATCATCCATCTGAAATACGGACACACTTCCACCTACCTCAGTAGATGATCAATACCATTATTGATCAGACACAGCAATGTCAGAATTCACTCACTCAACAATAAATCAATCAATCATCTATCAGATGCTTGTCTTTATCATTTAAATGTGTCAGATTAACATGAGCTACTGGAACCTTAATCAATCCCAGACTGGACAGATTTCCCATAATGCACCCATACAAAACAGGTCTTGTGTGAAAACAATGGATCAAAACAAATTGAACCAGTGTCAATACATGAACATTTGATCACAGATAAATAACCGTAGAGCCAGATGGCTCAAACAGTGGTTTTACCGTTAACGGTTCCATTCTATGACTCAAAACGGTGGTTTACCGTTATTGCTCCCATTCCACAACTCAAACTGTAATACAGGGGTTATTTTCTTTTATTCAGACAAAGTAGTCGTAGAGTGATGATTGTATACCTAACATGTTTTGGCTGTTGCTGCATTCAGCCTTATTCAGAGGCGTCTACTGATGCATTGCTGATGTGTTGTCTGAACAAAAGAAAATAACCCCTGTATCATATTAAGATGAGACAAAATGTACATTTTTGAACTAACTCAAGCTGTAGTTTTACTGTTAATGCTAAAAATCTTTTTTTTGGTATAACTTATTGCTCCTAGGATTCAGGTTCTATTATATTTCTATTCTAGAACATTCCGTTTGAATGTGTGATGTCACATTGCCATGTCAAATTATGTTTGACAAAGTTTATCATCATCATCTATTACGATCTGTAGATGAAGGTTTCTACAAGTTGAATTCATGACTTTTAAGACTGTTTAAGACCTTGTGGGAACCCTGTAGATAAAAGTGTATTCGTTGGTGAATTACAGTGTTCCTTGTAGTATTTCCACAGTAACCATCTGACCTCCATCCAAGGCTGTTTGTGGACTGTTGTCATGATAAGGTTGGATTTTCAGCAATCTAATACACATTATTTGATCAGTAGGATGATGGACTGAGAGGTGAATGATTTCAGACAACTTTCAGCAGGAACACATCACATGATGAAAAGCAAAGCAGTTTCCATGACAACCAATCATGTCTGTCTGCAAACGAAGTCCATAAAGTGTAGCTGAGCACTCTGGATCCTAACCTTTAAACTAAAAGGATCCAAACAGCAGCATCTAACAAACATTTGTTTCTTCCCCACCTGTAGCTCTGCCCATGTGACATCAGAAAAGACATAGTTAGGTAAACACATTGATTATGGCCAGTTGAATTTGAATAATTTATGAGTCACTTGTTTTCTGCATTGATGTAGACTGACGACTATCGTTCAGTGATTGACAGGTCCTGTTGGTAATTCAGTTCTGAACTCCCTAGGACCGTTTCAATTTCAGGAGTTGATTCGAGCAGTCATCCCATTTCAAGTAAGCAGCGTTGTTTGTTTTAGAGGAAATCCCTTCCTGTTGGTCTTTTAAATCAAGTATAAAATCAATATTGATAAATATTCATCACTAACTGTCCCTCTATCGACCTAATCAGTACCAGAATCCTGATCTGTCCTACACATGTGAAAATAACGATGTCCGGTCACTACAATTTAAATAATTTACAGCAGTTTGTGAGAATTAAAACCAACATTACATATGTTATTTAATCTACTGTGTATTGATTGTTGGTTTTATCAAACCAACACTGTGAAGCCCTATGAGACAACCTTGTTGTAATTTGGGGCACTGCAAATAAAACTTAATTTAACTAAATTATCTTTGGGTTTAGCTGTTAGGAAAAATAAGATTCAACTATTATCAAATGTATGCTTTCTTAACATTCAAATCAGATAGCACTGACTTGACTAATGTTGGCTAGTTCAGCTAATGGCCACTAACATTAGGTAGTTTAGCTAACAGTCACTAACATCAACTTAGTTTAGGTAACAGTCACTGATGACAGCCAGCTCAGATAAGTCACTAATGTCAGGTTAGTTCAGCTAACAGTCACTAACATTAGGAAGGTTAGCTAACAGTCACTAACGTCAGCCAGTTCAGCTAACAGTCACTAATGTTGGCAAGTTCTGCTAACAATTAGTAACATTAACTAGTTTAGCTAACAGTCAGTAACATTAGCTAGTTTAGCTAACAGCCAATGTTAGCTACTTCAGCTAACAGTCAGTAACATTAGCTAGCTTAGCTAACAGTAACTACAATTAGCTTTAATATGTAGCCTAAGATTATTTAATTAATGAATAAAATTAATTAATATCATTAGCACCAGATATTTAAATACAGTAGAGAAACATTTCTGACATACTTAGAATAATCTGTTTCATCATGAGTAAAACCACTGCTAACATTCATTTAATTCAATCTACACTATGTTTTTGGTACAAATTAATGACAGGACATAGTGTTTTTGCATATGTAGACAGATCTGTTTTTTGGCACTAATCACATCATGACTTTGATCAATATTTATCAATTATCATCCACATGTTCCCAAACAGTAGTAGCCACCTGTGGCTAGCTCTACAGTTATTACCCACAACCCCACAGTGTGGCATCTGTGCGGGTCCAGCCCTCGTACCGTTCGCTGAACGTCTGCAGGGGGACAGCCTCCTGGCTCCACCCCTCCTCAGTGTGTATCTGAGCTCCGAGGCTGTGATTGGTCAGTCTAGGCAGGTTGTAGGGGGATGCAGCCAACACCCACACCACCCTCGTGGCTCCCCATTGGAGCCATGAAGCTCCATCGCTCCGTGTCTGGGTTCCATGTCTCCACAGAGCTCAGGTTAGACTGTCCATCGTAGCCACCCACTGCATACAACCGGCCCGATGTGGCAACCAGCGACACCCGGCTTCGGCGCGTGTTCATGGCCACCAGGTGGCTCCACTGTCCTGAGGCTGAGCTGAACACCTCGGCTCCGCTCAGAAAACCAGAGCCATCGTACCCACCTGCCACATACATGTGACTGCCCAGTGCTGCAGCGCCATGACGACAGCGCTTATTCAACATGGCTGCCGCTGGGTGCCAGCGGTTGGTGTGATGGTTGTAATATTCCACCTGTAGAAAGTCACACAATGTCACCATAAACTTTATTTATACACTTCATCCACCTCCAAGAGGAAGCGGGGTTGGAGAAACTTTATAATAATCAATAGTAAAACAATAAAACATGAATGAAAATGCTTTATACAACAAAGAAATGAAGGACTTTTGGAGTTGTCAAACAAAAATATAATAATAATAACAACAACTATATTAACAATAAGAAAAATCTGAATAACAATAATGGATCTATATGGACACATTGGTATTAAACTCTATATCTACACTGGAACTCTAACCATGGTGTTAAACTCTATCTACAGTACTATGTACCAATACTAACCGTGTTGAAGATCTGTAAACCATCATGGCCGCCTGACACAAAGATACGTCCATCAAAAACCGTTACCCCAGCAGCACTACGGCTGGCACTCATCTCTGTGACAACCGTCCACCTGCAGAACAGCTGTGTTATTGTATTGGACCCTGATAAACGATCAGCTGAGCCTGATGATGCTGAGGGTTACCTGTCGGTCTCAGGTGAGTAACACTCTACTGAATTCAGAGAAGACTTCCCATCGTAACCACCACACACGAAGATGTGCCCATCGATCACAACAGTTCCCATGGCACTAAGGATGACAACAATCAATCAGACAACATAAACACCAAGAACTGCTGGTAATGGAAGAACCTGATCACACTGTATCAGTGTCTGTCAGTCAATCTGAACAGATTGTGACATTGATTAGTATCTACCCGTGTCATTGTGCAGTACTGATTAATTACACGTGATCTCACCTGCGTTGTGTGTTCATGCTTGATACTCGTGTCCAGCTGTCTGTCTCAGGGTTGTACACCTCTACTGTGCTCAGTCGTGATTGGCCATCGTAGCCTCCAATGGCGTAAAGCAGCCCGTTAACAACAGCCACGCCTACTCTGCTGCGGGCCGTCCTCATAGGCTGACAGCGCTCCCAGAAGTTCCCAATTGGATCAAACACTTCAACTACGTTTAAGGAGTCGCCTGTTGAGAAACAAATTTGGTCATTCACTCAGCTGGTTAAATGTCAATGTGATTATATTTATTGCAGCCAATATCATGATTGGATTTTAAGAAGAGCCCCGTTACATTATAGTGATAATTTTTGCATTTCTGATTTAATTTATATAAATTGTATATAAATGATATACAATGAAGTACTATTCTTTACAGACCAAACTCCAATCTGTTTTGATTACATTTGTATTCGTGTTACATTTAACACAGATTTTGAAACCTTCAATAAACAATATAAAAAAAAATTATGTTTGAGTGACAGGTGTCTGGGCCTATCCCAGTGGTACCTGAGCTGTTAAGTCCACCCACGGCATAGATAAGTCCTGTGATAGAGGTGCAGCAGCGCTGTCGGGTTTTGAAGGCGGGCAGGTGAGGCCGGCGCTCAGGCATGAGGTGGAAGTCTTTTGCTTCGTCCACCAGGTCTCTGAAACGCCACACAGCCTGACCGATCAGAGTACTGCATCCTCATGAGATCACTACAAACCTATTGAACCCTCTCAATCTAACCTCTTATTTAGAATGTTGTACTGAGATGTTATTTAACGCATGGAGTTTAGTCCAAATCCATGTGTTCTGAGCCTGAGCAAAACCAGGTGGTTGGCATGTTGAATTTATTCTCCATCAGTTCAAACTCTAAACACCCGCCTTCCTCAGGGTGTTCAGCAGAAGCTGTCTTTACAGTAAGTCATAATGAATAATCACAGTGAAATTATCCACAAATTATCAAAAAGAACAAATTTATCCACAACATCAATAAAATGAACTGTTACTTTTTTAGGCCTAGTTATTGACATATCTGTAAATTAATTATAGCCATGTGGTGGCATGGTTCTAGGGGCAGCTGAAGTCCCCCTCACTGGTTATATGAGACTCACCTGCATTTGTGACAACAGCGTATGAGTTCATCCTGCTGAACTCGGTCTGACAAGAACTGAGGTCGACACAGTGGCAGTCGAATTTTTGACAATAGCTCTGGTAGCAAAGTGTCACGGCGACCACGATCATGATAAACCCAGGATAGGATTGCCTCAAACACCTGCGCAGGTAAGGACACAGTCAACTCTAGTACAGGTAAGGACATAGTCAAGTCTGGCTAAGATCACGCTCTCAGCAAGTGAACCATCTGTGTCCTTCAGGAGTGTATTCAGATGGGCTAAGGTTTGTTCATGTCACCTGTTCCTCTGCCTTGATGTTGAGTTCATCACAGCCCACCAGCTCCAGAACCTCCTCTGTCCTCAAACTCAGGAACTCTTCAGATAAGGACACCTCTACAAAGTGCTGATGGAGGAAGCTGTTGGCCGAGTCATACAGTGTTGTACACATCATAGTCTCTGCAAATTGACGCACACCCAGGCAGTTCTTTGGATGTAACCTGGACCACACATCACACCACATATAAGTTCCATCTCCAATTTTTCGGATATATTGCTGAAGATAAATACTGTAGAGTGAAGTATCCAAGATATATTCATGGGTAGCAAATTACAAATATTACTGACAAGACAATAAACTGAGTAAAAACAAACATGTGGGTGTGTTGATTTAAACAGCATGTGCAGTGGCTTATGTATACTGAGCAGGTGCAATGACATGTATGTACCGTACCTCTCCTGCAGGAAGGAGCAGCAGGCATCTTTAACATTCTGCAGCTGCAAGAAACTGGATCCAATCAGAAGAGACTGAACGTTCTGTTGATCAATGGCAACATGGCCACTGTACGCAAAGTTTATGAGAGCCTCCAGAGCACTGGGTGACACAAGAGAAAATAGGGTCAGAACCAGACAGAGAGAGAAGAGGACTGGAACCAGAAATAGACAAACCAGGGTCAGAACCACAACCAAAGAGATCAGGGTTCTCAGTTAACCTTAATATTAACCATAGCTAACACTTATGTTCTCTTTAACTGTGGTTCTGCTGGTCTTAAGTATTCAGTAACTTATGTTCTTCTTTCATTGGTGTGATTGGCAAAAGACAAAAAAAAAGACAAGCAGGAAAATATATAATTCACTGAAAATGTAATTTGATTAATGGAAATGTTCTATTCTTGATTGATGATAACCCAACAGTACAGGTACCTCCAAAACCTTTGAGTCATGGTTTCAGTTGAGTTTTGGAGATGTTTTGGGCATAAAGAAAAATATTTTTTTTAAGCCCATAATTTAATTTTTATTTTGCTTGATAACAAATATTGATTTTCACTGTGGGAACAAATTATATGACTGCACTGAATAAAATAACACTTTCTGTACTGAATAGAACCCTTTCTTATTCCTTTACTTTTATGAAGTCGTATAAAACAGGTATATGCACATATTTTTTGCCTCATTGAAAAAAGTGCTGTTTTTAATTTTTTTAAATAAATGAATTCTTATTCTTCATAGGGATGTAAAAGAAAAGGGGAATATGAAAATATCTCCCACACACATTCCCTTGTAATAGTATATAACAGTATTGTATGTGTGTTGAGTCTAAAACTACTTGTCTGTCTGCTGTCTCTCACTGAGGGTATGGGGGTTCCTTACGCTGTGTCCTCACACTCATGTTGAGAGTAAGAGGGGCAGAGAGTGGGCTTTGGCCTGCCTGGACAGGCACACACACTCAGTAGCCCATAGAGCAGTATTTAAAGCACCAACACAAATTCAATTGCAAAGCTGAACACCTGTGATCCTGATTGGTGGACTGTCCCATGCAGGGCAGACTGAACAATTTGGTATTTTCCTCAGGACTGTTGCATCCCTATCATATGTCTAAAATTCTTACATCAGACATGATCAGATGAGATAACCTTATTCAACAAGCCCCTGCCCTTAAAAAAGTGGATTTGCATGATTCACAAGAGCCTCATTTTCAGGTTAAAAGAGACAGATTGCCGGATTTATCCGGAAGAGTTACACCTGTCTCTGTAACTGTTGTTCCATCCTGCTGAGTCTCAGCTGTTTTCTCACATGTGGCCAATCCCTAGAGCAGGTGTACAGGTGTGGGCTGGGTCTTCACCTACCTGGGGTCCATGCCCTGCATCAGGATCTCGTCCTGTTTACACTCCACCATGTCATTGGTGAACATGGCATGGAAGTATGGGATGGAGGCGGCCAACACAATGCGGTGAGCGCTGAACTTATGATCCCCAACCTGAAAACACCAACACAGAACAGAGGAATCAAACCGACAACACATGATAAGTGTACAACAAACCAATGGCATGGAACAGGTGTGTGACAAATTTACAAGACAAGAGGTGCATGATAAACTGACAACATGTGACAGGTGTACAACAAACCAACAACACATGACAAATAGAAGACACATAACAGATGTATGACAAACTGATGACATGTTACAAGTGTATAACGACATGTTAGAAGTGCATAAAAAACTGAAGACATGTGATAGGTGTATCACAAACAGCGCTGTAGAAACAGGGATGTGTCCAACACTGGGCCTCGCGTAGACACATTATTTTATATTAAATGACAAATGACAGGAATCCCTTCCACATCTATTCAGACCTAGGTGTGATGAAAAATGAGTCTGGGTGGGATGGATGTGACCAATCAGCATATGCTGGGTGCAATTTGCTCGGGGGTGGGGGATCCCCCCCCCCCCGTTTTGGACATCACCATAGGATCCTGTGGTCTATGAGTCTTTCTGACGGCGTGAACACAAAATGCTTGAAAGAGGAACCTCACATGTAGCGAAGTTTGGCCAGAGGGGGGGTTGTAAAGCTCACAGCTGGACCGCGAGCCACCTTCCCACTGACCATTCCTGGCCCACTGCCGGTTGCGGCTCACCGCAGTGGAGTTAATGTGCCCGGCGGGGACAAAAGCCACACCAGGGGGAGGTCCAGGTTTGAACGTGGCCTGCCTGGAGACGGGTGTCATGCGCTCAGTTTGACCTGATGCCGGCCGGAGAGAACTGAACCCCGGTCCCGGGTGCACCACTGTACCATGGCCATGCACACAGGCAGCAGAAAAGGCCACATGAACATCGGAGAAAAATATTGATTTTAAATGTTTATTTAGTGATTTGAGCCTCAATGTTATTTGTGTGGGAATGAGGGTCATAACATCCAACGCAAGCTTTTTTTCTGTGAAAAAAAAAACATTCCCACCTCTGTTTTTTTGACGAATCGCACCCTGAGCAATTGTGGCCATTAAACATTAGGGGGTTGGTGTTGGTTCAGTTGTTTGTTAATTGTAGTTCTTATTCTTTATGATACTCAGGTGTCCAGTCAGGTTGGTTGGTTTCTAGGTTACCACAAGTCATGTGCTGACGGTGCAGCTCAGGTGTTCGGATGAGCTGTATCAGCAGGTGGATGGATCTGCTCTAAGAGGATTTATCCGAGTCTGGGGGGTAGACAGAGATGACAACCACAAAAGTGACGCATCATATCTTTCTTCCTTCATTTTTTGTGCAAATGTCACCATTTTCCGTCAGAGGCCTTTGGGAATGTTTGCAGAACTACTTAGCCTTTATGTCCACAGTTCAACGTCAGATATTATGTTTAAACGTTACATATTAGGTGTAAAATGTGACGTAAATTTGGATTTATTAAACTGTTACCCTATTAGTCTCTTACACGTCACGTCTTGTTTACTTCATTGTTATTTTTACGTCACTATCCGACGTCATGAGTCCACCTGTAGGTCAACTGATCCGCCGACTCAGGTGTGCGTACGTACTCTACCTGTCCGTCCATGACGTCAGTGACGTGTCTAAACTGACCATTAGCGTCAGTTAGCTGTCGTTAGCCTGGATTGTTAGCTTTAGCTTCAGAGGGTAACTCCAGTCGCGAGCGTTGCCGGGTACGTTTCTGCGTTACCTTCAGCGTGACGTCACAAAGTTTTCCCTGACGTCGGATTTCCTCCATGACGACATAACCTCGTGCCGGTAGGTCGTGCACTGAGAAATGGACCAAATCCTCGAGCTCTTCGCAGAGAACGTCTCCCATCATCAGCGCGAGCGGCGGAGCGCGAAGCCGACTGGGCGCTTGAGTCGCCGTAAGCACATCCGGCTGTGGCATTCAGAACAAGAGCGGCCTGGGTCGGACCTTCAAAGTAAAAGCCTGGTTTCTGAACAGGTCAAAGACTGTGGAGGAGTCCGATACGACACCCCCCCCCCCCCAACACACACACACACAACACAACTTAACTTAGAGAACACTATGCCCCTACAAAAACTAGCACAGAGAACCCTATACTTCCCCCACAAAAATAAAACCCAGAGACCGCCCAAAACTAAATACACACACAGAGGCCTATTCCACCCACAAAAAACAAACTCCCTCATAATGTAAGCAATCAAACTCCTTCATAATATAAACAATCAAACCCAGTGAGCTATAACCCCCCACCCCAACCCCCCACTAACACACACAACAATAATCAAACCCTATACCCCTTGCTTGCCCCATTTAATAGATAAAAACCAAGGAATACAGAGGATGATGAGTGCAGACATAAACCAACATTAAAGAATGAAATTTGTCCAATATTTACTTTTAACTGTCTGAATTCTTTCCTTTCCATTTGACTCTTAACAGAGTCTTTATCTGACCAGCCTTGAATTTGACAACATTAAAGGTAAAGTAAAAGATCCCGGGGGGTGGTTCGTTGCAAGCTACAGTTTGAAAATACATAATTATCAAATCGTCTAAACCCCTTTCTTCAGACTTGCCCCTGAAACCATGCATCCAGAGTACTGTAACACACAATGCTTGTTCCTGACGGTTCATGAGCGGTGCACAGCATCAATTTGTAATTACTCAACATCTCCCACTCTTGAATCATTGCACACTTTTCGTTGAGGAGGCAGGATGCTTGCCCTTGACTCTTTTATATTATACATATGTATGATAAGTCTAATACAATGGTGACTATGTTTTTGTATGAAATGTATAGTGGTGGCACTGTGCCATGGCAAATCCTTGTCAGTGGAAAATGTTAATTTTACTATTATGTTTGTCAGTAGAACTGCCCCACTTGATACCTATCTGGTTAATATAGCTAAAATACCTAGCTGACCTCTGGCTCTGGCTGTGCAAGTGTTCCAAGCCTCTGAACATGCAATGTATGCATGAAAAGGGGTCCGTGCAGAGGGAAGAGGCACTTGAGTTTGAGTTTCACCATTCAATCATTTCCATGGGCTGGCTAAAATGATTGGATGGTGTTTTTCAGTCCCGTCTGTTCAACAGATGACTATACATTTTTTGTTGGAGTATTTATTCAATTGGTTGCAATTGGAGTGTGAAGGGGATTTTAAGCAATGTAGAAATAAAATGCTTCATGAAAAATGTCCTACCCCACCTTTAACAAATTCTTTAGCATATCTTTGGTTTTGTAACATAAAACCATAAACTCAACCACACCTGCTGTAAAAAAAGTTTTATTCACATATTTCATTAACATGTCAACATATTGACCTGTGACCTTTGATTTCTGTCTTAACAGAATCCAAGTTTGGTATGTGAGGAGTCTGATGGTTTGTTCAGGAACCTCAGTCAATTATGGTCCAGAAACACCAGGAGGCAGGGCAGTTTTGTTTTTTTTTTAACTTGGGGGGAGGGTCTGATTCAAACAATGACAGGACGGCAGTTTGGTCTTCAGCTGAGGTCGACAGAAGGACAGGACATTAGTGTCGATAAAGTTCAAACTGCAGTTTCATTAAAGGCTGAATTTTTGGTCCTGAGTAAAAGTTGAAAAAAAAAAAACAGATATTGATGATGATTTTAGATTATTCCTAAAAGGGAAAATAAGACAGAAAGATATGAGATGTGAAGACATCCTCAGAGTTGCTGAGTTCAGGTTTCGTGCGTTTGCTCATTTATGTTGACTTGATGTTAACTGAATTGAAACAGACGAGACAGTGGTGACTTCAGCTTTTGTCATCCAGTCTTTGAATATGACAAAACATCTGTATGCATTGCTATGCTGATAGGTCACCACTCTCAAAGCGCTCCTGGTCATACACCTCAGCCACCACTTTGCGTCCTCCGAACCAGCGATGGTTGAGTGCTGCAATGGCACGGTTCATCTCTGCAGCCTCCAAGAACTCCACAAAGATTTTGACAATAACCTCAGCATCATCCTCTTCGCCCTGGCGTTCCTGGTAGATGATTACACGCTTCACTGCCCCAAACTTGCCGCACTCCTCCATCACCTCACCCTCCAAGTCGTCGTCAATATCATCAGGGCCGACCATATTCCTCAGCACCATGACAGTGGACTGACAAGGGAAAGGAATGCATCAGAACAGATGCACCACAGTGAAAACCTTCAACCCAGACAAAAAGGGAATTGAGCGCGTGCAGTACCTCCTGTTTGCGCAGCAGTTTCCTCATCACCATGTGGCGAGCACTGCTGCCACTGATACTCATGTGCTCTTGTTCACTCAGTGGCTCTGTGATGCCATCCAGTCCCGTGCCCTGGCGATGGTCCTCTTCCTCCTCCTCTTTCCTCTTCACCTCGCTGCCGAACACTGCCACCGGAGGTGTGGCCAGCACTGGGTTCACTAGACCCACCTGAGGCAGAGCAGCCCGTGCTGGGGTCACACCTGAGATAGACAGGAAGCACTTGGAGTGAAAGGGAACATCATATTTCATACATGAATCATTTTACTGGACGAAACTGGTAAGCTCCGTCTATAAATCTGGTTCTGGCTGTTCCTGACTCACCAACAGATTGAGCTGAGTGTGCTTATACACACACATGGGCTTTCAAACCCAGACAAAGACAGAGGTCAGGATACATCATGACCTGGGCTCGGTGTCAGAACTTCAGGTGGATCAGGTTTAACCCTGTGGGACTGTGTACCTTTTACTACCATGAAAATTAACTGATCTGCTGTGGAACTCGTCAACCCGAGGACAGAACAAAAACAGTTTTCATTAAAGAGCAAACATAGCCAGAACTCTGACCCAAAACACTTGGTCATGCTTCAGATCTTACCTGTGATCACACCTGGAGCCTGGGCTGCCATAACAGCCTGAGGAAGTCCTCCAAGCTGCTGAGAGAGGAGCGCTGGACCAGCCAGAGCTCCGAGCACTGACGCTCCCACCGCCTCCTGAACACACCATAGCACAACACACGGGTTAGAAACTCCACCCATCTCACAGAAGACCTTATGACCCAGAACCACAGACACATGTGTGGAACTACCCAGAGGATGGGGACTCCTACCTGAGCTGTGATTTTGGCTGTGGCAGCAGCGGCAGCCACGGCGGCAGCAGCAGGAAGGCCTCCAGGAGCAGTTGGCGTGAGGAGAGGCATGGGTGGAGTCACAGCTTTCCCCACCCGCAGATACTGCCCTCCAAGATCGAAGAGGTTCATGGAGGCAACAGCATCTTGTGCTGACTGTGACTTATCGTACTCTATGCAGAACATCATAAAGGTAGAATATTAGAACATCAGAGGTAGAACATCATGATCAGATAACAAATGCAAATAAATTGGAGTTTGATCTGATTTGACTCATGAAGTCACCTCCATTAGACGCCCAGTCTGGTTCTGGCTCTGATATTCTACAGTCAGTCTGGCCATCTAACATTATGTAGTTCTACCTCTAACATTCAATGCTCAGGCTGGTTTTATGATGTTCTGACATTGTACCTCTGATGTTCTATGGCCAGTCCAGTCATCTGAGGTTCTGCTGTTCTACCTCTGATGTTCTATGGCCAGTCCAGTCATCTGAGGTTCTGCTGTTCTACCTCTGATGTTCTAGGGTCAGTCCAGGCATCTGACGTTCTAAGCCTTTGTCTTAGTGGTGGTGTTCAGTCCTCACCGATGAAGCCGTAGCCTTTGTGGCGTCCTGTGGTGGGCTCGCGGGCCAACATACAGGACTTGATCTTCCCAAAGGCTTCGAACACACTCTTGATGTCTTCATCAGAAAGGTCAGGGTGCACCGATGCCACATAGATCCGATTAAAGGCACGTGCTTCCTCTGCCAGCTGGTCGATGATAGGCTGAGCTTGACCAATATTACTCGGACGTCCAACCTACAAAGTGATCAGGAACAAATACACCTGGACCAGGACCTTCGGTGCAGCAACTTAAAAGTGGAACTTGGCAACATTTTACCTTCATTTAACAGTTTCAGAGTAAGTGAGTAATTGTGATTCTTAAATAGTCCTCTGTCCACCCATTAACAATTCTAGAGCCAAATTGTACCAATTAGACACGGGGCATATGACCCTTGTCTAATTGCTTTAATCTGAATAGCGACTAAGAATAGTAATTAGCTTTAATGTTCGATCTTAGCTGCTGTTGTATGATACTTGTCTCTTTGTGTAGTAAATGTTGGCCCAGGGATGATGGCGTGATAATTGTTAACGGGGCTGTGACACTGTGACAGGTGGGAGCTGCTTGTTAGACCATTATCTCCTCAGCTGTATGGCTAAGACAGATCACTTTATTACTATCCAGATATGCCAAGCACTCATAACATTAATCACACAGAAGACAACATTGGGAACTGTTACAGACCCTTGGAACATGAGTGCAATACCTCAATAGCAATTTCAAATAAAGTTATCTTCATAAACATGCACAACAACAGGAACAAGGGTTTCTACAATGTTCAGCAGAACACTGGGGAATCACCATTTGTTCATGAACCAGCATTGGTCGTACTGGCTTCAGATTAACCCTGAAGAGACCAGCTACCTGTTAGCACCGAGCTGCTAACATTAACTGCAGAACTAAAGAGCAGTTCCAGTTTATGTGGAACTTCAATATCTGGCTAAAGTTTCCTATTTTGCTCCACTCCATTGGCAGATCTGGTCACATTTTTTATCTTCTCGTTACCAACTTCATTGAAAACAAACACATGGTTGTGGGCTTTACGACAGTACACATATACTCTAAAGCAGTAGGGGGATTTCTATTGAGAAAAAGACTAGAAAAATGGCAAAAAAGAACCAAAACAGTAAAATGTTACCAAGTTCCACTTTAAAGAACATTTATCAATAATTATCAGGGTGAATGTTAAGTTTTTCAAAAATATCAATATTTAATATTACACTTACAGTATAAACTTCATTATTTTAGGGTGCTTTCACACCAGCAGCACTGGGTGTGCACCAAACATTCCATTCAAACAAAGCAAATTGGTGCTTATATCTACCAGATGGCAAACACTACTGAAAAGTCAGTCTGACCAATTTTGGTTCGCAATAACAATTGTATTGCCTGGTGTGAACCAAATAATCAAACTAGTGGTGTGAAAGCACCCTTTGAGCCCCATCTCAGTCCTCCTGTAGTCCAATATCAGTCCTCCTTGAGTACAAACATACCTTGATGTTTCTGCCTCCAAGAACTACAGAGTTCATCTGTTCCAGAGCAAGTTGAGCGGCCTCAGGCATCTCATACTCCACAAATGCAAAGCCCTAAACAAAAGAAGTCCTGTGATCAGGGGACAATCAATGTCAGTATGAAAGGCTGGCAGTGGCAAGAAGACTAGAGAACCAAGGGTCCAGAAGACAAAAGAACCTAAGAACCAGAGAACCAGGAAACCAAGGAAGTAGAGAACCAAAGGACCAGATACCAAGAAAACCAAGGGACCAGAAAACCAAAGAATCAGAGTGCCGTGGGGCAACTGACATATGCACAACTGTAAATAGTAGATATAGCTTTTTTGATTTTGCATTTTTCTGCTTGTGTGCTTTTCTTGTGTACTTTTATTCTTCACTATTGTAACCTGAAATGTTCCCTTGTAGAATAAATAAAGGCTTATCCTATCTATTATCATCTTGTCTTCACTGTTTACACATCTGAACATGAGCACAGAAAAGGTCATACACCACCTATTTGGGTTTATGCACACTTTATACACGAAGCGCCAACGGACCAGGGGATTAAGCAACCAAGGAAGCAGAGGAACAGGGCACCAGGGGAACAGAGTACCAGGTGACCAGAGAACCTGGGGACCATGGTTCTCTATCAGTGGCCCAAAGAACCATGTAATCTGGAGACCAGAGAACCACGGAACCAGGGGACTACAGAACCAAGGGACCAGAGAATCAAGGGTGTGTGTGTTGGTGTGTGTCCATTGACCTCTGACCTTGTGTTTCATGGTCACAGAGTCCCAGGACATGTCGATGCTTTTGATTGGTCCAAACGGTGCGAAGGCCTGGCGGATGGTGTCCTCCCCCAATTCATAGTAGATGGAGCCGACATAGACACGACACATGATTGCCAGAGCTCGCTGCCTCTGTGCCGCCACCTGACCACAAACCACACCTACTGCAACATGGGAAATGTAGTCTCAAAGGCAATGGGAGATCAGCACACAGCCTCACAGGCATAGACATATAGACACAGCATTGGCTGTTGTTGGCTGGGACGTACCTAAAGGACCGCCATCTTGGTCCAGGGTTTACAGTGGCAGAAGTGTATGTACATCTATGGAAGTAAGAGGTACACCACAGTCTCAATTTAGAATTATTCACTGCATTTTTAGCTGATTTCCAAACGGTTTGATTTGTTAAAACATCACATATGCAGATATGATACAGGATGCTTGGATATTTCAAGAATTCTGGTTTTACTACCAAAATACAAATTCTACATAATGTTTCCATAATGTTTTTTTTACTTGTGAGTTGTGACCCCATTTCAACATTACACATTTTGGTGACCCCAGACATTCAAAACACAGATGTGAGTTTTTGATCATATAATAGTTTGCTATACTACGTTGCAAATAAGTCTTCATTTTACATTACGTTTAGGTTATTTTTATGGACAGAGGCAGAAAAAACAGGTGCAGATTACTACACAAAGTGAGATTTTTATTAACCTTGGTCAGTTTATGTACAATCAGTCCAGCTCGTATTACGGTACAAAAGGTACAAATTAATACTGAAAAAACAATAACTCAAACTATGAATTATGAAAAACCTGTGAATGTCAATGAACATTTGACAGAAAAACAATACCGCAGTGTTTCAGTTTCAACTTTACAGTTTAGGTGTTTGCAGTGTAGGACTTGTAACTTGCCATGGTAGCTCCATGTAGTAGACACTTCTTCTGGATTATGAAACATCTAGTATGAGGGGGCGTATCGCTCTCCACAGTATTTGGAACATGATTGGAGTACCAGTTTTCACCACAGACCTATGTACAGCTCCTTTAAAGTGCATATGACACCAATTTAAAAAAAAAAAATACATACAAATATTGAAAGTAGGCATACAATTTCAGAATATATTTGATTTTTATTCCACACTACAAAGGGGAGGCAAGAGTATTTGTTTTTAGTTTGACTTTTCTGTCTGTCTATATTTGTCAGCAACATTACACAAAAATGCTAAATATTTTTCCATGAAATTTTCAGGAAAAAAGCAAGGTGATCGAGAATAGATCCCATTAAAATTTGGTGAATGTAGTTCCAAGGTGAGCGGCACGGCACAGTGGTGCAGTGGTTAGCACTCGTTCCTCACAGCAAGGACCCTGGTTTGATTCCAACACCACACCTTTCTGTGTGGACTTTGCATGTTCTTCCCGTGTCTGCGTGGGTTTTCTCCAGGTACTCCGGTTTCCTCCCACCATCCAAAGACATGCACTAATAGGTTAATTGGTTAATCTAAATTTCCAGTAGCTGTGAATGCGAGAGTGATTGTTTGTCTATATATGAGCCCTGAGATGAACTGGCAATTCATGCAGGGTGTACCCCACCTTTGCCCATTGTAGCTGGATTAATCCCCCTAGTGAGGACAAAGCGGGTTCAGACGACGAGGTGAAATGAGCAGTTCCCAGGTCAATGTCACCAAAGATGTGTTTTCACAGTGATAAGAAATACAGCAAATGAAGAATTTCTTTTTCATTCAAATCAGGGAAAATTTTGGTGAGGTGCGGGGTTTAGCAGCTCTTGTAAATATATTTCTAGAGGTATTCTTTATGTTCTTGCACCTATCTTAAATATTTTCAAAGTTGTTATAATAATCATAACAACACAGTGATAATAGCAATATTACCATATAATTGTAGTTATAATAGTAATAGTTAAATTATAATAATAGTAATATTATTGACAGTTGACAGTGATAATAGTATATTGATAATAATAATAATAATCAACTGCAATATATAACCTTAGTTCTAAGATACGACACTTGGTGCTACGTGGTGATGAATCCACCGTCATAGCGTGTTTTGGGTTTGTGATCATCAGAGGTCCTTTTGTTCCATTTTTGCCTGTATCCGTCCATCCTCCATGTCTGATGTTTCTAACAATCCATGTAAATATATGTTGACAAATGAGCAATTTATGATCACTTTAATAGTGCAAACACCTCTTTCCTCTATAGACTTAATGTGCAATAGCATCACTAAGATGGCTGTCATGTAGGCACGTCACTCCAAAGGGCAGCAGCAGTTGACGTGACATCTACGTGTATATGTCTATGCTCACAGGGACACAAGTGGGTATGGCTTGTAACTGATTCAGCATATAAGGACTGTGATGTCACAGTTGTGCACCGATCACCTGACAGTCCAGGTGTCAATGGGGTCATGTGACTTACCGACTGCAGAGGAGACAGAGCATCTCCCAAACCCATGGTCAGAGACGCCATCTGAGATACAAAGGGACAGATCCATTAACAACTAAAAGAGAAACAACATGATGATGATCATCACCCCACACACACACTACCCTGATTCTTAAACCACATACAACACCTTTAGGCATTACATGGCCATTGAAACAGCTGAAGGGGTGTGATCTGGTCTACAGTACTCTGACCTAGTCTTGGAGGTTTGAGGTGATCTTATCCAAACTACAATAGTCTGAGCTGGTCTTGGGGGTCTCAGCTGGTCTTACCTGAAGGCTGGTCAGCTGTTGCTGCTGGGCCAGGGTCTGTTTTACCAGGACACTCTTGATACTCTGCTCCATAGCATATTTTTTGGCCTGAAGAGGAAACAGCCAATCACAGCACAGCTGATGAGGTCCCGCCTACAGTCTCATTACTATGGAGAGGCTAAGTCACACCCTTCTACTTCCGGTCCATGGGTGCTTAACTCGCAAAAAATTTGAATGGGAGTGAATAGAGCGAGTCAAGCTAAATTCTTATTCCATTTGACAAGTGCTCTGAAATTCACATATGATAGCAGTTAATAAGAAATATTTGATGTGTCATAGCCAGACCAACCATTTTTGATGGAAAGCAAATGTGACGTTAGGTTTTATGTGGGCTTAGCAAGAGACTACAATGTATGTGACGTCACACTCCGCTCAGCTGTGGTGTGGAGACTGTGGTGTCATCACATGCGCACCAGGCATGTAGTCAAATTATTACCAGGTTTTACTCGCAAATGAATCAGCCATTGGTTAACAGAAGCAGTTGAAACGCACATCAATAATTATCATTTATTATTAGGTACAACATGTGTGTGATTCAGGGCACATGACAAACCAGATACTATTTTATTTCCTACTGAATACCATTCATTAATTTTCCGATCTCAGGCCCCATGAGCCTCCCGGAAAGGGCAGAGACTTAAGCTCCTCATTACTGAAAGTGAATGGCTTTGAATGTGTATGAAAAGACCTTCTGCAGCGCCTCCTGCTGGTTGGGGGTGAGCGGTGGCAGACCCAGCTTTGTGGTGGTGCCCTGTCCATTCTCCATGATGAGAGACGGGACACCCTGCGGACCAATCACATGGACCCTCAGTGGAGTTGGCTGTGACATCACTGATATGGCATCATCAACTCCATTCAGTAAACAGGCTTAAACAGTGGTTTAAGTCTGTAAAGGTGGTTTAAGTTTATGATAGTGATTAAAGTCTGTAAAGGTGTTTTAAGTCTCACCAACTTCACATTGTTCTGTAACTAAACTGTCAACACTGTGATGCATTTGAGTGTCATTGGAATTGTGAAAGTGCCATTCCCATTAAGCCTTTCCTAAATGTGAAATTAACCCTAAGCCCAAAGGTACATGATCTACAGGATGATGAATCGATTTCATTGTTTGATGTGTAAACGAGGCCATAATGAACAGATGAGCCAGTGAAGAATGGGTCCACAGAACGGACTAGACCGAGACAAGTACGACAAAAACCAGAACATGAACCAGGAGATGCGGATTGTCATACCTGACAACTAATACATGATCCCAGGCATGAACCCCACATCAGCACCGGAAAAGGAAGGGGTAAAACCGGAAGTTTTCAGTCGTTGTTACTATTATTTTACTGTGAAATCGGTTTAATCTTTGGCTGAAAATGTTCCGGTTTCTGAGTTAAAACCACACAGATTCAAATTTAGATAGAACTGATCAATCAACTAATTGATCAGTGAGACTTCCGGTTACTTGTGCAAGTCTATGTGCACAGGGCCTATTTTACCTTGTGTTAGCTAAACATCGTTAACAGAACCGTCCCGAACTTCTCCTAAGCCCTTAGCCCGTGTCAGGCTTTGTGCGCTTCTGCAAAACCCTCAAATAGAACCAATTATCTGATCGATAAGCACTGATCAGTATGTAAGCACTGCGTGTGCGGGTGCCATAGTTAAGTTTCATTAAAATTGAATTACACCTAAAGTGTCGCTGTTAGTGTTAGCATTAGCTTCGCCCCTATTTGAACACACAGACCGGACAGTGCGCGCGCCTCTCACCGCGGAGACAGTCACCGCCATGCAGCCGGGTCCGGGTCGGCTCCGCTCCGATTCAGATGTCTTTATTGGTTTCAGGTGTTTGTTTGTGTCTAAAATGAAAAGGCACATCGCCGACACGTTGGCGTCACATCCGCTGCCAGTGCTGGACTTTCAGAGTAAAACCCTTCAGTTCGAAATAGGAACTATTCGGTCCAACACTGGGCATTTCATTCATGTTCATTTATTTATTTATTTTTATTTTATTTTCTAAACAGAGTTTTCATTTATTTTTCGGCATTTTACTGTGAAATGACTTCTAGATAAACATAATGAAACTCAGTTTACACTTTGTATAAAGTAATAAATTAATTTCCGAATGTGATTATTTTATTAACCTGACACTTTATGAATCACCTCCTTTTCAAGTAGAACTGGGCCTTGTTCCAAGAGCAGGTTCAACAAACTGTTGAGTCTGACCCTAAACCGGGGATAAGCAATCCTAGTTCTTGACGGGCTGGTGCTGTTATCCTGCATGTTTTTAATAGTTCCCCCTACAATCACACCTGGAAGCCATTATATTGTTATACGGCTTCAGAGCTTGATGATGAGCTAAACATTAATTAAATCAGGTGTGTGAGAAGAGAAGTAATTTAAAATTTGACATGAGTGTGACAAGTGATGAGAATAAATGATTGGATAAATACCTTGTGCATTCTTATCCTTTTTAACAAAGCATATCTGGGAAACGGCTGTAGCAGGAGGCGGGTACTTGGACAGTGATATCACAAGTAAGGGAGGGGAGGTTATAAATAAAACACACCTGGAATAATCAAAGAAGCAACTGGAAGGAGGTCAGCAGAGCAGGATGAGTGAAAATGAAGAATCTGAAGTGGACTCTGGACCTGTGGAAAAAGGCATCAAATCCCGAGATAGATGCATTAGCTGCTGCTTGGACTCAGCTGCGGCTCTCTCTCTGGGTTGGATGACACCTTCACCTTTACATTCAGTCCAGGTTCCTGGACTCGCTCCCCTTACCAATATCCATACTCTTAACCTCAGCCTGACTATTGGACCCCACATGTACTCTTTTCAACATAGAACTACACCTGCAACCTGATGAACTGAACTGGATTCCATACCCTCCATCATACCCAGAAAGAACCACACAGTTGAACTGAAAACTCTTCCATACCTCTCATTCACACTCACCCTCAACATACCCTTGGACACCCTCTCAATCTCCCTCTTCCGCATATACAAAACTTTGAGTTGTTGGGATTTAACAAGTTTGATTTAATGTTAATTGTATTTTTGATGCAATACTTGTTTTGCTTTTAGTTATGATGGAATGTTATGTCAAACGTACATTTAAGCCTTTTTGTCTGGCATCAAACCTTTCTTGAACTGAAACGTATACGCTACACACCAAAATAAGGATCCTTCAATGTCTACAGCAGCAGGTCGATGGTCAATTTACCATAAATGTAGTTAAGTCTTGATGCACAACTGTGGATTGTAAGTCACTCACTGCCATTGATGTGTTTTGGCATCAATTCAAATTAAAAAAATGAACAATCTACACTTTATTTTGATGGGTGCCATACTTATGTAGTCTTAGGCTTTTATTATAATACATTATATATTATAATATATGTAATATTGACTATTCTGAGTCAATAATCTCTTCTAATTCACCTGGCAGTGAATGAGTTAAAAGTTACATTGTTTGACCAGTTAAAAAGCTGCAGAGGAGACATTTGCTTTAAAGAAAAAAAAATGTGTGTGGGGAGGGAGGGTGCAGAGACATGCATTAGAAAGGACAGATTAGGTGATGGGTGTAAATTAATCGAACAATATTATAAATCTTAAGTGTAGTTTTATTGTATGTTTTTTTTACTCACAGTCATTCATCTGTCATTCTAATAAGGGTGGGGTAAATATGACCGTATAACAGACACGGGCACCAAGATAGGATGTTTTAAAGCATGTCAAGGTTCACTTTCAGTATTGTGTAGTTTGAGTGGACCCCCCCCCCCCATCCTGCCCTGGCCTTGTGGTTGCCTTCTGGGACATGCATGCATACACAATACTTGACTATGGAGAGGCATTTATTACAGCCTCATAAAATCAACAATAATGCTAATAAATCAAAAAGAGCATTGGTTTCAGAACAATAATCATGGCAGAAAATCTCCAATTTCAGGAGTATTGCTCTTGGTTATTTTTTTTTGCCTGTTAGCAACTTGATATGACTACTAGACCAATTTCCATGAAATTGTCAGGAAATGTGCGAGGTGGTTCAGAATACATCCCATTAAATTTTAGTGAATATCAGTCACAAAATGTGTTTTTGCAGTAAGAGGTCGATTCAGGTAAAATGCTTTCGAGCTGTGCCTGGAACCACTTGTTTTGTCAGTCATTTTGTTTTCGTCATTTTATATTTTTGTTGTTCAGCAGTTGTAAATTGTGTCCTGATTCCTCCACATGGTGAAGAGACAGAACCAGGTCAATGTTGTAAATCAAAAAAATACATTTATTCTTTTTTATGGAGATGTTCTACATTTGTTCATCAGTCTGAAACAAATCAGGAAAAAAAAGAATCTGGAGTAAAAACTTTCAAATAAATAAATCAGACTGGTCTCTGTCGAGTAAAAAAATTCACTCATTGATGGTTTGATACTTGGTTCTATTCAAAAACCTTTAATGGATTAATCTTACTGAAAGTGATGGCTAATGTTTCAGACTTTATTTCAACACATTGACGCATTTATATCCTCGTCCACCCGCTGACACTGACAGATCCATAACTAATTAATAGCCCATCAGCTCTCATGGCCAGTTACCATGGCAACACAGCCTCAATCCCACAGTGCACACCACAATAAATAAATACATAAGGTGGTTCTGTTGGAGAAACTCGAATCCAAAGCAGGATGTCAGATACACAACTTTCCACAACAATGCTGAGAACTGACGGCAAGGTTCTGAATGAGAAGGTTCTGCAGAAAAAGGATGTAGCAGTAACAGAACTAATGGTTCTACCAACATCTGTCGAGTTTTGATGGAACTGTAGAACCTCTGACGGTACAAGTCAAAGCCAATTCTGTTGAAGACCTGAAATCTGTAGTGGTTGATTTCAACAATGTCACCAAGAACCCTCTACAGGCCCAGAATGTAAATGCCTCTATAGGCCACATTCTAAAGCTGTTATTAAGTTTGAAAATCAAACACTTGTTAATTTGGACAGTGTTAAGTTCTGCATAGAATTAATTTAGAAATCAGGAGGGCTCTACAGGAAGCAGAAAGGGTTCTGTGTGACACCGTTTGAGAGCAGAACACATGGAAACAAAGGTCCTTGATTAACTCTCTGGATCTGTGGAAGCAGCTCCTGACAGAGATATGGGATCAGAACACAATCTCTTATAGAACATTCCTTCGTTACTTCTAGAGACCTGACTCACATGGTTCTAAAAGGTTCCACTTTTCTGTATTGGTATATGGAAATGTTTTAAAACTCAGCATACAAGTTCTAATGGATTAATCGATTTCTCAGACAGTGTTCAGTACATTGGCACAAAGAACAGTTTTACAAATGAGAACACTCTAGAATGGTCTACAACGGCGTCCAGATTTTGGTTCTGATCAACCAAATGTCAATTGAGAACACACTAGAAACATCTGTGTTATGGTGTAGAGAATGGTTTGAGTGGTTGTTGGTTATGTGGTAATGACCAGGTTCTAATGGATTCTACCTTGAAATGATTTAGAACCAAGCAGGGTGGTCCTAGAGAATGCCAAAGCATTGAAGAACCCAGTGTTGAATATGTATCTGCATCGGTTCTGTAGCTGTTGTGCTTGAGATCAGAACATATGAAAACAGGTTTCTAGAAGCACATGTAGCAGTCATGTAATGGTTCGACAAAAAACGTTCTGTACATGGAGGTCTGCTGTAGAACCTAGATGGACAGAACCTGTGAAAATGCCTTCTGGTGGAAGTCTGGTGTTCTGGATGTTCTAGAAGGGCATTCCTTTGGAGATCTGCCGGGCCACCTGCTCATCTGGAGTCTCCTGGTTTTCTGAGTGCTCCTTCCTCTCCCGGTTCCAGTCCTTCAGACCCTCTGGCAGTGTTGTGTCCTCGTCCTCGCCTCCCGTTCCCTCCACAAACTCCTCGTAAGTGGACTTCTCTGCAAATGGACGTTTCCCCAAGAGTTCCACCATGTCATTCTTATCCAGAACCTCTTTCTCCAAGAGCCGCAGTGCCACCTGCAGGATGGAACATCAAGGTCAGGGTTCTTAAAGGGGTTGAACTTTTATTAGTCTGCGGTTCATTTATTTGTATATTTGGATGTTAACAGTTCATAGTTTGAATTTCAACCCTTCGGGTGCTGTAAAGCTGTCTTTATATTCAATTAGAAAAAACTGGAGTAGATTTCTACAACCCATTTAAATTCTGCCTTAATTACCCCACCCCCCTGAAGGGGGCTCATACCTTCTCCACCTCAGCCTTCTTGTCGCTCAGCAGCTGGTGTGTTCTCTGATATGCTTCACTGATAAGTATTCGGACCTCAGTGTCGATCAGCCGAGCCGTGGCCTCACTGTACGGTTTCTCCAAAACCATCTCTCCCTGCCGTGGGAGGTCAAAAGACACCTGACCCACCTTTGGGTTCATCCCGAACTGGACGATCTGCAGTAAAATACACACAGCATTGAGCATTGTTCTATTGTAGAAACACCATCCTGAATCTATGTCCAACCTGGTGACCTCTGACCTGTGCATAGGCACTCTGCGTGACCTTCCGTAGGTCATCCTGGGCTCCGGTGGTGATTCGTCCAAAGAAGAGCTCTTCAGACACTCGCCCTCCCAAGGTCATACACATGCGGTCCAACAGCTGTTCCTTGGTGTACAGGTACTGCTCTTTCGGCAGGTACTGAGCATAGCCAAGGCCCTTCCCCCGCGGGATGATTGACACCTGCATAGGTGAAGGACAACATGGCATCAGCTGATCAAAGACAAGAATTGCATAATTCATAAAATAGCTCAAATTATCAAGAAAATGAAAAAAATCTGACTAAAAAACCTTAAAACTTAACTGGTCAAAATCACACAATATTTTAGTGGACTACATGGGCCCGGGTGTTTCTGCAGAATTGTTTTTTTTTCCCAGTTGACATGTGTAGTGGACCATGGGTGTCATGGAAGCAGTTCATGCCATGTGAGTAGTTTAAATCACTATCCATTGTTCTCAGGCTCTTGACCTGGTCCTGGGTAGGAGTGATGGGGTGGAGAGCTTTGCTCCTCCTTAGCAGGTCTAATTATGTTTCTTCCTGAAAATAACACCATCATAGTTTTTGCATCCTTAGAAATGTGTACATATTGGGCCCACAAATAATACAATTTGGATACCCCCCCCCATTCTTGATACCCCAAATATTTGAAGGTCCACATTCACTCCATGTCATCACCACATTCCAAACCAGTCAGTCAAAAAAGAAGGAGGTTCTCAAACCTTTTATAGCAGAATGTATCGTACCAACCGTGACGGCAGAGGGGAGTTTTGACAGATATTACCTTTTAAATGCCCTAAACTGTGCAATTTGTTTTGAGACTTTTTGAGGAAGTAGTAAAAACTAAGGTTTAAGTAGTGATTCATGGATGGTTTCACTGTCTGGGAGGGGCAACAGTTGTATAATGAGGCCTGAAGTAGATTCTCCTCAAGAGTAAAGTGTGGCCCTGCTTGTGTGGAACAGGCAGATGAAGCTGGTTGCCCATAACCATGGGCTGAGCTTTAGTTTCTCTTGATATCTGAGTTTTCTTATGTTCTCTTGTTCTGCTTTTCATCATTTTTTTTTTAGGTTGCTTCCTTTGCACTAGGGCAGCCAAAATGGCTATGTACCTTGGATGATCACGGTAAATAAATTATACAAAGGTGAGGATCATTTCACCCTCCTAGTGGGTTTCCTTCTCCACTTGACCAGTTCAACTTTTCAACTGACCAGTGCACTGTTGGGGAAGTAGCTCTTTTGGTGGGTTTTACCTTCAGTAGAGGGTCAGCATGTTCCAGATACCATCCAGCTACAGCATGTCCTGCCTCATGATATGCCACAGTCTTCTTCTCTTCCGGCTGAAGGACCTGAGTCTTCTTCTCCAGACCTGAAACATCACATGGACAGACTTATGCATAAATTCTGTTTGGGTGATACAAACCCAACAGAACAGTCAGAAATAACTGAAATGAGTTGGGGTCACTTTTGTGTTTTCTCTGCCTGTTATCGTTTCACTCTTTTAGGGTGAAATCAGAGAGGATCTAAAATAAAATAGTATATGACTCTGATGAATGTTACCATTCTATAATTAAAATTTGATTGTCTTTGTGACTTACTACATAAATATTTCTATTTGAAAGTACTGATATTATAACTGCATAAGACCATTTGACCTTCAAGATGAAAATCAAGGTGATGCATTTTCAACATTCAACTGATCTATGCCAAGATGAATTCACAATAAATTTAGTGCAGATATGTCAATGGGTTCTTCAGATAATGTGATTACATCATTGAATGGACAGACGGACAATAAAACAATTACAATAGCCCTCCAGCAATTTTGGTAAAAGGTTAAGAACCGGTCTGTGGAATATGAGCTGTAGAAAATCCAGATAATAGTACTGAAATATAGGAAGACCCTCCTCACCTCCAATCACCCTCTCAATGGCCTGTTCAAAGTGTTTCTGGTCGATGGCATCTGACAGATGGCGGGCGGCGATCAGAGCTGCCTCATTACAGACATTGGCGATGTCAGCACCTGGAGGAGGAAATGGGAATGTCATCACATTAGTGTGTAGCGGGGCCTTAGTACCAAACCCAGAATGTTTGGGTTGTGGGTTAGGTTGGGGCCTCGGTACCAACCACTACACGTAGAGACAAACCTTCTACAATTTACTCAAACATATCGACAGTACATAAACACTACCAGAGAATCCAGGTGTGAGGGCTGCCATCTTTTTGGCCAGAGCGTCCTTGTCCATGTTGACGTCCAGCTTCAAAGGACGCAGGTGAACTTTAAAGATGGATGCTCGTCCCTTGATGTCCGGTGGACCTGAGACACGAACAGAGTCAGACTGATATGAACATAACGACAGTCTTGTGTTACACGGCGGCATTGTATTCACCAATGTAGATCTGTCGGTCAAAGCGCCCTGGTCTCATCAGAGCCGGGTCCAGGATGTCTGGTCTGTTGGTTCCGGCCAGGACCACGACGTTGGTGGCCGTGTTGAAGCCTTGGGCATAAGTGAGACCAGAATCCACATTCAGACTCAAGTTAACTATCCAACATTTAAGGAAGGGTTTGACTGTGGTAAAACCTCACCGTCCATCTCTACTAGCAGCTGATTCAGAGTGTTCTCCTGCTCGCTCTGGCCGCCAAAGTTGCCCCGCCCCCTTTTGCGTCCCACTGCATCGATCTCATCAATGAAGAGGATGCAGGGAGCGTTCTTCCTTGCCATGACAAACAGGTCTCTGACCTGAGAACAAACAACCAAACAGTTTATTCTGCTGTTCACCATTAAGGAAGATGGGAAATGACAGCATCGTCTTTAAGAAAGCAGCACCACAGAGACACTGCACTAAAAACATGAGTAGAACAAGTGGGACCTGTGTCTAGTGTGGTTTTATTGAAGCTTTAACACTCATTTGGCTTTAGATCTTCAATTACCCACCAATTTAACCTCAGGTTTTGCATGTTCAACCATATTGTTGATTCTACTGCCTGTTCTATCATCTGTTCAACCGCCTGTTCTACAATCTGTACCCTCATATGTTTGTGTATCTGTTGTGTGTCTCACCCTGGCAGGGCCAACGCCTACGAACATCTCAAGGAACTCGGATCCATTGACAGTGATGAAGGGAACATTAGCTTCACCTGCAGTCGCTTTGGCCAGAAGAGTTTTACCTGTTCCAGGAGGACCGGTGAGGATGGCTCCCTGAACGCAACACAACCACACAAGAAGACAGCCACAACAGCGCAACCACATTTGTCAGATGTTTGTCTCATTTTGTCTTAATGTATTTCATTCATAGATAACATTGATATCTGGTGATTGATCTTTACTCCCTCTTTACTTTAATAGTGTCTTTACTTATTATTTACTCTGACAGTTGTTCCTAATTCAAAAACTGATAATTTACAACATTGTCAAACATTTGTTCCATCTCCAAATGACAATATTTGGTTAATAGTTTAAACCAATGTAGAATATTGCGTGACACCACCTCAGGTCAGGTCACCATAGCATAGCCCTGTCCCTCACCTTGGGGATCTTGGCTCCCAGGTCTTGATATTGTTTTGGATTCTTCAGGAAATTGACAAACTCCATAATCTCCAGTTTGGCCTCTTCACAGCCTGCCACATCTTTGAACTTGATGTCAATTTCGTCTTTCAGGATTTTGGCAGTGGTCTCACTGACGCTGAAGAGACCACCCATCCCCCGTCCAGGACGCCCCGCTGGGCCCCGCCGCAACATGAACAGCAGGAAGCCAATGATGAGTACCGTGGGGAGCATGCTCAGAAGGAATGTTCTAGAGAGGAAAAGTGGCATGTTCAGCTGTTGTGACTAGTGTTTGGATCAACATGTACCTGATGAGATCAGTGTGATGTGGTTCTGACCCGTCACTCTCAGTTGAATAAACCACAGGCACCCGGTTTTCCCCCTCAATGCCAAGTTCATACTGCGCTGTCTCCAGATTCCTTTCAAAAGTGTCAACGCTGCCGATATTGAACCAGATGTACTGCTGAAGAACCAAACCAATATGGAAACGGGGATCCCAAAAGAACAGTGGAGAATGTTATCATCTTTGTCAACTCATTTGTTTGTTGCTTATTTATTAAGACCTGTCCAATGTTTGTGGCATTTGTTTTGTTCTGAAAGTTTGTTTTTTTCCTTAACTCACCCCGTCCACTGGTGTCTTCCCAGCAGCAAAGACCACTTTGACATATCGTTTGTTGACCACCTCTAAACGATCAACCTGAACACATCAACCATACATTTACTGTTTAATTTAGTAAAGTGTAGACATAGACAAAAACAGCTGAACAGGTTAAAATTCTGAAGATTCAGGGTGAGATTCAACCCATGGTCACAGTTCAGAAGAGTTTCATAGCTGGAATCTGTACTAGGATAAAGTGCATTAAAGCTGAAAGTTGTATAAGTTCATAGAGTTGAACTGGAAAATCAACTGGACAATGAGTTATTTGAACTCATTGTCCAGTAGATCTTCCATTTTCCAGCTAATATCTAAACGTTACCCAACAATGTTCATGTTTGAAGGAGGCTTCTGCATGGATTTGAGTATATTTGGTCTATTGTTTCCTTCTTTATATAAACATCAATTCAATCTCTGTCAAATTGATGTGGGCATCCTCACCACTCCTTTGGATAGGTAACTGTTGACGAAGTCTTTCCAGGTGACCTCTCTGTCTCCCTCTCTGATTACGTAGTAATAAGCGACAGCTATCCAGAATGCGGCAGCACACAGAAGCTGCAACCGAAACTCCTTATCTTCCCATGGAAGATCTCCCTGAAAAAGAGAGACATCTGTGATATGGGCAGAAAGGTAGACGTGGACTGAAATAATGACATGATGTATATCTCAGAAAAGGTTCAATCAGGTTGAGTGTATCAATTAAACCACACAGACATGACAAAATTAAACCAATGTCAAATAAGGACATAAAAGAAGACAAGGACAGAAGATCTGTAACCTTGATGACAGGAGAGGACTACTACAGCATGTACTACAGCATGACCTTGACACAGACGATCGCCATGGGAACATCATGGCAAAAAAGGAAAACCACATCATGTTCACACAGACGCACACAGTTCATGTGATTCGAGTTGTTCGCCAGCGCTCACACTGACCTTCTCCATCCGCCTGTACCAGCTGGATTCCTCTTTCCGACCTCCTCGTTTTCCTCCTCCTCCCCCTCCTGCTGCTCCTCCTCCTCCTGCTCCTCCACCTTCTGATTTCCCAGCAGCCTTCTGGGCATTGGCAGGTTTGGTCTCTGACAGTCACAACCATTGTATAAATAAAAACAGAGTACAAACATTAAACCAGAAACTCGCATTCTGCTGAAAATATGGAAACATTGTTCTTATCAATCACGGTTTCAATTGACCATTGTCTGTTCCTACTTTTATAAAAAAAATACTGTGACTGAAGCGGAGTGACAATGTTAACATATCAAGAACAGACCTGCTTCTTTTAATTATTTTATTATCCTAAAATCTATTGCCATAGGTCTCAGTGATGATTTAAGAGTCATGGAAAAGTCATAGACAGTATAAATACACATGTATATGCCATTGTAGACAGTAATACAAGCAAATATTATTAGCACTCATGAGTATTTGGCAGTTTTTTTCCATCATACAGTGTCATACATTCATACCTTTGGCTGCAGGGTCAGAATCATTGTTCTGTGTTGTTTTCTGACTGTCAGGAAAATACTTTTCAAAACCTGAATAAAAAGAAAAGAATAATCACTTTAACATGTTTGAGACTCAATGGAGTGTGCTCAGCCCCTTCCCTTCTGTAGAGGTACAGCATCACCTTTGGGTGGTTTGGAACTCAGCGTCCTGTAAGCTCCCAGCAGGTCACTCAACAGACTCTGCCCCTTCACCACCTGTGCAGCAGTGGACTGAAACATCACCTGAAACATGCAGCCAATCAAGACTTGGTGAAAGCAAATCAGTACATTCAGCTTAGGTTGTATTCAAGTTCAATTATCTCAGTTGTTTAACTAAACAATCACCCAGCTCATTGGAGGTGAGGTGGATGCCAGAGTTAGCAGTTATGGACAAGTGGTGCTTACTGCAGAACCACAGGGGTGGAGCTGCACCAGACCAAGACTCATTAGACCCTCCCACTAAGAGTCAGCCTTGCCCACCAGATCTGGAGAGATACTGTATTTCTGATAGTATCCTCTAGTCCTAGTCCTAGAGTGACGCTGTCCTGCATGTTTTAGATGTGTCTGCTCTTCCAACACACCTGATTCACATGATCAGCCTGCCATCAAGCTCTGCAGAAGAATGACAGTGATCTTCAGGTGTGCTGAAAGAGGGAAACATATAAAACATGCTGGACTCTAGGACGAGGGTTGCTGACCCCTGTTCTAGTCTATACATCTCTGGCACCACAACTGCATGAGCATATCTATTTGTGAAAGATTTAATACAGGCTGTCAGTAAATGTATTTAAATCATATCACCATATGAGTACCATTATAACAGCTGGCCTAATTTATCCAGTTAAATATTAAGGTGTACGGTTCCCAAGACTATTAACTCTTTATATGGGATTACAGTATTGCGAATGAGCATTAAATCACATAATCCACAGTGTGAAAGTATGTTAGTCACCTGAGAACGGTCATGTGTTGATGGTTATAATAGATGCATTTTCTATACATCATTCAGTGAGATAGAAAGTATGAAGGAGGCATTTGTACAGTGTTGAAGTCCCTCCTACAGTATTAGACATTTCTTTGTGCTCTCTAGCAGAGCAGGAGAGTTCGCAGATGTTCAATACTGATGCAGGTGAACAGGGTTGTAATGAAATCTCAACTTTTTTTTCATTTTCCATTTTGTATTTGTACACACAATAAGACAGATGGATGAAGATATTTTGTAAACAACTAAGCCTTACAATATGTTATTTATCCAAAAACTATTATGTATGTACTCATATTTACAGCATCATCAGTAAAATTATTTATGCTGCTATCCCCTCCCTGAGGGAGATCTACAATCACTGGTGTTGTCCAAGGCCATCAATCTCATAACAGACCTTCATGATCTGGTTCCCATTCTGTCATGTGGGAACAACCATCATAACCCCTGCTCAGGATACAGCAGGCTGCTGAAATAGTGTAAGGCAAACAATATTATTGAACTAATAATAAAACATTTGTTTTGTTTTTTTTATCTGCAAGTATTCTTGATTCAATATCTTTGAAGTACTAATGTGTATTTTGAAAACAGTATTTACTTTGTAAAAGAGAAATGAGTTCAGTCATTTTGTAACCTTGGATCTTGGATCATATTCTGACAGGTCTCTTCCAAGATCCCATTCATAAGGCACAGGTGTTGATGAACTGTTTGAATATGAAAATGATGTGAGTCAAGTGCTATGGTGTGCAGAGTACAACCAACTCTTTTGTTTTGTTTTTAAAAGAAAAACACACGATGATAGAGTAAGGCAAAGTTGGTATGTTAACTAACACAACCTCTGGATTATTTAATCTCCCACCCCATCTAACACAGTTGCTCTGGAATGTGGCTGGACCTGGTTTAACAGGTGTCACTGAACCTGGGTGGTTCTACAGTGAGCACCTCTCATTACTGTATGGACAGAGTGGGAGGTGGAGCCAGGGCCACTAGGTAAGGACAGGGTGGTCTT